>JANVCC010009423.1:411715-500705 GCA_025345505.1 Todiramphus chloris collaris
TAGAAATCATCCTGAGTGGCAGAGGATAAGACCCCTTAGTTTTGGCTAAGACCCCTGCCCACGACCACCAGATGGCATTGCGCAAGCGCCAATGGGAGGAGACCTATGATAATGAGTTCCCGGAACTAATTGTAATAATCCAACCCCATATCATGAATATGTAACTAACTCTGTTAAATATGCATGATTCCATGTCATAAATACCTGCTCGATGGACACTTTGGTGTGCAAGTTAGGAGGAACGATCCCCCTTGCACCCAGCGCCGTAATAAAAATACCTGCTTTATAACCTTTTACGGGTTGTAGAGTTTGTTTTCCGCACGTCACAAACTATTAGAAATGTGTAAAATACAAACTTCCAGACAGTTACTGAAGCATTCTGTCTTTAAGTTGGTATGACCCTCTTGTAATAACAATTTTTTTTATTTGTAAAGGCCTTTATATTTGCCTTTGTTGTTAATACTTTTTTTCTTAGTGCATAAAAGAAAATGAAAGAAAGAAGGAAGTGGGAGAGATTAGGTAGGGGAAGGATTCCTTGAACAGGAAAATATTTCTGTGTAGGAGGATCTGCACAGTACAGTCTGGAAGTGTAGTTAGATGGATTTTGTTTTCAGCAAGTGGTTTGCAGCAGTTTAATGCAGAAATGGAAACAGTATAATGATTTTACTCAGAGTTCAGAAGATAACCATGGGCACTTACAGGATTTGATAGAATTTGAAAAAAATATTGTTGGTGTATCGATGTTCATAAGCTTTTTCTAGCTTCTAAAATGTTTAATGCGATGTTGTGCTGTGCTTCAGCTCTGGATTTATTTTTAATTATTTCCATTTAAGTGGATCAGAACACAGATCTGGGGTTTTTTGTGAGCCCACTGATATTCTCATATCTCAGGGTTTACTCCACTATGGAAATTCTTAGTTGCACCATTATGTGAAAATTGTTGAGCTGCTTTGATTGCAGGTGATAACAAGAGATGTGCATTGGCTTTGCATGGCTAGGCTTTGGTAGCAGGAGTGCTTGCAGGGGTGGTTTCTGTGAGAACCTGCTAGAACCTACCCCTATGGCATAAAAAAACCAGTACCAATTGGCTCCAGGATGGAGACTGAGCCAACCAGTCATGGTGGTAGAACCTCTGTGATAACATACTTAAGAGAGGGGGTGGGAGGGGGGAAGCTTTGCAGCAACAATTGCGGCAAAGAGAGAGGTGTGAGCATATGTGAGAAAAACAAGTTTGCAGCCACCAAGATCAGTGAAAAAGGAGGTGGAGGTGGTACTCCAGGCATCAGGAGCAGACACTCCTCTGCAGCCCATGGTGAAGACCATGGTGAAGAAGGCTGTCCCATTGTAGCCCATAGAGATTAATGGTAGATCAGATATCCACCTGCAGCCCATGGAGGACCCCACACTCAAAGAAGGCTGTGATCCCTTGTGAAGACTATGCTTCAGCAGGCTCCTGGCAGGACCCGTGGACCCATGGGAAGAGAGAGGAGCTCATGCTGGAGCAGGTTTTCTGGCAGGACTTGTAACTGCAAGGGGGACTCACACTGGAGCAGTCTGTTCCTGAAGGACTGCACCCCATGGAAAGGACCTACAATGGAGCAGGGGAAGAGTGTGAGGCTTCCACCTCTGGGGCGGAAGAAGCAGCAGATACAGTGTGTGATGAATTGAGCACAACCTCCACTTCCCACAACCCCTGCACCACTCATGGGGAGGAGGTAGAAAAATCAGGATTAAAGCTGTACCCAGGAAGAAGGGAGTGGTGGGGAGAAGGTGTTTTTAAGATTTATTTTTTATTTCTCATTACTCTACTCTGATTTCATTGTTAATAAATTAATTTCCCGAAGTCAAGTCTGTTTTGCCCATGTTGGCAACTGTTGAGTGATCTCCCTCTCCTTATCTTGACCCACCAGCCTTTTGTTGTATTTTTCTCTCCCTTGTCCAGTTGACGAAGGGAACTTATTGTGCAGCTTTGGTGTGCACCTGGCATCCAGACAGGGTCAACCCACCACAAGTCAATAGGGATTTTGGAAAGGCAGCTCTACAGCAAGTCATCAAATATTTTACCTTCTTTTCCAGGAAAATTAAAAGTACCTAATTCTCTGTGTTGCTTTAAAAAAGAAAAAAAAAAAAAAGAAAAAAAAAAAGAAAAGAAAAAAAAAAAGGAAATGCTTTAAAAATAAACCTTTTTTCCTCAAGTTATGTTGACTCCACTGAAATACACAAATTTTTTCCCTCCTCAGCTTGTCCTCAAAGAAGAGCTGAAAGGAATGAATCTTGACAAACCTGAAGTTGTGGTTAATGCCACTAATGGCCTGCACTGCTCAAAACAAGATGTGCAAGCTTCATTTAGGCTGCAGCTATGGAGATGTAATTATGTACAAGGTGTATTAGGGAAGGGCTAGTAAAATTAAGTGTGTCAGCATCACAAAAAAAAGGTGCTCAATTGTTCAAGGTTAATTATTCTTCTATAGTACTGGATAATATTTGCTTCCTAATAGGGAAGGTATTACAGAACTATCCTTTGCATAGTAATAGCCTATTCTTTTTTTTTTCGTATTTCTTAAAGTGGTTATATACTTTATAGGGACTATATTTTATATGTACAGTTTTTACTTTTCTGTTCTTGAAACGAATCCAAATATATAAAATTTCAAGCAGCTCTATTTTACTATTCTTTGTAAGCTTTACCGATATAATTAGAAATGTGCTAGCTTTATTTTTTTAGTCATGAACTAAGAAATGTTTCTTGCTGGCTATCTATTGATACTTGTATAATACCGCTTTCTTAAGATTATACACTCTGTAAGAAAATTACTTTATAACATATTTCTTCATTTCCAAAAGTGTACTGACTGGATTCATTCTTAGTAATCTTCCTAAATTACACAGAGATATTATAAAACCACTGATAACTATTGTCCAGTATGTTAGAGGCATTGCTACAGGGCTTTTGACAAATTAGATACAGAGTTTCTTCTTGTACAAACCTGCACAGAATAACAAGGTGTTTAATTTCTGTAGGTGGACTCTACCAGCAGTTCTGAATGGGATTTGGGTCTGGGTAAACATGGGGACACAGTTTGGTTGTAAACCCAGGCGCTGTATAGATTTAATTGCAATTTTTTGTTATTGTTTGTTTTGTTGCATTCTTATTGGATGCAGTTGCAGATAGTATGTGTTTAATTTCTAACTACTTGTACCCATTTAGTTTGTACCCAGTACTATGACATTGTCTTGCAAGATAAACAAAGTTGTATAACTGTGTATGGCAATCAAAGACTGTGAGCTTGCAGCTGCTAACTTTTTCTAGCTGTACATTTAACTAAATAAACTGGAATGTCCTAAGCTTACACAGAAGCATGTAATCTGTCTCGTCTTTAATATCTGCATCACTGTCATATCAGATGAACAATTTATAAATATCTCTAGCTTAAGTTTACAATTCTGTTCAGACTAAACTAGTCAAACCTGCATTTGTAAACCTAGCCTCATCTATAGCAGGAAAAGTCATGTTTGTTCATATACACATTTAAACTCAAACTGATGGTTTTGAGTATAGAACTATTCTCAGGTACGCATATGCTCTGTATCTGTGTGAAACCCTGTGCATGACATGTGATTTGTCACATGTAACTCACCAGCTAAACACTTTAGTTTCCTTTTTATTGAAGACATCCTTAATGATAACCAGATGATAATTGTCATTCTTAACTTCTTGAACAACACAAAATGAATGAAATAGAGATTGCAAATTCAACTTCCTAGGCATCCATAAACTGACAGATGGGAAATTACTAGAATGTAATGAATTTTCTTTTGTTTTGTTTTTTTTGGGTTTTTTCCCTGAAAAAAATGGCAGTATTATGTAGACTTAGAAATCACACACCTTGTCCATAGGTTTCACAAATTTCCCATTCTTTAGGAAAGTTAGCCTATTCTTTAATGGTAGAATTCTGTAACATTGGAAATAGTGGAGTTCACTCAGTGGAATAACCTGGTTCTGCATATACCAGTTTGATATATTACCTGTGACAATAAAGTACCTATCTGTAAAACTTGCTACCTCATGCACAGTAATAGTTCTCAAGTGCAATGTCTGTGTCTGGCTCTCCAATTTTAAATCTCAGACTGTAGTTGCATGGCAATATGCCATCTTTTGACATAAGGTATGCATCCTGGCCATCCATGGCTGCTCGGTTTTTGGAAGTCTGCAGAAACCAGACTTTTGGGCTTGCTGGAGGAGGAAAGAGTTTTCTCATATCTGCCAGGTTGCTTCTGCTTTCTTTTTCTGAAATTGAATTGTAGAATCATAGAATAGAATCATAGAATGCCTTGGGTTGGAAGGTACATCTAAAGGTCATCTAGTCTGACCACCCTGCAGTAAGCAGGGACATCCTCAACTAGATCAGGTTGTTTAGAGCCTGAATATGTTCCTGCTGTAAAGTGGTTGAAAAATCTTTTTATTGAGAAGACAGTGCAGTAAGGGGCAAGATGATGTTTTCTGTTGATTGGATGTTAATAATTTAATGCCATTCACTGCTCCTAATATTTGTGGCATCTCTGTCTTACTTAGAGAAGAGAAATACTGTCTCTCTCCCTCTTATGCTCATTCAGAAACTCATAGAGGGCATAGATCTTTTCTAACATGGTAGGAAGGAGCTTTCATTCTGATGTATACCTGCTTTTAGTCTCAGTATCATAATAAATTTGCTGCGTCTATCTGAGTGTTTAACAGTGTTGTCTACAAAGTTGAATATATATGTAAGCAATTTGGAGCTTCATAGTCATACATGTGTTGGCTGCCTTACAAGAATAAGAATTCTACTGCTTTCTGCAACTAATTCATATGTTGTCTAACAACAAATTTCACAGTTGCACCTGATTTTTTTCCATTTTATTTTAAAAACACATGAAACCCCCTCCATCTTGCAGTACAAAAACATATAAAAGAAATTAAGAGTGCTAACTTAGACTCCGAAATTAGAATAAATGCCTGGATTCATTTTGTTATTTATTTTTACACCACATTTGCTTGTGTATTTCATCAGTTTTTCATAGATTCATGATTGTGCACTATTTCTTAAAATTCATTGACAATCTGATTTGAAGGTCTTCCATATTCATAAAAACATCAGGTTTATTTTGTAAACAAAATAGTTGCTTGGAAGGAATGTACCTAATTCAATTAAGTAACGGAAAGTCATGTAGCAGGAACTAATGCACAAACATGATTTTGTCTGTGTCTGAAGAGATTCGGATTTTGTTGCTAGTTGGCTGATTTCCTTCTTCAAACTGGTGGCCAAATCATATTTAACAGTAATATCAATATTTTCTCATTTTCTGAGCACCTAACTTTATATATTGTGAGCTTAATTTCAGACAAATCAAAAATTTCAGGAATCTATCACATGGAGAGGTATTAGTTGTGTATCATCAGTGTGTCTCCTTCATTTCTTAAACTGAATACTAATGGAATGATTTTGATATATTTGTGAGACAACTGTTTGAGGAAAACAGCGATGCAAAAGAAACACAGTGACGAGGGACTCTGGGAGGTCAAAGTGGTAATTTTGAATGCAGAAACAAGAAGAGTAATTTGTTCTTACTGAGATACCATGTCTCGAGTACCTATAGCCATTAGAGATTCTGAGTTAGCTTTTAAGCCTCACAGCCGTGTTCTTTATTGTCTGTATGTTGTATATTCACTTTCGCCTATACAGCTAGCAATTTATAAAGACATAGCTTGTCAACATGTGTAACTTCACATTTTATGTGTTGAGTTGTTAATCAAAATGCAGAGCAGTAGAATATCAGGATACTGCTATTTTTATCATGTTTTTTTTTTTTTTTAAAGAATATTCACCTGCTGTGCAATCTCTTTACAATTATCCTTAACTAATTCTATACTTGCTCATCCTTGTATTGCTAGACAGCTGCTGTAATGTGACAACAGTGGTTCCACCCACGAGTAAAATACATTATATTTTTCTGGATCTTTATGCCCCTCTGGGATGTATTTCTCCCTGAGGACATACTGCCTGTTTTTTTGCTTCAAAACTCTGCTCAGAATATCTCATAGCTGCAGGAAGGTCTGCTGATGTGTGTTGCTATTTTTGAGCACTGAAACAGCTGCTTCCCAAGTCAACAGTACGGAAGTGTTCATCTTCTGTTGCACATTCGCACTCAGGAGTCCCAGCCTGATCTTCACCCCACCTATCTTATTGTCAGGGCTTCACAGTACTAGCCTCAGCAATTATGATAAAACAAAAGTGAAAAAAACAAGTTGTGGCAATTCTGCAGCTTTTGAGGGACACCTTTAAGAGCCACAAGTGAATCCTGCACAGAAATCTTTATTCTTTATTCTGATGAAGGGAAGTGACTTGATTGATATTCAGGAGAGCCAGGTGCCAGCTGTGTGTTCATTATGTTGTCTGGGACAACCCAGAAACACATAAAATCATAGAATACCCCAGGCTGGAAAGGACTTCCAAAGGTTATCTAGTCCAATCCCCCTGCAGTAAGCACAGACATCCTCAACTAGATCAGGCTGCTCAAAGCCTGCATCAAGCCTCACCTTGAATATCACCAGGGATGTGGCCTCCAACAACTTCCTGGGCAACCTGTCCTAGTGTCTCGCCACCCTCATAGTAAAGAACTTCTTCCCAATGTCCAATCTAAATACACCTTTCTCTAGTTTAAATCATTGCCCCTCATCCTATTGCTACATGGCCTTGTAAACAGTCCCTCTCCAGATTTCTTGTAGGCCCCCTTCAGGTACTGGAAGGCCACTATAAGGTCTTCCCAGAGCCTTCTTTTCTCCAGGCTGAACAACCTCAATTCCCTCAGCTGGTCCTTGTAGGAGAGGTGCTCCAGCCCTCCAGTCATTTTCATGGCCCTCCTCTGGACCCACTCTATCAAGTACATGTCCTTCTTGTGTTGAGGGCCCCAGAACTGGACACAGTTCTCCAGGTGAGTACAGTACTCCAGAGCAGAGTAGAGTGGCAGAATCACCTCTCTCAATCTTCTGGCCTTGCTTCTTTTGATGCAGTCCAGGATGTGATTGGCCTCCTGGGCTGCAAGGGCACATTGTTGGCTCACATCCAGCTTCTTGTCCACCAGCATCCTCAAGTCCCTTTCTACAGGGCTGCATTCTATCACTTCCTCCCCCAGCCTGTATTGGTAATGAGGACTGGTACCACCCAGGTGCAAGACCCTGCACTTGGTTCTTGTCAAATCTCATGAGGTTCACCTGAGCCCACTTCTCCAGCTTGTCCAGGTCCCTCTAGGTGACATGCCATCCCTCTTGTATATGGACCTCACCATTCAGCTTGGTGTTGTCTGCAAACTTGCTGATGGTAAACTCAGTCCTACTGTCTATATCATTGATAAAGATATTACACAGCACTGGTCCCAGTACAGACCCCCAAGGGACACCACTTGTCACCAGTCTCCTTCTGGACATCGAGTCCAGACCCCCCTTAATCCAGGAAGAAGTAGTTAATGATCTGCTTCTGCACCTTGATACTCATTAGTATCATAACAGCCGGATGGCATTCACCCAGGAGTACTTAGGGAGCTGGCAGGAGAGCTCACCAAGCCTCTCTCCATCATTTTTCAGAAATCCTGGTCAATGGGAGAGGTACCAGATGATTGGAGGGTGTCTAATGTGACATCTGTTTGTAAGAAGGGATGGAAGGAGGATCTGGGGAACTACAGGCCTGTCAGACTGACTTTGGTACCTGGAAAGATCATGGAGAGGATTATCTTGAGTGAGCTCTCATGGCAGTTCCAGAAAAGTCAAGGAATCAGGCCAGCCAGCATGGGTTTATGAAATGGAGATCTTGCTTAACAAACCTAATCTCTTTCTATGACCATGTGACCTGCCTTTTGCATGGGGAGAAGGCTGTAGATGTTATCTACTTGGACTTTAGTAAGGCCTTTGACGCAGTCTCCCACAGCATTCTCCTAGAGAAACTGGTGAATCATGTTACAGACAAGTGTACTCTTTTCTGGGTTAAAAACTGGGTGGGTGGCCGTTCCCAGAGAGTTGTGATTAATGGGGTGAAATCCATCTGTCTGCTGGTCACCAGTGGTGTTCCTCAGGGATCAGTTTTGGGGCCAGTCTTGTTTGGCATCTTTATTGATGACTTGGATGTGGGGATTGAGAGCACCTTCAGTAAGTTTGCAGATGACACCAAATTGTGTGGGAGTGTTGATCTGCTTGAGGGTAGGAAGGCTCTTCATAAAGACTTGGACAGGTTGGATTGATGGGCCAAGGCCAATTGTATGAGGTACAACAAGGCCAAATGCCAGGTCCTGCATTTCGGTCGCAACAATCCCCAGCAGCGCTACAGGCAACTATTTGTTCTTAAAATTTATGTCTCTATGAAGTACCTAGACGTGTTGCTCAATAGCTAATATTTTTCAACTGATAGACTACTGTATCAGGAAATACTGAAATACAGAGATTCCAGTAAATCCAGATATCAGTCTGATAAACACTTTATGAGATCTTCAGCAGAGAGATTGCAATATGAAAATGTATCTTCAGAGAACGAGATCCCTGTCAATCAGGAACAATGCTGCCCTTTAATGATTAACCCCCAGATCAGGTGAACAGTATGTATAAACAATGCCAATTGATTTATTTAGTCAAAAGGTGGATTTGTGTCACTGGTTACTGAGAGTTTTTCAAAATCAGATAGCCCAGCTCTTCAGATATTGTAACCTGATGGAGACGTTCAGTAAAGCGAGTCCAATTGTGGATATTAGTATCAGCTGAATTTTCAGGTCCATACTTTTAAAACAATAGAAGAGTGACAGAAGTGTCTCAACAAACACAGTGAAATTACTCCCACGGAACAAAATTCTATGATGCTACTTTTACATTTCATTGATTTTAGAACCCAGCTGATAAAAATACTCTTAGGATCAAATTGTCTGACCTAGAAAAGGAATGTTGTGTGCTCTCCAACCAAAGAGCTCTAAAACACTATCCCTTCTCTACTGCATTCCATCTAGATGATCTCTAAAATTAGTGGAAAAATACATTAAGCTACAAGTTCTGCAGATGTGCAGAAAAGCACAAGATTTACCTTAGGCTAATATGTTCATAAGCACATATCATTCCAAAAGGAGTGTTCAAATTCACATTTCTTTTATGTCCATTTGAAAAAGGAGATGCATCAGTGTGTCTACCATCATAGTGTTTTAGCTTTGGAACCATGGTCCACTGGAACTCCTCTCAAACCAATTCTCTTTTCAGACTAGATGTGTTACATGATTTGGTTCACCTGAGGCTGCAAATAGAGAAGTGTAGGCATTATAAAAAAAAAGTTGAAGATAACAAAGTGTGGGATAAAACCTGTACATTTTATGGAGGCATGAAGATGCATTATCAGAGCAATTAATGAACTCTTCTTATAAACACCTCTCATTTTAATAATTGTAATTTTGAGTATTTTGGCATTATGCTAATTTCCATGACTTTAGTGATGATTCTTCTGTTTTCTGTGAAGGCAAACTGTTGGATAAAACCCAGATACTCAAAAAATGTCTTACAGATAACTAATCTTGGTAATTCTAGCTTTTGTTGCACTCAAGATTTTTTTTCATTTGGGTTTCCCCATTCTTCTAGGGGTTATTTTCTATATTATTGTTTTGGTATTTTAATTTTTAATCATATGCTGCAATTGACAGTTTCTGGCAGATACAATTCTTCAATCACCACATAAAATTTTCTTCATATATGATAGTTTTTAGATGTACCACACATACAAAAACACAATGAAATGAAGCTGTTTCAAAAAGAAAGAAAAAAAGCTTTGAAATTTAAAAAGTACAGCAATTATTTTATATGAGAAAAACTGACACAACCATGACTCAATAATGTCTTTTTGGTTTGTATTGTTCTCCATTTAGGAAATTATATTGCGTTTGAAATTTCATAAGGATGGGAAACAAGCACAGGAAATTTTGTTAGTAGAATCATAGAATTGTCAGGGTTGGAAGGGACCTTAAAGACCATCTAATTCCAACCCCCCTGCCATGGGCAGGGACACCTCCCACTAGATCAGGTTGCTCAGAGCCCCATCCAGCCTAGTCTTAAAAACTTCCAAGGATGGGGCTTCCACCACTTCTCTGGGCAACCTGTTCCAGTGTCTCACCACCCTCATGGGGAAGAAATTCTCCTAACATCTAACCTGAATCGACCTATCTCTAGTTTTAATCCATTCCCTCTAGTCCTATCACTGCCTGACAGCCTAAAAAGTCCTTCCCCAGCTTTCTTGTAGGCCCCCTTCAGATACTGGAAGGACACAATAAGGTCTCCTTGGAGCCTTCTTTTTTCTAGATTGAACAACCCCAACTCTCTCAGTCTGTCCTCATAGGAGAGGTGTTCCATCCTCCTGATCATCCTCGTGGCCCTTCCCTGGACATGTTCCAGCACATCCATACCCCTCCTGTAAAATAGGGACTCCAGAAGGGGACACGGTACTCCAGGTGAGGTCTCAAGAGAGCGGAGTAGAGGGGGAGAATCACTTTCCTCAACCTGCTAGCCACACTTCTCTTGATGCAGCCCAGGATACGATTGGCCCTCTGGGCTTCGAGAGCACACTGATGGCTCATGTTGAGCTTCTCATCCACCAGCACTCCCAAGTCCTTTTCTTCAGGGCTTCTCTCAAGCCAGTCACTGCCCAGCCTATATTGGTGCTTGGGATTGCTCCAACCCAGATGGAGGACCTTGCATTTGGCCTTGTTGAACTTCATGAGACTGGCAAAGTGTTTTTGAAAAATTCAGAAAACTCATTATTTCTTTAAAAATTCTATCACCACTTTTTTATAATGGTTTTGCACAGGAACACCACATTAATTTCGTTTACTGTCCTCATAGACACCACATTAATTTCGTTTGCTGTCCTCAGAGGTAATGTTTATCAAGCTTATGAAGAGAATGCTGAGGTACCAGAGGATGAGAAACTCAGTGTGTGGGTAAAAGAAAATGCTTTATTTTAAAGATGTGAAGAATAAAGTATATGAAAGACTTAAGAATACTTTAGAAGACATACATCTACAAAAAGGTCTGATACTGAAAAAAAAAGGTAGAGTAAGGGTCTGATCTATGAGAAGTATTCCCCACATGAAACAGAATCACAGAATCACAGAACCGTAGGAGCTGGAAGGGACCTCTGGAGATCATCTAGTCCAACCCCCTCCTGCCAAGGCAGGTTCACCTGGAGAAGGTCACACAGGAACACATCCAGGAGGCTTTTGAATGTCTCCAGAGGAGACTCCAACAACTCTCTGGTCAGACTGTTCCAATGCTCTGTCACCCTCAAAGTACAGAATTTCCTCCTCACATTTAGATGGAACTTTCTATATTCAGGGTGGTGTCCATTACCCCTTGACCTGTCACCACTGAAAAGAGACTGGTCCCATTCTCCTGAGACCCACCCTTGAAGTATTTATAAACATTGATAAGATCCCCACCCCAGTCTTCTTTTCTCCAGGCTAAAAAGACTCAACTCCCTTAGACTTTCCTCATTAGAGAGACATTCGATTTCTCTAATCATCTTCATAGTCTTTTGCTATACCCTCCCCAGCAGTTCCCTGCCCTCCTTGAACTGGGGAGCCCAGAACTGGACACAATACTCCATATGTGGCCTCACCGGAGTGGAGTGGGAGGACAACCTCCCTCAACCTGCTTGCCACACTGTCCTTGATATACCCCCAGGATGCCCTTGACCTTCTTGTCCACAAGAGAATCCTGCTGGCTCATGGTCATCCTGTTGTCCATCAGGACTCCCAGGATCCTCCCCAGTTTATGTCTGGCTCATAGGTTAGTGCTTTGGGATCTTGATCCAATGCCTGAAATATCCTGGTTCCTAACCACAGTTTTATCTGTTCTTGTTTTAGGCATTGACACGTGGATTTGGCATAGGGAAGACATGGACTGGGGGTTAGGGGACATGAGCTTCATTTGTCTTTCAAGACTGAGACCCTGTAGGAGAAGGGAGGATGCTCTGGCTCTGCCAAGTCTCCTTGTCCTGGACCATGGGGAGAGCAGGTTGTCTTTGGGCAATGGCCTCCCAAAGAAGCCAGATGTCATCCCCTGCAAGGTGCACAGGTACTGGCACAGTGAAGAAGGAGAATGAAAGAACAAGAGATGTGCACTTGTGATGTACTAGATATGACTGTCCTCTTCCCTGCCTCCATCCTGTGTTGCTTTGGCAGATCTTTGAGGACTGCTGTTCCCAGGATGGACCAAATGTAGTGGAAAATACAATAGCAGTTAAGTGGAGATGTGGGACCACTGTCCTCCTCTTTGTCTGATTGTGCTTCAGGGCTTCTTTTCACTGGTTAATTATATTCAGATAGCCCTGGGGGAGCCCAGTATATTGCTGGTACAGTATGATGCTGATCCAAATTTTGCAATTGATCTGGTGGAAATTTGTCAAGTAAGTGATCAGGTGTATTTTGCTGTAAGGAGCAGCAGAGTGGCTACGTGAATATCAGCAGGACTTCCCAGGTTACAGATCCAGCCTCATTCAGCTTTTCTAGCATAGATGAATTCAGCAGATGATGTTATAAGATGTATTGTCTTTCTGCTGCTCTCTGACTCTTTTTCTGTTTCTTTTTTTTCCATTTTGTGCTTGAGCAGGCATGTCGTTATAGCCATGTTCAGCACCTGGAGCATCTTCTCTTCTATGAAGCTGATATAACTGCACAGAATGCCTCAGGAAACACCACTTCATATTTGTGCTTTCTATAACCATGTACATCAATGTGATTTGGAGCATGAGAACAAGAAAAGTGTAGATGGGACACCAGCCTGCCTGAGACAGAGAGCACAGCATTGGGCTGAGCACCTTCTCATTGTTTTTACTATACCCAGACCCAGAAAGGTTCTTCTGAACAGTATCCACCCTCTGTCCTGGGAAGAGGCTGTTTCTGTTTGTAGCACCAGCCTTGTTTTGGATTTCACAAGAGGCAGGTGGCCAGAAAAGAGTCCATGGTTTAACCTCTTCTCATTCCCAAAATGGTTTTGGTGATTTACTGCCTAACACATGCTGTAGTTTTTTCTCTGGTTCACTGTTCACAGCAGACTTCCATTACTGAATGGGATGGAGCAGTTTGCCTGGGTGGAGGGTGCTAATTTGGCCCAGGTGCTTACTGTATTGCTGTTTGATTTTGTGTTGCTAATGACATCCCCAGAAACAAGACTAGAGAAAAAGGTGACAAGGCCTCTTGAAACCTTCTGAGGAGGACAAAAGATAGAGGCAGAGAAACTACAGAACCCAGAGTTATGAAAGCCAAAGACAGACAAACTGTTGAAAGAAGCAGTGAGTGAACCGATGGATATGGAGAAAAACAACATATTACGGCCCCAACCCTTGTGTTATCTGGACAGGCTGCAGCAAACTCACACTCTTCAACTGCCTATCCAGCAGATGGCATCAGGAGGACACGAATCACATCCAATTTCTAGTTTCTTTCTCCAATCAATAACTAAGAAAATGCTTCTTCAGCAATTTGTCTTCACATGTTTCCTTGGGGAGAGATGAAACCACTTTTGTAACTGAGCTTTTGACTTTCTCTGAACTAAGAGTGATGTTTTATAAATGAACATCTTAATGTCCACCTTGCAACTGATGTAGTTTTATAGCAGAAAAACATTTCCAAAACACTGTTGGTATCAAAACTCTAAAGTATTCTCCAAAGACTTCAGAAACATCACTGATGACCTAGGACATTGTTACAGTAAGCCAGAATAGTTTGCCTCCCCTGTCTGAATAGGTAGAATCCCAAGCATATCCCACCTTACTGTTACAGTAACCTGGGACAGTTCACTTCTTCCCATCCCATTTGAGCACATACAGTCATTAGCATGTTTTGTCTCATTGACATGGTAACACAGGATAGTTCAGCCCGTCAGCTTCACCAACCTTTGCATGGGTTCCAGTGACACAAGCCAGCTGCAGACCTCAGAATTTGAATAACAGCACCTGCACTACATCAGCAAGATTGCTGATAAGTAAACCAGAACACTGCATACATATATATGTTAATAGGCTTAAGTTTTATTGCCTACCCCTGTGGTGCTTTCCTTTGAGTTTCACTCCTGAGCAGGACTCCACTATGTCAGGTCCCCATTTGGTTAGCATCGGTGTCCTGGGGCTCCCACTGTGGTAACACTAGGCTTTCATTAAAGCCAAAGCTACCACTTGCCTAGTGTTGTGCCCCATGCCTGTGTGATCTGCACTTGCTTTTCACTTTTAACACATGGATGCACTTTTTTTTTCCTTTGCTGGTAGCTGCCATACATAGATACAGATTCATGAAGTGACAACTTTAAATCAGAAAGAAATAATTTGTATGCTCAGACAAATTTCTCTTTGGTAATTGTTAACTTTTTTATAAAGACATGCAATTTGCAACACAGGCTGTGTTTGCAAATTCAGAAACTAGAATGGAACTATGTCCCCAGCATGGGATGAGTAAACTATTTTAAGTTATTTATATATCTAATGTCAGGGGAGAAATTCTGTTCAGCAAAATAAGTGAAAATAAAGTTGCTGAAATATAATAAAATTTAAAAATAATACTTTCTACTCCTTTGGAAACATGAAAAAACCCCTCTAAGTTAACCAGGCTGTTCATGCTTGATTAAGTATTTTTAATACATGAGTACCAGATCTTATTCCTTATTTATTACACTATTTTACCCAGAAAATTAGTCTACTATAAAGCAGTTTTCATCATGAGTTTTACTTTTTGAAGTCTATTCTACATGAATATTTTACAGCACATTTATGCCTAACCATTGTCCATATATCACATCTTAATTTCTAACTCTGACAAATTTTTCACATTGGTTATTCCTATGCCATTGCTATGGATGATTCTTAAAGCTGTGTATTTTTAAGGGTTTTTTTTTAATGGAATTTTAATTGCTTCTAATTTTCTTTTTAATGCTGCATCACTTTTAGTACTACTAACATGTTGCATATGCATATGAAGGAGTTAGTTCATAGAGTAGCTACTTGCCAAGCTGTTGTTTAGTTGATGTATTTTTTACAAACGATGCATGAGAGGCAAGCTAACAAAGGAACAGTTGAGAGGCAGCCAAAAAACATGGCAGTTGGCACAGTAGACTTCATAAAACAAGGGTCAGCAACTTGCCTTATAAAAGCTCACATATCTTTAGCAATGGTGTTGCTGCGCTACAGAATATGGTCCCAAAAACTGTTGGAGAATCTGTCTCTCTAGCATCTGAGCTGTTGACCCACGTGGACCTCTGGAGAGTGGATGCTGCCTTCCAACAGAGACTGAGGCCTCTTACTGAGTCTGGGGCAGTGGGAGAAGGAGGTGTGTCCTTGTTAAGAAGCAGTGTTGTCAAATACAGATGCCACAGGAGAAGGTCAGCAGACTGTGCAACATCAGAGATGGAGGAGAAAGAGATTGAGCAGGTCTCCAAGACTCTGCAGCTTCAAGAGCCTGAACCTAAAATTCAGTGCAGGTAGAATGTGTACTTAATGGTTTGTGAAATAGGCACTTTCATTATGTCAAGGCTGTTTTCGCAACAGCACCAGGTTGAACTAGCAAGTGATGGTGGTGAGAGACTCCCTGCTATGATCCCTTTGTGACACCTAAAAGGTGCTGTCATGGTTTATGGCCAGGGCTGTCCACTAAACCTATAACAGATGCTCTCTGTTAACCCTTCTCCCTTCTCAAATGGGATGAGAAAGGGAGGAAGGGAGAGAGACTTATGGATTAGAAAACTAAAGCAGCTTTAATGAAAAGAAATAACAAAATTAAATATATATAAATATATGGACAAAGCTAATATTGAACCCAAACTGGTTCCTTACACTATATTTTATTAATGTTTTCAAATCTTCACATTTAAGGTTTTAAATATTATGCTAGTATGGTTATTATTAAAACCAGTATTTGTCAGTGTCTAAAGTAGCTGGCGATATGCAGTAAGACAGCTCCTCCTCAGAACATAGAAAGGCTGTGAATTTTCTAAAGCCTGTCCAAAAATGAACATTTTCCATATATCCAGTCTGAATAGTTTCACATTATTTGTTTATCTATATTAATATAATATTTATTTTGTGAGATTATTAGTCTCAGTAAATTTTATTCTTGCCATGTTTGTCCATCATTAGCTTTATTTTATTGGTCAAATGGAACTTCTGGCAAAATAAGAGCAAACATGATATTTTTGTAACATTTATGATATACAGCTGGCTGTTTCCTATACAGAACACTTACACTGACCTCCTAGTAGTCTGACATCTGCACTACAAAGTAATTCCAACCAATTAAGGTACACAGCTTCTATGTAGCCTCCACATAAATAAGGGACCCCAAAGAAATTAAGTACCTTTCCCTTTCTTAGAAAATCGCTCATATTTGCAGATAGTTTTGAGTAGATCCGTCCATAGAAGGCATTACTCAGTCAGTATAATCTGGCATAATTTAACTGACATTTTGAGAATTTGTGCTGCTTCTCTGCAGTTACAAAGAACTTCAAGATCTTCACACCACTCCAATCTGAGAAGTTGCTTTGCTTGAGTAGCTGTCACCAGCTGCTTATATTTAAAACATTCTGAAAATATACACTTTCTTGTCTTCTAGAAGGAATTTTTGATTAGAAAATCAGACTGTTTTCATGATTTGCTGGGATTGTGTCTGTAGAAAAAATACTGCTTCCTTTTCTTGGGATTAATTTGTGTGATGCTGAAGCCAATAATTGCTACAGAGTCCTCTTGTTTTTAAGTTTATATTGTTATTCTGTAATAAAAGTGCCTAGTATCAAAGATAGGAATATCCCTTGGTATTGATCTTCTGCCTGTTGCAATCAGAAGACTTAAAGGTCATTTGATGTGGAATCTGGTCTCCTTCAGCATGAGGGAACACATTTACACACCATCAGAGATTTATGCCCAGAGGAGCTGTCTCTGTAACCAGTGGAGTTTTGAGAGAAGAAAGTTTTCTCCACTGTCTCCAGTGGTCAATTCCTGTTGCAGAAACACTGCAAAATGCTTGGAAAATGTACTTCTTAAAGGTTACATCAGGTCCCTTTACTGCAAGGCTGCAGGGGGAAGAAGCAATGTAAGACAAAGTAAGTGCTGCTGCTGAGAAATACTGGTCTGTCAACACTCAAGGATGTTTCATGGATTTTGTGATTGCAGGTCTGCAAGAGACAGACCCCACATATCAGTTGTCTTTGAAGTATTTTAAGCTGGTTAGTTTAATATATCTTTTATGAAAATAGCATTTTGCATTAGTCATACTTAAAATGCCCTAAAATAGTATCTTACTAAATTGCACTAAACTATAATATTTGTAGGAAAAAAAAAAAAAAATCTTGTTCTCAAAAGACGAGATTAGTATTGACCCTTGAATTTATCCCAAAATACAGACAAAACTTCTTTATTCTATACCTCATGAAAGCATTCATTCTATTTGTAAATAGATCATAAGAAATTAAAAAAAAAAATCATTAGTTATAAAAATGTTTCTGCTTTATTCCAAGTGCAGGTTCTATATTGAGCTTAACTTCAGGTGACAGATAAAAATTTCCTCATTTCCAAGGTGTGTATGTATATATATATATACATCTCTATGTAAATTACGTTTTAAGGTCAAGATACTTAAATAAATCTTAGAAAATTCTCCTGGACGTAAAGCTTACTTCCATGATCCAAAGCAGGGCTGGAGATGCCCAGATCTCTCCCTGCAGGCATTTGCTTAAGCTGTTATTAGCAGTCTTCTCTGACAGAAAATTCTGCAAATTCCTCATCACTATTGCCATGCCTGGTTAATATTCATCACTGTTCGAAATGAGGTCATTTTTACTGTAGGGTGGATGAATTTAAGCCAAGTTAACTAAATCAACTTTATCTGAGGTCACACAAGAACTCTGTAGAATGGCATAAGTTCTGCTCTTTTTTTTTCCCCAATATTTCTCTTTATTATTCTCTGGTAAAGTAGTGATTTAAATCTATCAAAACAAAAATGAGAATATGTTACCTTGCAGCTGTCCCCATATTAATACAATTAAATATTTGTCATCTTGCCTCCCTAGTAATCTTGTTACATGATTTTGGCATCTAATACACTGCTAGTTGTAGAGAAACAATATGGGAGTAAATAGTGAGAAGTGAGGACCTGTGAGATCTTTAGTTTAAACTGTAATCAAGCATATGAAATCAAATAATAATAATGGTTCCAGACAGCCTAGTGAGTGACTCCAGAATTTTGTTATAATTTTCATTATAATAAGTTAATGAGCTCATCTGAAACTAATCTGGTCTTCTTTCAGCTATTTAGTAAAACCACAAAGACTTTTGAAAAATGAATTATAATCTGGAGCAGCATTTGTTGCTACAGCTTAATGAGACTCTCTATGCAACATATGCTGGTGTTTCTCAAGTCCTTTCTGAGTAACATGAAGTCCTGTCTAGCTTTATGCTGTGACATGAAACACTGCCACAGAGAGAAGTTACAGATACGGACTTGAGTTCTGCCTCTAGGGGGCTGGTGGCTTGGGTTAAGGTTCTAGCAATAGGTTTGAGTCAAAGACAATTGTCAGAGATTAGGTATTTGAGGTTCCCAGTGGTATTTATAGACAGGTGATAAAGATAGTGTTCCAGAGTTTAGACTTTAAAATATTAATATGTAGGACCACATTAATATTTTTCTAAGCTATATTATTCTCTAAAGCATGCATGACTTTAAGCTATTGGCGATTTGCTGGCCTGAGTCCAGGAAACTGTACTCACTTAAACATGTGAATGGAATTTAAGAAAGTGTTTATAGATACTTTTAAATGGAATCTTCAGTTTAGGAGTTAATTTAAGAATATTTTTTAATGCCTTTTTGAAATAGGATGTTATTTATAATGCTGTTTGGTTTAGAGCACTTGTATTTTATTTTGCCTATTGAAAGTCATACACTTCCTAAATTTGTGTTCTCTTATTTTCACTGATTATTCTCCCTAGTCAACAACAATGCCTTGTTAAACTGAATGTGCTACAGCTTCAAGAGATCATGTGGTTTATGTTCTATTATGAAGACGAAGAACTCACAGTGGAATTCAGAAGAACAAGATTTGTGGACCTATCTTCATTAAATTAGGAGATAAAACTAGAAGCTAGATTAGAAATATCATCTTGTGATTGGCAATCTATTGTTTAAAAGTAGAATTTTTTTTATTTTTTTTTTATACTATCACTGCCTCATTTCATTGAATCTGTTTTTGAACTGTTTCAAAGCCAGTGGCTCAGCATTGTCTCCAGGTTGTTTTTCTCGGGCCATTGCTCTATAGCTAGGTGAAAGGCTCTTGCCGCACACTTTGATAGGACAGTCTGAGACTCCTCTGCTGCCTTCACAGAAGAAATGCAGAAGAGTACAGCGAACACTTGTTTCCACCTCCCTTCTTCCCACACTTTCCTGTTCCTTCTCCCACATTCCATTTGTATCAGTGTTTGTGCCCTCATTTCATGAGGCATGCTGTAATATTCTCTCCACACAGAGAGAAGTTTCCAGTCTGGGTAAGGGTATCAATCAGCTTGAAGTATAATTCATGTCTTCCTTAAATCACTGTGGGGCAGGTTGTCCCTTCCAATAATATTATCTGAAGCATTTACACTCAGTTCATTCTTTCAAGCACTACTTTGTTATTTCAGGGAGAAGGATCTATTTCTTATTACAGAATCACCAAGATTGGAAGAGACTTCTAAAGACTACCTAGCCCAAACCTGCTGCTCAGAGCAGGGTCCACACTTATATATACTCATTTTTACGCAATAAGTGGTTTCTGATTACTCATACTATCATAGAATGGCTTGAAATAGAAGGGACCTTAAAGACCATCTTTTTCCAACTAGACCAGGTTGCTCAGATCCTCATCCAGCCTGGTGTTAAATACTTTCAGGGATTATTTTATCTCTTTATCTATCTTAGAATTCCCAAGTGAATGTATGTAAAATGTATGTGTGTACTCACACTTTGAGAGAGTTCAAAGGGATTTTATCTTAAAAGCACAAAAAAATGTGTTTCTTCTATTGTGTCATAAATATGACCTATATATGCTGGATTAGTGATATGGCATGGATTAGCAATTCATGGCAAAGATAATGGTAGTTTCACTCATAAAGTACCTTGAAATTCATGTTCATCCAGAAACATAGGGACACTATGATTTGGAACAACAATACAAAGTATAATGCAAAACAAAGTACAGTACATACAACACAATACTTTACAAATAATACTTACAGTACAAACAAAGTTTCATACCTGTATGATATTTGTATCTCTTTCATAAACTTTGTCTAATGATGCAGCTTTTCAGAGGAGGACCAGAATAGTACACAGGACTCAAAATGACTCACCACTGATTTTTACATTGTCAGATCTTGGCTCCTCTCAATGATTTTCCATAGGCTTTTTTGCCCTTTCCTGACTTACTCTTACATCTTCACAAACTGTAAGTCACAGCATCCTAATGAATTTGCTTTATAGGCAAGTAAGGATTTTTTCACACATTCATTATTTTCAGTTAAAAGTCTAAATATCCCACTTCATTACTCATATAACTGCATGAGATTCCTCAGCAGTTCTTCAGTTTGCTTTTCTTTTTACTTCTGTGAATATCTTCAATAATGCCACCTCATTGATCATTGACTTTTACAGGGCAGTTACAGGTGTAATGAATAGCACTGACCTCAGCAAAGAGATTCATGGGATTTGACTAATTACTTACATCATTATGAATATTATTTATTTCTACCCTTGATTTCTGGTTTTAACCATCTACAGACATTTTTAATTGTAATGTATATTCAGTATGGTGTGGTATTTTAGGTATTGCATGTATTTCATGGTACATATTTTATTATGTGCACTGTATGTATCATATATATTGTTTTTCTCTTATATTTTATAAATTATGTTTTGTGTTGCCAAGTGCAGGGTCCTACACCTGGGCTGGAACAATCCTCACTACCAGTACAAGCTGAGGGATGAGGTGAAAGAAAGCAGCCCTGCAGAAAAGGACTTGGGGGTGCTGGTGGATAAGAAGCTGGACATGAGCAGGCAGTGTGCACTTGCAGCCCAGGCCAGTCAAATCCTGGGCTGCGTCAACAGAAGTGTGGCCAGCAGATCAAGAGAAGTAATTTTGCCACTTTACTCTGTTCTGGTGAGACCTCACCTGGAGTATTGCATCCAGTTCTGGAGCTCTCAGTACACCAGGTTGTGATGGGTTTACCCTGGCTGGGCACCAGGTGCTCACCAAGCCCTTCTATCGCTTCCCCCAACCTCTGTCAGCACAACAATCAGGGAGAGAATAAGATGGAAAAAAAAAAAAGAGCTGTGGTTTATGATAGATAAAGAAGTTATTCTCTGCTTCCCATCCGCAGACGATATTAGGCCAAGTCCAGGAAGAAGGGCTCCAGAACACATAGCAGTTGCTCAGAGTTCAAAGCCAAATGCCCCTCCATCCTCCTCCTGCCCTCTCCCTTTATAGCTGAGCTGGTGTCATATGGTATGGAATATCCCACTGGTCAGCTCAGGTCGGCTGTATCCTCTCCCCCATCTTGCCCCCCCCCAGCCTCTGGTGCCATGTGAGCACTGGCACTCATAACACGGGTGTGTTATCAACACCCTCCACCTCCCAGTACTGCAGCATGAGGGCTGGATGCGGAAAAGCAGCTCAGCCAGACCCACTACAATCTCCATACCATTTGTGTCATGCTCAGACCCCACATAATACATACTTAACTATTCCATTATATTCAATTTTAATTACCAAAATCCCTTACTACAAACACTCACATCTCAATCTACATACATAAACCATCTCTATACCCAACCAATATGTTGTCATCAACTACTATCCCCTGTCCTTTAACAGATAGTCCCTCATTCCATGAGCTTCCTTCACTTGATGACTTCGGTCTCATCTGTCAGGGTGGATGTTCTGGTCAGGAGAAGTAGTATGTCCAATTGTTGGGCACCAACACCGGCTAGATTTGGGTCCTTGCTGTAATCATCGAGTCCTTTGCAAAATTCACTCTCTGTTATTCCATCTGCTTCCTACAGCATCACTTTCTGCAACATACAACTCACATTCCGGATTACCTTTCTGCCAAGGTCAAATCTCCTTGAGATACACACCAGGTCTCACCATCCTCCCACATTACCCACCAAGTATACCCAGGTCCTTGAGCAAACACATTCCCATGAATGGGATTTGCCTTTTCCCAGGGCTGGACCTATCCACACTGCCTTCCCCAACCACCTCCCGGTGTGCACTACAGGGACCTTATCTCCTCCCAAAATGGGAAGGGGTTTTGTTTGGGCAGGGCCAGGACAGCTAACAGATCCTCTGTTGTTAAGTAACCAGGTGGCCTTTGATAGATGTTTGTCTAATTGTTTAAAGGTTACACCCCCTAATTCTTTTAATGTGGTTTTTCACAGTCCATTGTACCTTTCTGTCTTCCCAGAGTCTTGTGCATGATAAGGGATGTGATACACCCACTCGATGCCATGCTCCTTGACCCAAGTATCTACAAGGCTATTTCAGAAATAAGTGCCGTTGTCTGACTCAATTCTTTCTGGAGTACCATGCTGCTACAAAATCTGTGTTTCAAGGCACGGGATGGTGTTCCAGGCAATGGCATGGGGCACTGGGCATGTTTCCAGACACCCAGTGGTTGCTTCCACCATTGTAAGTACATGGTCCTTACTTTGGCGGATTTGTGAAAGAATGATGGAGTCAACCTGCCAGGCCTCTCCATATTTATATTTTAGCCAATGTCCTCCATACCACTGGGGCTTTAACCTTTTGGCTTGTTTGATTGTAGCACGTTTCACATTTGTGGATGACCTCTGTGATATCCTCCATGGTCAGGTTCACCCCTCAATCTCGAGTCCATCTATAGGTTACATCTCTTCCTTGATGACCCGAGGTGTCATGGGCCCATCACGCTATAAATAATTCACCCTTCTGCTGCCAATCCAGATCCACCTGAGCCATTGCCACCTTGGCAGCCTGGTCTGCCCATTGGTTGTTCTGATGTTCTTCAGTGGCCTGGCTTCTGGGCACATGGGCACACCATCACCACCAGGTTCTTTACCTGAGCAGCAATGTCTTGCCACATCCCAGCAGCCCAGATGCCAGTTGTTCTGTTTCCACTGCTGCAACCACCCCCACAGGGCATTTGTCATCATCCAGAAGTGAGTATAGGGGTATAACACAAGCCTTTTTTTTTTGCTCAGCAATATCTAGGGCCAGTTGGCTTTCACTTCTACAAACTTACTGGATTCACTGCGTCCTTCAGAAACTCCAATGACTTGTCGTGGGGGACTCCACACAGCAGCCTTCCACTGTTGATGTTTTCCCACAATGCAACAAGACCCATCAGTGAACAGGGCGCACTTCTTTTCATTATCTGATAAAGTGTTATATGGGGCCTCCTCAGCACATTTCGCCTACTTCTCTGGCGACATCCCAAAATCTTTGCCTTCTGGCCAGTTCGTGATCACTTCCAGGATCCCTGGATGACTGGGGTTCCCTATATGAGCCCGCTGCATTATCAGTGCAATCCACTTGCTCCATGTAACCTCAGTCACGTGGTGTTCAGATGAGACTCTCTCTTTGAACATCCATCCCATCACCGTCCTCAGGGTGCCAGTAGGAGCTCTGCTTCCATTCCAATCACTTCTGAGGCAGGTCAAACTCCTTCATATGCTGCCAGTATCTACTTTTCCGTTGGAGTATAATTGGCTTCATCGTATCCTCGACTCCAAAAACCCAGAGGTCCGCCTCGTGTCTCCCCAAGTGCCCTCTGCCAGAGGCTCCAGGTAGGACCATTCTTCCGAGCTGCGGTGTAGCGTATGGTTTTGATATTTGGTCCTGTCCGGACTGGCCCAAGGGCTACTGCATGCACAATCTCCTGCTTAATTTGTTCAAAGGCCTGTTGCTGTTCAGGACCCCAGTTGAAGTCGTTCTTCTTCTGGGTCACATGGTAGAGTGGGCTAACAATGAGACTGTAATCTGGAATATACATTCTCCAGAAACCCACAGCACCCAGGAAAGCCTGTGTTATGCTTTTATTTGGTTGGTGGAGACATTGCTGTTATCTTATTGATCATGTCCATCGGGATGTGTTGACACCCATCCTGCCATTTTATTCCAAGGAACTAGATTTCCTGCGCAGGCCCTTTCACCTTGCTTCGCTTTATAGCAAAACTGGCCTCCAGGAGGATTTCAATTATTTTCTTCCCTTTGTTGAAAACTTCTTCCACTGTGTTGCCCCATACGATAATGTCATCAATGTACTGGAGGTGCTCTGGAGCCCCACCTTCCTCCAGTGCAGTATGGATCAGTCTATGGCAGATGGTGGGGCTGTGTTTCCACCCCTGGGGCAATTGATTCCAGGTGTACTTGATGCCCCTCCAGGTGAAGGCAAACTGTAGCCTGCACTCTAGTGCTACAGGAATGGAGAAAAATGCATTAGTGATGTCAGCCATGGCGTACCACTTGGCCGCCTTTGACTCAAGCTCATACTGAAGTCCAACATGTTTGGCACGGCAGCACTCAGCATCGGTATAACTTCATTCAGACCACCACAGTCCACTGTCAATCGCCATTCTCCATTTGACTTTTACACAGGCCATATGGGGCTGTTGAAAGGTGAATGAGTTTTGCTGATCACTCCCTGGCTTTCCAGCTGGCAAATCAATTTCTGGATAGGGATCAGGCAATCTCTGTTGGTACAAAATTGCCACCGATGCACCGTTGTCATAGCAGTTGGCACCAGCTGCTCTTCAACCTTCATCAGCTCCACTATAGAAGGGTTCTCTCAGAGACCTGGCAAAGTGGACTGGCTGAAAGCCCACCGGTATCCTTTTGGATCCTTGAAATAGCCTCTCCTAAGATAGTCTATGCCATGGATGCACGGGGTCTCTGGGCCAGTCACAATGGGGTGTTTGTACCACTCCCTACCAGTTAGACTCACTTCAGCCTCCAGTACAGTCAGCTGCTGGGATCCCTCTGTCACTCCAGAAATGCCTATGGTCTCAGCTCCTCTTTATCCTGATGGCAATAAGGTGCACTGTGCACCAGTATCTAACAAGGCCTTGTACCTTTGTGTATCTGACATGCTAGGCCATCGGATCCACACAGTCCAATAAATCCAGTTGTCCCTTTCCTCCACCTTGCTGGAGGCAGGGCTCTGCTATTCACGTTCCTGGTCAGAATATTCACTGTCTGACTCTTGCTGTGTCAAACAAGAAGTTTCCTCCTCAGGCTCAGTGAAGGTTATTTTAGTCTTCCCATATCTGTGAGATCGCCTATTGCCTTCTTGTGTTTCGACACTGACTACATTAATGGTCTTCTTGGTTGGCCACTTTGTAACATTTGTCTTCCCTTTCAATTCCTGTACACGTGCTTTCAGCTTAAAGGTAGGCTCACCATCCCACTTCCTCATGTCCTCCTCCTGTTCAAGCAGAAAGAACCAGAGTGTACCATATGGCGTATGCCTGGCACTCCCTTTCCCTCTGACTGACTGATTCTTTGGGGCACTTGTGATATCTGAGGTCCTTAGGGACCTCAGCGAACGTGGGTCCCGTAGGGATGTAGAGGTGCCAAGACTCTGAAGAGAAAGTTGGGTTATCCATTTGCGGATAGTACATTGCTGCCAAGCTGTCAGAATATGATGACGGTGCATTCTTAATCACTTTCCTCCACGTGGCCCTTGTACACTGAACATGCTCTGGATCTTTGGGATGATCATCGTTATCTAAATCCCCATAGATAACTTCCAGTACTTCTAGTTCCCTCGGGTATAGGATACCTTCATCAGCAGTAGACCACTTTTCTGAGGAGGTGGCTTTCATAAAGTCTTCCTTAAATGGATATCTTGCTTTAACGCTTGAAAGGAGCTGTCTCCAGAGACTGCAAATTGCTGCCTCTTTTCCAATTCCTCTTTCGATGCCATGATTCCTAGCAAGGGGGCCCAGATGTTGGGCTTCCTTACCTTCCAGCTGTTGGGTATCAGCCCCAGTATCCCAGCATCGAAGCAGCCAGGTAACGATTCATTCCCCTATCTGTCAGCTGTAATCTTTCCTCATGCCTCTAAGTTCTGATGAAGTCAGGGACCAGGTGGTTTCTGCCTCCTGCTTCAATTCTGTTACTCCTTCCTCCAGTCTCCCAGTTGAGAGTCCAGCTTGTTGGTCGAGTGTTTCCTCTTCTTCCTCATCTCTCATTAATCAAGGGTCGGGCCTGTTCTCCTTGTCCACTGCTTCTTTTTCACTACCAGGGCAATTTTGGCAGTTGTAGTTGTTTCAGTCCCTATCTCAACCCAGGTGTCTTTGGATGTAGTTTGGGTCCCTGCCTCTACCACAGTCCTCTGAAAGTCCTCAACTGTGGCTTGATAGGCACAGGCCAGGCTCCAGTACAGTGTTAAGAGCTGCTGGTTTTCATTGGGGTAGACAAGGCACCCTTCTATTAGATGTGTCAGTTTGGCAGTGTTGCTTGCCTGATTGGGGGTAATGTCACAGGCTACAGGAGGTGACAACCATCATAGAAACCTGCCCAAATCCTGTCAGACCCCTTGCCACCCAGGGAGAGGCCACCTGAGGGCACACTTCGGTGTTACCCCACCTAAAACACCTGTCACACCAAGCCGGGATCAGAATATACACAACCCAGATTAGGCCAACAATATTGATTGGTAACCATGGCCTGCACAGGAGTTTGCTAATAATATGTAAAGCAGGCAATAGAAAAACTGCTGCTCATGCCCCACATTGGCCTCCAAGAAGGAACTGTGGTGGGTTTACCCTTCGTGGGCACCAGGTGCTCACCAAGCCCTTCTATCGCTTCCCCCAACCTCTGTCAGCACGGCATGCAGGGAGAGAATATAGCCAAAAAAAAAGAATTGTGGGTTATGGTAGATAAAGATGTTATTCTCTACTTCCTGTCTGCAGGTGATGTCAGGCCAAGTCCAGGAAGCAGGGCTCCAAAACATGTAGTGGTTGCTTGGAGGACAAGCTGAATGCACCCCGCCCATCCTCCTCCTGCCCTCTCCCTTTATAGCTGAGCTGGTGTCATATGGTATGGAATATCCCACTGGTCAGTTCAGCTCGGCTGTATCCATCCCACATTCCCCCATCTTGCCTCCCCAGCCTCTGGTGCCATGTGAGCACTGGCAGTCATAACACGGGTGTGTTATCAACACCCTCCAGCTCCCAGTGCTGCAGCATGAGGGCTGGGTGGGGAAAAGCAGCTCAGCCAGACCCGCTACACAGGTACATGGACCTGATGGAGCAGGTCCAGTGGAGGGCCACGAAAATGATTGGAGGGCCACAAAAATGATCAGAGGGCTGGAACACCTTTCCTACAAAGACAGCCTGAGGGAGCTGGGGTTGTTCAGCCTGGAGAAGAGAAGGCCTAATAGTAACCTTCCAGTATCTGAAAGGGGCCTAGAAGAAGGTGGAAAAGGGACTATATATAAAGGCCTGTAGTGACAGGATGAGGGGCAATGGTTTTAAACTAGAGAAGAGTAGATTTTTACTGGATGTTAGCAAGATCGTAGTGGAACACCAAAACAGGTTGCCCAGGGAGGTAGTTGAGGCCCCATCCCTGGAGATATTCAGTGTGAGGCTCAATGAGGCTCTGAGTAACCTGATCTAGTTAAGGATGTCCTTGCTCACTGCAGGGGTGTTGGACTCAATGACCTTTATAGGTCCCTTCTGCACCAAACCATTTTACAATTCTATGATTCTATGCTTATGTGTCTTGTATGTGCATCTTACATTGTATTTTTCGTATGTACTGCATGTATTGTATTGTGCTGTAGTGTGCTTCATATTGTACTTTAGTTTGTTTTGTATTATATGTTATGTATTATATTCTTGTGGTGGTTTAACCTTGGCTGGATGCAAGATGCCCACTGATCCTCTCTATCACTTTCCCCCTCTTCCTCTCAGCTGGACCAAAGGGAAGAAAATAAGATGAAACTCATGGACTAAGACCAAAGCAGTTTAATGAAGAAGCAAAGCAATGCTGTGCAGAAGCAAAAGAAAACAAAGATTTATTCTCTACTTCCTGTCAACAGGCAATGTTTGTCCCTTTTTGGGGAAGCAGGATTCCAAACACATAGTGGTTGCTCCAGAGAACAAGCCGATGCCCTCCCTTCCTCCTCCTTTTCCTAGCTTTTATAGTTCAGCTGACATCATGTGGTATGGAATATCCCTGTGGTCAGTTTGGGTCAGCTGTCCCAGTCATATCCCCTCCCTAGATCTTGTTCACCTCATCCCACTGCAGGGGGAATGTTGGAAAACAGCCTTGGTGCTGTGTGAGCCACAGTAGCCACAACACAGGTGTGTTGTCAGCACCTTTCCAGCTCTCAGTGCAAAGCATAGCACTGGAAGGGCTGCTGTGGGGAAAATTAACTCCAGCTCAGTCAGATGCAATACAATTCTGTATTGTATATAATTTATTGTATGGTATGTATCATATAGTATGGCATTTATTGTTTTGTATTTACTATATTATATGTATCATATTGTACACTTTGTATTGTAATTTGTATTGCATTGGTTTTATTAAGTTGTATGTATTTAATTTTGTATTGGCTTCTGTGTATTTTGCTTATTATAATTTTTGATTGAATGTAATTTATGGTATAATATTGATTGTATTGTATATCTCATTAAGTATTTTGCATTTATGGTTTGTATTACATGACTTATATTGTACATGTATAATCCTGTAATTTGTCTGTGTTTCCACTACACTGAAATTTCTTCTTTTCATAAAGCAAATACTTTAAAAGATTGTTACCTCAGCATGACAAAGTGCTGTTTCTCTCCAGTCTTACGTGTTTTCTATTAGTTACCTTACTTTTACAGTATGAAATACAAACCAAAACTGGGCATATCGTTCTGAACTCTTCTGAAGAGTAAGGTTTTCATATATACATTGAAGTAAAGTGCTTCCAAACATCACTTGAGTCCTGTTTGAGTTAGAACAGTACTAATTCTGTTCAGTGCAAAACATTGGCATATTCATTCACTACAAACCATGTAAAGATTTCTTGGTTTTCCTTCTGCTTCTACTACTGGTCTTGAAAAATTCTGTCAAATTTAGGAGATATATCATTATTCTAGCCTTCTCATATTCACTTTATTAAGTGTTACTTCATGTTCACAATCATAGATATTTGCCATTTGAGACAGAAGTCAGAGCACTTAATAATATGTCTTCATTTTTCTCATTCCTTTGAAAACTTTTCTGCTTTTAATGTGCAAGCTAAATGAAAATGCATTTTGATGTATCTGAGAAATATGTTCACATATACATATGTAATTAAACAGTGATGATGTACATTAGTTTTAGAAGGTTTGTATGTCTACTAAGTTCTATTATCTCTTAGTAAGACTACTATTTCTGCTTAGAAATTGAAACCCTGCTTTTTTATACCGTCCTTATCTGAAATTAAGACAAAAATACTTCAGGAATATTGATGGTTACATTAAGGACCATACTTTAAGTTTGCAGGTCAAAAAAGTGATAATGAGTGTTTGTTTCACATGTGCATTGATTCTGTTGACATAGGAAATTGGACACGTGTAAGTAGATGGGCAAAATAAGTTTTTCATCCACATGGGTAATAAGATAAAGAAAGGACGTACAGCATACATATGCAACTGTAGCAATGCTCATAGTCAAATCTGGTATGCAATTGTTTCTGTATGATGTTGCAAATTCAATATTTATGTGATCCTTTACTTCTTGACATAGATATTCTCTAGTACTACTAGTACTGCTTTATACTTTTAACAAATGAAAGGGACTGATTATGATATGAAAGCACTTCCACTTCTATGTACATGACAAAAAAAAAAAAGCAAAACAAGCAAACAAACTCCACACATACACACACAAAACCCAAAACAACAACAAAAACACACACAAAAAAACACTAAAACCAAACAAAACAAAATGCAAAACAAAAAAAAAAAAAGAAAGAAAAAAAACAAACAAGGAAACACCAAACCAACCAACCAAACAAAAAATTCTCTTAGATTCTAGAAAAGAGGAGATTTAGAAATATACATTATTATTTCTTTCTGCATTTTAATGTTTGGTAGCCATCTGTCAATACTGTATTGGAAATTACCTTAGGAAGACAAGGTACTGCCTGCCAGTATCAGAGACATCTTCATACAGTCTTAAAGAGACTTTTCTTCTGACATGATGACAACAACAAATATACCGAATCATGTAAATATTTTTCAAAGAAAGGAAGTAAATGTTTCTGTTCATTGAAAATCTTAGTAGAAGAATTCATTCAGTCCATGGGATTCATTTCTGATTCATGAATGTGAATGATTGTGTATCTTCCCCTACAGAAACAGTAGTCTTCAACTAGGATCAAGCTCACTCAGTGCATCTAAACAATGTGCTAAAATTCATTTTGAGTCTTTATAGATATTTATGGACAAAACTGTTATTTTCTGTGGTAAATTATAAATGGCAGTGTCCCTCCATTCCCACATGCTAAGCTTTCTGATCAGCAGGCAGAGCTTCAAGGAGGCATTTTTTAACTCAAGCTTGGCATTATTTATGAATCTTCTATCAGGAATCCTGCTTGAGGGTTCCTTTAGTGTACCTGCATAAAGTCCTGTTTACAAATAGCTAAAGTAACCCGATTGTTTAAGTCTTTCTTCACACGGGAGAGTAGAATAGGAATAAATAAGCCCCCTCCTTTTCAGTGACAGCAGGTTGTTCATTTAGCTCAGTGGCACTGTGGGATTTAGTTTTTACTGTTAAAACCTGAAACAGATCCTAGGATTTCTGAATCTCTTACGGTACCTGTATACTGTCTTTAGAACAGTTGGTACATGTGACAAAGCGGCATACTTCACATTGTTGTTCACAGTCAAGGTAGGGTATTCCAAAATGATAACTGGGATGGGAAAGGGGGCCATACATTCCCTTTCAGGTTACATTCTGACACTACTTGTTGTAGAAACCTCAAAAGTTTATGCAGCAGGTATGATGGTTCACTGACGGTTTTGCAGATCAGGGGAAAATTTAAAAGATCTTCAGGCTGTGTGGATGCTAAAGAGATTATTTTATATTACACAACTTTTTCAACCCTTAAAGATCCTGTTCAGTGTACCACAACTATAAAGATTACGTATTCCTACAACGTTCAGGAATTTCGTGAATCCTACTACCAGCACATTCATTTGATGCACATATTCTTGGCTAACCTGGACAACTTAGATGGCGATGATACCCTCAAAACATCAGAACTCCACAAAATAATGTTGTGCTATATAAATTCACATTCAGCAGGTGGCTGAGGTGGATCTCACTGCCTAGAATCACAGTACATTGTTGATTTTCTGTATGTGAAATACATGCCTAGAACATGAGAACAGGACTTCAAATCTTCAGAAAAGGCAAGGAGGACAGGAGTAACTCTAGTCTGGTTAACCTCACCTCTATCCCTGGAAAGGTGATGAAACAGCTTGTTCTTGGTACCATCTCAACACATTTTGAGGAAATGAAGCTTATCACCAGTAGCCAGCATGGATTCAACAAGGAGAAGTCATGCTTAACCAATCTGATATCTTTTTTGTGATTTATGGGGAAGGCGGGGGATGTGATCTACCATGATTAAGGGCCTAGACCACCTACCACACGAGGAAAGGCTGAGAGAGCTAAGTCTGTTGAGCTTACAGAAGAGGAATATGAGGGGGCATCTGATCAATGCTTATAAATATCTAAAGGACGGGTATCATGAAAATGGGCCCAGGGTCTTCTCAATGGTGTCCAGTGACAGGACTAGGGGCAATGGCCATAAACTGGAAAACACGAGGTTCAAGCTCAACATGAGGAAATACTTCTTCACTGTGAGGATAACAGAGCACAGGAAAAGGCTGCCCAGAGAGGTGGTGTGTCTTGGTTTGAAAGACAGGTGTCTGCCAAGGAAGGCATGACGTGCGGAAAACACACTCTACAACCCGTGAAAGGTTATAAAGCAGGTATGTTTATTACAGCGCTGGGTGCAAGGGGAATAGTTCCTCCTAACTTGCACACCAAAGTGTCGATCGAGCAGGTATTTATTACACCAAAGCATGCATATTTAACAGAGTTAGTTACATATTCATTATGTGGGGTTGGATTGTTATAATCAGTTCCGGGAACTCATTATCACAGGCCTCCTCCCATTGGCACTTGTGCAATGCCATCTGGTGGTCGTAGGCTGGGGTCTTCAGGGGTCTTTGGGAGGAAGGCGCTCAGTCTTCCTCGCAGTGTACCTTTCACCTTTTGTCTCAAAATGCAGAGTTGCAATGAGTCAGAGATGACAGGACAGGTGGGAGGCTCTTCTTTATTCCTCCCTATCTTGGAGTTAGTTTCCCTTATCTACAAGCCATGCAAGTTGAGTTAAGACCCATAAAGCTTGTCAAGCCTCAAGGCCTCAAGGTCCTGTCTCCTTTTTATCCCAGGAGGCCCCAGGATAACAATGGCTGCTCAACTTGCTTTGTTATCTTTCAAGCAGAACACTGTCCCTCTCACTTCAGGCAGGAGCCGCCCTTAGAATGGCAAATGAAACCCCCTCACCTCTGAATGCTTGTAATTTTGAAATTAAGGGGCTTTCAGGCAAAGATGAGGAATAGGAATAACCGTTCTTTATTAAATATATATATCTATGTAACAAGGCAAACAAACAACACTAACTATGGCAGTAACAACAGACACAGCCAGGAACCCAGGGCCAGCCTCTCTGGGCTGCAAGCACTCTCCCCTTTGGTGCAGTTCCACTCACAGCTGACAGGGCCGCGGGCGGCTCCCGGGGAGCAGGGAGGGCGCGATGGTCTCCCCACCGCTCCGGAGCCAGCTCAGGCCTTACGGGGCAATGGCCGACGGAAAGCCTGTGTCACAGCCCCCCTGGGCAGCTGATCCCGGTGCCCAGAAGGATCCTCGGGAGACATCAGGGGCAGAAGGAGAGCAGGAGACGCAGTGGGGCCGACTTCTCTCCACCACGAGGGCAGCTTCTCTCCCCTTCCAATGCAGGGAGAAAAAACAAGAGCCTTAGGGCCTCCACCCAACCCCCTTTTTCCGGCAGGCTGGACCCCTCCCCCTGTGGCCAGGTCCTTTTGTCTCTCTTAAGTACAGCAATTTATCTCCTTGGCGAACAAGTATGGGAAAATTCTTTAAGAGAAGAAGGAAAACAAAAGGACTCCCCAAAACCCCAACATGGTGGAATCTCTGTCTCTGGAGACTTTCAAAAGCCATCTGGAGTTGTTCCTGTGTGGCCTGCCCTAGGTGATGCTGTTCTGGCAGGGGAGCTGGACTAGGTGATCTTTTGAGTTCCCTTCCAATCCCTACAATTTTGTGACTCTATGATTCTGTGACTTGACGTTAATTAACGTGATGGCTTGTTTTGGAGCAGATGTACTGCTTCCTGCCAGCAGCTGTCTACCCATCCCATGTCCTTTTAGCCTGCTAAAAGGAATGCCTACAATGAAGGGTGAGCCAAGTACTACTGTGGCAGTTGCTGATCCACTGCAGGGTACTGCCTGATGAGCTAGTATGTTGGGGTTTTTTTTTCCCTTAATGTGACAGGCTATAACACATGTTGTTCAGGCACAACAGAGAGGGCAGAAACCTGTGTTATGTGAGGATAAAGTGAAAGGGAGAAAATGAGCAATGAGAGATGGCTGAGGAGAGAACTCCATTATCTAGTGTGGTTGATGAAAATTCTGAGTTGATGAAGTTATCTAGAATGTCTAGGATGGAGCAATTTCAGATGCATGTCTCCCAGTATGTGCACACATGCCATAAACTTCTCTACCCATGCTTCAGAATAATTAATCTGGAAGGCAAGGCAGATATATCAAGATATATAAGGTGATTTTTGTCAGGCTTTTAGGACAGCAGTTAGGCTTTAGTAAGCTGTATTTTCTTTTCATTTTGTGTATGATTTGTTTTGTGTAAAGAAGCCACATCTTGCATCCACCTGTTGTTTGTATGTTTTTCCCCCTAAGCAACAATTTGGTTTTCTGTTTCAAAGCATAAAAAGAGAGAGGAAATATTCTGTCTCAAAATTTTCTTCCTGAAATGCTAATGCATGTTAATATACTACACATGAATGTGAAACTTTAAAATACTTTCTTTTTTTTAAATAATGATTATGGTAATTTGAGTATATCAATAGCTAATATGGATCTATCACTAACTATGAAAAAGTTTACCATATACATGTGTTGCAAGTGCCTTTCTACAGATGTTTTCTTACAGTGAATTACGTATATCTTAAGATACTTTTAAGTAAGATTTTAATCAAAGATTTAAAGAGTATCCTTAGTCTATATTGATAATATGCTATTGTCCTGGTTTGAGCGAGAACAGAACTAATTCTGTTCTGTAATTTTACTTTTCAGCTCAGTTCTTCTAACTAACTTCACTTTCTGAAGTTAGCAGCCTGTTCTCACAGACAGTGTCTGCTTCTAGCAGTGATAACACCCCATGTTTAGAGTTCCTACCAAGGATTGGTGTGCAGACCAAGGTCACTGCTGGATCTTGTGTACCACACTGGGGGGTGCAGACGGTGAAAGGCTGCACCCTCAGGGAGGAGTGTACAGGACAGGTGACCCTAAACTGACCAGTGAGGTATCCCATCCCATCCCATATATGTCATATTTGGCTTAGAGCTAAGGGATCCGAAGGTTCTCTGGGCTCTTCTCCTCTCTTGGACTGTTTTGCCAGTTTTGCGTGGTTTGGCTCAGGTCCTCTTTCAGTTCCTTCCTTGGAGCACCCAAGGACTATGTCTGTTCTGCCTTCGATCCTGGTGTGTGTGTTTCTGAAGCTGGTACAAGAATCCAGCTCCTGAACACAGCTCCCATCTGCTGCGGGGCCCAGTCTGGGACTCCCCTGGTGCCTGCTCCACAGCACCAGTGGTGATGGTGAAGTAATTACCATCAGAGGGGTTGGGTTCAATACTGGTTTTATATATATTTGTATATATTCCATTTTTATAATTATTAATTTCATTTTCATGAAAGCTCTTCTAGTTTCCTTTTCTAATTGCTAAGTCTCCCTCCTTTATTCCCTTTCTCTTCTCCCTTTGGGGAGGGAGCGGGGTTAACAAAGCATCTGTTATAGGTCTAGGGGCTGTCCTGACCCTAAACTGACACTTAATTTTTACCTATTTAAGTCACAAGAAAATATTTTAATATATAGGTCACATATATGTATATCTACAGTGGGTGTGTATTTTGCTTCTGTGGATGTCACTTTCCAAGGTTTTAAAGCAGGCATTGAAACTTTCCTCTGATTGTTGATCCAGAAATCCTCAAAATGCATGGAAATGCCTATTTAGTATTTCAGGTTTGTAGCTTAAAGGGCAAATTTGTTTTAACAATCGCAGATTGTGAAGCAGAAATAAAAAGGAGGAATGGCTGTCATACTCATTAGATCTGGCTTTTCTTTCATAGGAATGTTTCACAGCATTCTTGGATGTTCTTTTCAATTCATATTTTAATGAATTTTAATTACCTCTTATTAATTTAATGAGTTTTAATTACAACTCATTATTTATACACTGTAAGTTTTATAGTAACATATCTGTTATCCATTGTTTTGCATAAATCAATTACTTTTCATGGGCTAGTGCTTTCGTACTTTCTGATTTCACAATGGAACACCTTAAAGGAATAATAATAAGCTGTTCAGATTCAAGTTCTTAGTGTTATATTTCTATTGTGAACTTAAGTGCTTCTTACTGTGCAAATCACTCTTTCACCATTCCTTGAGTTAGTAAACAAAATTAACTCAACACTTGTAGTGTTTTTACTGAAGTAAGGTCTGATTCTGCCTTGAGTATAGACAACGAAGTCTATACAACAACAAGATAAAACTAACAATGGAAGAAGAGCAACAAGAGAAAAAGAACAATGAAAAAAGAACCAAAGCTAAAGAATGTAATACTAAGCAGAACACCTTAAATGGTAAAAACAACTACTCTGAAAGACTTCCAGAGACCACCTGAAGACCCCAAAAGAAGCAAATTGAGATCATTTAAATATTATAATGAGCTTTGTGAAATACTTTGAATATTTATGGACATGACAGGAATTAGAATGAATAGGGATGTTTTATGATTATATAAGGAACAAGCTAAACCAAGTGGATGTCCATGTTGGGAGGAATGATCTCCCATGCACCCAGCACTGAATAAAGTAATGTCTGATTTCTAATGCTAAACCAAGTGTTAAAGAGTTCTTCATTTACAAAGATTTGGTAACAAGACAAGGGATCTTGTCAGTGCCTTCATGGATGCAGTGGTTTGTGAGCATGGTGGAACACTGCTAAATATTCAATGGATGCACCCTGTTTTTAAGATGTTCAGTGTGCAACAGCTTAGTACTCCCATGTCAGGTACCTGCAATAACGTTAGCTCTGAGGTCAAAATAAGAAAGAGCTCTGAGTAAGATTTCGTCCTCATGGAGAAGAGAAGATTAGGAGCAAACAAGGAAGTTCTTCCTGTAAAGGTGCTAATATGTTGCACTTCTGGCAAGATGTAATAATTATTTGCCCTCTTCCCTTTAAATATAGCATGGCAAGATGCTGATGCTGCTGAACACTGAACCTTGAGCAGATGATTCTGCCACTGGCCCCCTTTTCACTTGTCACATTTATCTGTTTGGCAATTCCATTAAACAGACTTCAGTTGTGAAATCTGGAAAAACGTATCTCAACTGAGAGGAACTACACAGTCTGTCTGAGAGCAAAATCCTTGTCATCTTTCCAAGAAGACTCTAGTCTTTTACACACTCCTTTTAACAAAGCCATACTGGCCAAGTTGGAAAGAGGACTTTTCAAAAAATACTACTTGAGTGGCGTAGGCAGTGCACTAGCTCAGCATGAAATCTGAACCCAATGAAATCAGTGGCAAATTTCCTACAGATTATTCAGTGCCAAGATGTTTTCCCTAATTACACAGAGTTAGACAGTATTAGGTTGGCAACCGCATCCAAATAGATAAGAAATGTTTCAAACTAAGTAGAGTTTCAAGATGACAGCAATAGTCAAGAAGTAGGAGAGCTAAAAAGGCATCATTAATGATTTTATGACTGTCAGCATGAATAATGGGGTTTTTTTCTGACTTCACAACCAATATTTCATCATTTAAAAGGAAAGAAAAAAAATGTAATATTCTGAGCAAAATACTTTCTGTTAACATCTTTACTGACAAAACAGTCCAGTCACTGCCCTAGTAAGAGCTAACATGATGATAGTTTATTTTTGTAAATACAATATACAGCGTCATAAGACTGTGTAGATACGTCTGTCAAATCTGAGAAGTGAATTTCACAGACACACTAAACAAAAATGATAAAACCCAAATATACTGAAAAAACAAAAATGATGTAAAGCTTCATTTAAATTATTAACAATATCTGAAAGTTCACAACTTGATAGTAACACATCGATACTACTGTTAACTTGTAATAAATATATTGTAGATTTGAATACCTGTCTATCATTTGTCACAGAGCATGACATAATTACACATGACACTAGTCTATGAAATAAATAACACAGTTCAATATGTTTACTTGTCATTAGCTACAATTACTAACATCAGGAATAATTACTGTCTGAAATTATTTTCATCCCCTTCTGTATAGGTTAGCACGTGTAAGTACACTTCTCTATATGATATAAATTATCTAGTAAAATTACTGGCAATAATCACTTCTAAATTATCATGCTCATCTTTGGAATTCTTATGCAAAATCCTTTGACACAGCTTCTACAAAATTTGGAGCAGACATGAGTATTGTAAATGTGCAAATGATGGCAAAAAGGGTAAATGCAACCAGACATAATCTGTCTATGACAGCAGCTGCAAACTTCCACTCACTGCAGATCTCTTCACCTTCATCTTGTTTCCTGAAACGCATTGCTATGAACTGAACTTCCTCCAGGATCTTCATGATCACTGGAATAGTATCCAATAAAGCTTTCTTTTGAACAATCTCAGTATCTTCTGGTAAGGGGCAGGTTATATTTCTGGTCTTACTATCCAGATCATTCTTCTCAGGGCAGCATGGGTTATCCACTACATGGTAGCTATAGATTGTGTTGCCATTACTGGACTGGTGCCGGGGCAGGATATTCATCTCCATGCTGCTTACACTCAGATGGTGCTTAGGATAATTATATTTGCAAGAGAGGGGCTTTATATTTTCCCCAGGTTTTTTCATTCGTAAAAACCAAGCACACCAATTCAGCAGGATGACACGGACCTGAAAGAGAGTGTTCATAATAGGAATAAAAGGAATGTTTCCACATTTTAAAAGTTTTCAAAGTATTTTGTTACTATTATAGTTAGTCTGTATGGTCCTTTAGAAAGACTGACTGCTTTCTGTATCCTCTATCTGAAGCTATCTGCTTTCAAATGTTGGGGTTTTTTTTGTGGGTCTGGCATCTTCCCAAGGATGGCTTTTTTGTTTGATAGAGGTGTGCAATGTCTGCTTATCTTATGAATCAAAAAAAGATGGAAAATCTTACTTTACAAAAGTGATTCTTGAAGTCCTATCTTTAGCAAACAATCTGTAATTGAGCAGGGGGCACAAAATAGGCTTCATGGTTTTCAACCCTTTCTCAGATAGTATGAAAAGATGTACTTAAACATTTGGAGGGACAATGTTCAGATTCTGTTGGGAAAAAAACCCTATACAACAGACTAACAGTTGTCTTAGCACATTCCCATCCCCATCTCTATTGTTTAAGTCTAAATAAACAGCCTTGGGCATTGGTCATTTTGGTTTTATTGTGGGTTGTTTGGTTGTTTTTAATCTGAAAACCCTTTTAATACTCCTTTGAAGACTGCAGCTACAAAATATAGCAGGCCTTTCTTCAAAAGAATAATAGTAAACCAATTAGATTGGGCAGCTTAAAATCTGAATGTGAGTATTAACTTCTGTCATTTCCCTGTGCTCTGATGTACAGGTGCATCATGAGAGCACTCTAACGTGCATCATGAGAGCACTCTAACCTGCACATGGCAGATAGTGCCCCATATGTTTCTTGACAAGGTCATCAAATGAGCTAACTCCAGAGAGTGCATCCAGCATTTTTTTCCAGTGAATTGATCTTCAGATGTCTTGTCGGAAATCTGAGCCTGTTATGATTCCTATTGTTAACATTGTTTGCTGTGAAAGGCAGTAAAAGCTTCGTGAACTCAGTAACATCTCGTGTGAAGGACAGCAAACCAGTAAAATCTTGTAATTATAAAGTTCTTCAGCTATTATGTATACAAAATGGATCTTTGCAATGTGCTTGTGAGAATCCCTCTGGGAAGATAGGTGGCCTTTTTGATGACTTTATCATTCTGATTGCAAGTCAAATAATCTGATGTCCAGGAGACAACAGATATGACCTGTGGTTTCAATTCTGAGCCTTATCCTGAGACTGTGTGTGATCCTGCTTCCAGACACTTTGGCCTTTTTTGACTCAGGACCACACTTTGCCTTCAAGGTTGTTTTAGATGCAGGATGAGTAGACTTCTTTGCATAGTACAGATGTAGAGATGTGGAAATTACAGATAGCACTTTGAGTTACTGCTGTAATGACAAGCATAATTTCAGAATGCAGGAGGCATTAATTACCAGAGGTGGGAATAGTAAAAGCTAAAAACAATGACCAGTAGAAGATGCTTACACAATTTTTAAATTTTACAGTATGAACTCCTCTGGGTCACAGCCCTATGACAGTTTCTGTGAGCCTTTCTGCTTCTCTCTCACTGATGAATCTTTTATTCTTCACCTTGATAGACTATTTACCTTTGATTCATACTATTCTGCTTTCTTTGAGATCTTTAAATATTTCATTATTTCCTTCACCACAGGCAAATGGAAAATTATAATGTAGCACCCTAAAAAAATTGATTCTGCATTTAACTGAACTTACTTAATTACAATATTCTCTGACTGCTTATGGACACAACATAGAACATCCTGGAACTAAATGAAGGTTTTAATTACTAGCAACACTTTAACAGTGTCGGTGGCAAAGGGGAGTGTCCTAGGTTTGGCTAGGATAGGGTCAATTTTCATCAGAACCTGGGAGCAGGTCACAGCCAGTATAGAAAACCAAACCAGATATTCAGTACAAGAAGCTTAACATGAGTGAACAGTGTGCTACAGTGGGAAAAAAAAAAAAAGTCTACAGAATGCTGGGTTTCAGTAATAAGGGCATCACCAGCAGAGATAAAGAAGTCATTATTCCACTCAGCGCTGGTCTGACAACACCTTGAGTACTGCATTCAGTTTTGGTCCATGCTATACAAAAAAAGATGCAGACAGGCTGGAAAGAGTCCAGAGAAAGACCATGGAGATGATCAGAGGGCTGTAAGATCTGCCATATGATTGTCAGCAGAGGTGGAGTAATTACTGGAGATGACTTATTGAGGCTAAAGTTATATCCACAACTTAAGAGAAGGCACAGCATTAAGAAGACTTCCAGGGTGGAACATCATTCATATGCAAGGAATCTGCTCCATGACAGTTCCCTAAGCAACATAACCTGTAACCTTAGACGTTAGCTGTGCCAGGGGAGCTTGGTACACCTACTCTAAGAGAAAAAGTACAGAGGGTGGCACGGAGTGAAGACACCACAGCCAGGCTCTGTGGTATCGCTGCAGGGATGGGAACTTGATGGTCCTGTGGAATTGATGATATGCATAGTTGCTACTCTGAGACAGGAATTTCTCATTTTTCTGCTGAAATCTTGTCCTCTGGTGAACTTTGCTCATTATAAAACCAAAACACACCTCCATCCAAAATGCTACCCTCCTTCAAAGTGTGACTACCCCTCACTAAGCATGTGTTCTGAATTTCTTCTAGTCTATACTTTCAAAAGCAAAGCGAGGAAATTTTACATCAATCATAATAAAGGCATGTATGACTACAACCAACCAAGTGCCACCTGAAAATAAAAAATAGTATAAAAATGGCTTAAAAGAGGAAGAATGTCAGGGAAGATACCATTGCAAACAAGTTGGGATGGTCCCATTCCAAACTTGCTGACTTCTGAGATCAGTCAACTACACTGAGTCTCACTTCTCCCCCACTCCCCACCACAGGAATGCATATGGGGTGAGATTCCAACACTTGGCTACACTGAGTGCTACCTCAGGAAAATTAGAAATCTTTGTAGAACTGTTTTTTAACTTAACTCATTTGTAGCCAGGCTGTATTATTTACATTCTTGACACTTACATGTGCTTTGTTTTATCACCAGCAATCTAAAAGAATCTGCATTTCTGTTGCTTCAATAAACTCAGATTTGTTAATCTAGCTATGAGAGTTCTCATTAGATGAGATCAAACTTCTAAAGTATGGCCATGCTAGTCCATTGAACGTGGCTAGGCTGAAGGTGGATCGTGGTATTTGTGCATCCATAATTGTGGTAATTCAATATATTGAATGTGAAACAGATTTATAGTTCTGAATTGGGCATCACTTAGAATCTAAGCCCAGCTGCCCCCAGCCCATCTTAAGTCTGAGGACAAGCTGAAATGTTAGGAGGTTTATTTTCTGTAAAATTTATTTACCTTTAATGCAACAAGATATAACCCATGCCTGGTGTTAGACAAGCTATTCCGTAGATGGACCTTCTTTTCCATGATAGTTCAGCAGATGTTATCAGAAGTGTCAGGTAACTAGCAGCTCTCAACTGAGGAGCCAAAAAATGCCCTGACTGAACACCTCAGATTTAGACTTCCCTCTTGGAAAAAGTTGTCTTTAGTAAGGCATCAAAGATTAATAGAAAGGAAGGCATAATTCTCATCAGTGGAGTAAGGAAAAAAGTGAGCACCTACAGAAAAGCTAAATACGTGTACATCTCCTTCCTCTTCTGGTTCAAACACCAAGCACAGATCTCTTGAGAGATAGGCAAGACAAAGAAATTGTTCAACTATAAATAGTTTAGAAAACAGGTGTTTAGGCAATATGGTCAGTTAAATCTTCTATGTCTGAAGCTGCTCCCACACAAGACCAGTGCCTTCCTCTGCAACTTACTCCAGCAGCTAATTCCATTTAAGCAGGTGGTGACAACAATCCTGTAACAATATCCAATTAATCAGAGTTAAAGGTTTGCAATAAACTCATGTCTGTCTCTGCCAGGATGAGTAGGGTGTGGAGAGTAAGTAGGTGGTAGGGGTATCTGCCGGAACTGGAATTGCAGAGAACAACTTTCAGGTAAGCAATTTCCTTCTTTCTGCTCATGGCCATCTTACATTCCTGCTGGATAAGAAATCAAAGGTGTTGCCCATGGGGTTGGCACTTGCAAAGTGGGTGCTGAGCAAGATTACTCTGCCATGACTCCACCACCCCATTGTAAGTTCAAGCGGAAAACCCAAATAATAGATACTGATTTTAACAGAAAAACAAATTTACCGTGTTTGTTCTTTCCCTCCAATAGCAAACAAAAGTGTCAAATATACTGTCTGCAGCTGTCTCTTCAAATGAATGGAAAAAAACTTCTACTCATCTATAACTAGTTTATTATGGCTTTTAGGTTCATTTCACTTTCAGTAGGCTGGTTTAATATTTACCACCAAAGCTGCTTACCCATTTGGGCATCTTTCCTGCTTGTGGGTCATGATGGTGAAACTGCAGAACCAGCACTGTTACCACCACAGAGAGACCAACAATGACCATGATGCTAGCAAAATACTGAGCTGTAAGTAAAAGAAGAACTTGGTTAAGATGGGAAAAACCAAACAAAAGCCAAATAATATGTCTTGGCTGTGCCTCCAGATCTACATTTCAGAAGTGTTGCATCATATCCAAACACCCTCTTCTCTGGACTTCCATGCAGGAGCATTTGAGGCCTTTGAGGTTTTTAGTTCAGCTCCCTCCTCTCCATCTAGGGAAGGGCTCGAACCAGTGAAAGGCGCAAACAGTATGGGTTTTGTTCCCTGAGGGGAAGGTAGGGCCCCTGCTAAGGTCCACCTCTCTTCCTGCTGACAGGACAGTGAGAAGCTGAGCTGACTTGACCCACTGAACACCATCATCCCCAGTCCTGGGTACCCTGCTGCACTAGCACAGGTGATAGAGGGGAAATGCCGTCCTCATGGTGTCACTGAACTGTCTTAGAAAGTGTCACTAGACCCTCTCTGTCTCCCCATCACCAATTACAGGGGATTAGACATACTTTTCAGCACCCTCCTCAGCCCTCAAGACCAATTCTTTTCATTCTTATGAAAGCAGGCTGTGGCCTTGATGACTGCTAAATTTAATCCTGGCATTCAGGAAAGAAATTAAGACGTTGAAAGTCAGAACTGAGACTTGAAACCATATATCCTAAATGGCAGGACTGCTTTCTCATTCCAGAAGTGAGGCTGATATACTGATGTGTAAAGTGGCATTACACACAGGGCTATCGATATTTGAAGGCTGCTGTGGCAGTATATCAGGGAGCATTATCATTGGCTGATACAATGGGGCAATGTGAGAGAACACACAATGTTGACCCGGACTGCAGCCTCCTCTCACCCCCAGCTCTCCCTCCCACTGCTTGCAGGTAAAGCCAAAAGTTCAATACAAGCTCCAAGTCAAGTTTTGTTCCAGCTTTGTTTCTTAATAAATTCTCACTGCTTCAGAAGCAAAAAAGTTGTTCATAATAATGAGGTTCTCAGGTCTTTCTGAAACCAATGCTGCAGTTGTTTCAAGAGGTGAGCATGACTTTCTATGACAAAATGAATTATGCAGCTGAATTAGAATAGTCCTGAGGGTGAGGTGAATTGAAAGGTCTCCCTTGCACTTATGAGAGAACAGAGCAAATAACCAGGGAAAGCAAAATAGGAACTCACATTCTGGGAGAGCTGGCTGATACATACTCCATGTAACAGAAACAGCAGTGTTAATATTGCTGGTTTAATTACTGCTGTCAGTCACTAAATAACATATTTAAATTCCACACATTTTGATGTCACGAGACTTCAAAGGCTTGAAGTGATCTGTTTAAAATCACTTTGGCTGGTATTTTTCACAGTTCCTTGGAAAATTTGTCACCTGGTTTAGCTTGGAAACTACTTGGTATTATTGATTTAAGATTCCATCCAATGACTAGCAGAGAACTTCACACTATCATTGTTTTGTGGTATAAAGCCAGGAACAGAGGTCAGGAAACTGTTATGGAGACCTACCAGTAAACTTGGAAAACAGTTCCCTCAAGAACAGGCTGGGAACTCTAGGGAATCTGTAGATGTTTTATGTTTTCGCTTGGTGACAGGCAAGAAAGGTGCATTGGTGTGCGTCACTTGCATTTGCAGGCAGGTGACATTTCTATTCAAGGTACAGTGAAGTTTTCAGTTGGAAAGAACGGTACTTTAGCCTGATTATCAGTGTCAGACAATCATATGTCACAAGATATCTGTTAACTGAGAACTTGCACGTAGACTTATGCAGCCCAGGTAGATGCAGGTGCTGTATTCATTTCAGGGAAAGCCTCAAAGACCCAGAGCAGCCCAGACTTACTCTAGTGATGGATTTTGTCAGTCCTGAAAAACCATCAGTAAAAGGGACAGAAGTAGCAGTGGCTCACACACCTGTCATATTAGCTTTTTACATCTCTAGTTGGAGATACGATGAAGGCTGTTGCCGCCTTTCCTGTGGCAAGACAAGGTAGACCTGATAGCCATTGTTCAAAGAGGAATTGATAGCTCATCTGTCTGTGGGTCTGTGATTGAAAGCATTACTCCATTCTTACAATCCAGACCCTGCATTGGAGCAGAATCACACATAGTGATGTCCAAGACCTAGCTGGGACTGGGTTCAGTGACTATTCACCAGAACTCATTCAGTTCTCATTCCTCATATATCCATGAGGAAAAATGCTGCTGTCTCTGAAATGGGTATCTATACCCACTTAGTATTTTCTGACCTTTCCTTCCAAGGTTTAATCCTACATCCTCTTTTTCCCAGCAACAGAAAAACATGATTTCCTGCAACAAGCACAACTGGTGGGGAAGACTCCTGTGCTGTCTCTTGTGCACATCACTAAAAGCATGTCTTAATCCTCCTCCATTTTGCTGGCTTGGTATTTCTGTTACTGGAAGCATTTAACCCTCATACCCACCAGATCAAACCCTTCACCTGGTGATAGCTTCGAGGCCTGCTGTCCCTTTTCACCTCTAGCACCAGCTCTGATATAACCATGATTTGACCTTCTCCAGCAATCCTGTGAACAAAGGAGCCTAGCTGCTGAAAGGATCAAGCTACAATGTGCAAAGATAAAACTTTCCTTAGAGTAACTGATCTGCAGTTTTCATTCACCCTACCCTAACCCCACACAGCCCTGAATTAGCGAACTCTATTCCTGGGTCTCCACTGATGTTGCTGAGCACAGAAGTAGGATGGTCTCCTGTGAGATGTGGCACAGGAGACAAACAATGGGATAACAACTAACCTTTGGTCTCCCAAGCAGCAGCCACAGCCCAGCCACCAGCCTTTTTTTATCAGTATTTAGGTTCCTAAAGCCTAGAACTCTTTCTCAGGTGGGGCTTTGAAGCTGCCACTCCCACAAAATCCATTCCCCATGTGTGTCTGTTGTAAAGGGTAAATGTAAATCTGATTTTACAAAGAAGCTCAGCCCTTTTCATTTAAATGGTAGAAGGGAAATAGCAACTCTCACTAAGCATCTCTCTTGTATTATACTTGAGACCTCCTGATTACTAGATTATCCCTGGTATGAATGTGCTGCTTTGGAGGCTTTAACAAATTACTTTACCATAGAAATTTAGAGAAATAGCAATTCTAGATTCAAGTTCATTTGAAAGAGCAGGGACCTGGTTGGTGTATGTAGGCTGCTCTGAGGCACAGTGTGGAAGCTCTTGACCCCTGCTGGAGGTGAATTTGTTCGTTTTCACTCTCTGCCCTGATGAGCCAGGAAAAGGGAGCAGAAGACCTGTGTTTGGACCTGATCAAGTTGAATGTCTCTCACTTTTGTTCCTGTTTGTATTCCTTCTTTGTAGAAAATGTCAGGTTTTGCATGTGAAATGATAGACTAGTTTAAAGCTGCACTAAGATATTTCAGTCATTCAGTGCTGAGTGCTTCATACTTTTGGTGAACTTCAGAAAATGAGAAGAATGTCCAAGAGCATGCACAGAATGAGATATTAATTGCTCCTCCTTCTGGAAATGTTAATGAACTGATTAATGAACTGAAGACTCTGGAGAATGCAGGAAACCTTAGACACCATCAGAGAGGCTTCCAACCACCCTTCTTCTTATCTCCTATGGCAGGGACCAGGGCTGGTGTTAGGCAGATGCTGTTGCAGTCTACAGCGGCTGATGGCAGAATTTCTCAGAAACCAGGGAAACCAAAAGGTGGAGGAGAGACTCCCTTACCATCTGATTTATTGTTGTGCAGAGACAGCAAAGGAACACAGAAAAGGATGTAGGCAGAAAAACATTTTCCACTGTTGTCAAGATTTACTGTAGCTAGGACATCTTGAGCTGTCCATTAGCTCTCGCTGACAGCATAAGGTAAAAAGCACCATCTCGTGCCAGTTGGTCCCTCATAAACATTAATTGTCTTAAAAGATAGAAAGGCTTCAGGATTGGACACTGTGTCTCCTCCAGCTTTTGATTATGGTACTTGTAGATGGCAATAAGGACAGTGTCTTCACAGTGTTTTCAAACTCTTCTCCTCCTACATGTTTTTGAAGAATAGAACTGGGTGTTTGAAAAGTAAAATTGATCTTTTTTTTTTTTTTTTTTAATAAAGAAAACGCATTCAAAACTCATGGCTTTGGGAAAAGCATCTTTGATCATGGGGTATGAAACTGTAAGAGCTGCTTTGAATCAGAATATCTGTTTCACAGAAAAGGCCGAGCAAGGGCCTGGTGCCAGTAAGGTATGACACAGAACCAGGAAAGGGAGATAGAAAAAGCACTGCACAAAATCAAAAAGAGACAGAGTAAAGTGAAGTGGCAGCAGCTGAGACATACAGGCAGATCACAGCAAATGTCACAGAAGATTAATCTTACTTTCTCTCTCTAGTCAAAACCACTAACACCATATGCCCATAACTTAAATCCATCTGTAATTCCTGGAGGTGACACAGCACCACACTGCTTCCTTGTCTTAGTAATTTTTGCAGCCTTGTTTGCTGTATGACTAACTGCAAGAAAACACCCAAGCATCTGCTGCAAACATACTTATTCACAGCATAAAACCTTCATTCTTACTGAAATAACAAAGTCATGTTAAAGAATGTCAAGGAGGGGACACAGCTGAAAATAAGTAATGATGATAGAGCCCTAAGCAGCAGGTAAGTGTTGTGGTTTTTAAAGAAGAAAGGAGAAGGAGCTCAGCAAAAGAAGACAGAGAGAAATGTTTTGTTATCTGGAGTTGAAGATAATTTTTTTGTGCACTATTTTATACATCTAGTCAAGGTGTCAAGCATCACACACATATTAATCATAGTAAGTGACAGTTCCTTGTATTCATGAGCCTCATGCTCCCCTTTTAAACACTCTCTGCTGTACAGTTCAAACACTTCCTGTTATAAAACTCTTTTTAGAGCAAAATATAGATTCTTGATCCAAAACCAATGGTGTTATTTTGGAGAACACTGGAAAGAAATAATGATTTCCAGCATTTTGGTGTTATTTGGTCATGGAAAAAAATCAGAAATGATTAAGCACTTCTCCTGTGCAAGGTAATGCCTTGAATTTGCAGGTGTAAAAAGAGTTCATAGAAGAAACAAATCATCTGACTGCCCTGAGAGTTCTGAACATTTAATTTCAAGGTTTGTCTTTTGGGCAGAAGCATGGTTTATCTGCTTTGACAAAGTACTTGAACATGGTACTTCCTCAGAGTGCTGGCTAAGGTGGAGAAAGACCAGACAACTGAGTTTACTGCAGCTTTGGTCTCAAGCTGAAAGCATCCTGATGTGGGTGTTCCTACCCGTTTCTCTGTGTGACTGTGTTTTCTATTCCCCCTGGGGTCTGAACTTAAAGACTGAAGTAGCTTTGGACCAATGCAAGAGTAAGGAGCTAGATGGGCTTTTCAAAGTAAGCTTTTTAGGACTGCAAGCTGTCATCTGGTTCTCACAGCAATGGGACTGCAGCACAGTAAACCAGAGGTGAGTGCAAGGTGGATGTGGATGGGTGAAGGATGGACCCCACAGCCTGTGTCTCACTGCAGAGAACAAGAAATGACCACATTGCTTTCTAGGCCTGGTGGCTTAATGATATTTTCTTAAAAACAAAACATCTGGTGCTGGAAGCAGCCAGTATCATGGAGGGAGAGGAAAAAGTGGGGACAGATACAAACTTCTCAGTGTCATGTGGTCTGAATTTGTTTCCCCCTCTGCAAGTGGTATTTCAGGCAGGGCGAAAGAAGGAAACTGTGCTGGTTATGCTCATAAATGTACTGCTCTCAGTTTTCCAGAACAATGGCTTTTAGCTATGTCTGACTTTAACACAGGCAGTGGATTGAATTGTCTTTCTGCAAAATTGTCTGGGGTTGGTAGTAACTAAGCTGATTTTTTTTAAAGTCTATTACTCCAAACTAGCAGCTTACACTGAGACATTGATTTTTTAAGACATTCCTACAGCAGCTGAAGATAAATGAGATTCTGGTTACTGCTTTATCAGGTACCGCTTAATGTGGGTAAGTATGACCACCAACTTTGTAATCTTAAGGAGACACTAGTCAAAGGGTAATCATGAAGGGGAACAGTTATAGTTAGGAATTTGGCTTGACTTAGTGGAACTTGATCCTTAGTGACTTCTTAATTAATTATTTCCTAGCCTTATTTACAAGGTTGCTTTCAAATGGAAAACATGGTGTAATGAAATGGGTCAGGAATATGAAGACTGTAATCTTCTGCTCTTTAAAAACAAGGAATTCAATTGTATGTCTATTGCCTAAAGAAGGAATGCATCCCTTCTTCAGAGTTGGTCATAAAACCACTACCAAAAGTAGATCTGATTATCCAGTACTATTTACATGGATCATATCATCTTTATAGCCCATAGAGCTGTAGTAAATGGAGTTAGCTCCAGTTGGTGGCCGGTCACCAGTGGTGTCCCACAGGGCTCAGTTTTGGGGCCGGTCTTGTTCAATATCTGTCGACCAGACCCAATCAATAGGGAAGTATGCTGTCTTCATGGTGCCCAGGTAAGAGAGGATCCCTAACTTAGTACACCCTCTGATTACTACCCATTACTGATCTTTCAGATGGGTAGTGAGGAAATCGTGACAAAAAATCTGAGGGGAATCAACAATGATTTTTAGGGTGCTGGGGAGACTAATTCAGGACTCAGGAGTCCAAGCAATCTTCTCTTCTATCTTGCCAGGCACAGGAAATGATGAGGGAAGAAACTGGAGAATCTCAGAGATTAATACCTGGCTCCAGGACTGGTGCCACTGACAGAACTTTGGGTTCTTTGATCATGGTTTGGTATACACAACGGCAAGCCTGCCAGCAGGAGATGAGGTACACCTATCTAAGTGTGGGAAAAGGATCTACTCACAGGAGTTAGTGGCCCTCATTGAGAGGGCTTTAAACTAGAATCGAAGCGGGAGGGGGACAAACCCAGCTCTGGTAGAGATAAGCCTTGGGGGGTCATACCAGTGTTGGAGGCAATATCTGTACTTCAGATTAAGTACATATAGGCCAATGCTCATAGCATGGGAAATAAACAGGAAGAGTTAGAAGCTATTGTGCATCAGGGAAACCATGATATAATTGTCATTGCAGAAATGTGGTGGGATGCTTCACATGGTTGGAGTGTTACAATAGATGGTTACAGGCTCTTTAGAAGGGATAGACAAGGAAAGAGAGTTGGAGGGTTAGTGTTATATGTCAAGGAATGCCTTGATTCTCATGAATTCAATGTTGGACATACTCAGGTGGAGTGTTTACAGATAAGGATAAAAGGGAAGGCCAATGAAGCTGATATCCTGGCGGGAGTCTGCTACAGGCCACCTGACAAGGATAAAGACACTGATGAAGCATTCTTTCAACAACTTGGAGATATCTTGCGTTCACTAGCCCTTGTTCTCATGGGAAATTTCAACTTACCAGCTGTCTGCTGGAAGTACAACACAGCAGAAAGAGGGCAGTCCAGGAGGCTTCTGGAATGTGTGGATGAAAACTTCCTGTTACAGCTGGTAAGTGAGCCTACCAGTGGTAGTGCCCCACTAGGCCTACTATTTATGAACAGGGAAGGGCTGGTAGAAGATGTGGTGGTTGGAGGTCATCTGGGCCACAGTGACCATGATATGATAGAATTTTCAGTATGTGGTGAAGCTAGGAGGACTGTCAGCAAAACCTCTACCTTGGACTTCCAGAGGGCTGACTTTGGACTATTCAGGACGTTGGTTCAGAGAATTCCTTGGGCAGCAGCCCTCATAAATAAAGGGGCCAAGGAAGGCTGGGCTTACTTTAAGAATGAAATTCTCAAGGCACAGGAGGAGGCTGTCCCTACATGTTGAAAAATGAGCCACTGGGGTAGAAAACCAGCCTGTCTGAGCAAGGAGCTTTTGCAAGAACTCAGGGAATAAAAAAAGAGTGTATCACCTTTGGAAAAAGGGGCAGGTGAGCCAGGAAGCATTTAATAATATTGTCATGTCATGTCATGTAGAAAGAGAATTAGAGATGCAAAAGCTCAGTTAGAACTTAAACTGGTCAGTTCTGTTAAGGATAATAAAAAGTTCTTCCTCAGCAAGTTTGCAGATGATACCAAACTGGGTGGGAGTGTCGATCTGCTTGAGTGTAGGAAGGCCATGCAGAAGGATATGGACAGGTTGAGTTGATGATCTGAGGCCAACTGGATGAGGTTTAAAAAGGCCAAGTGCCAGGTCCTGCATTTCAATCACAACAACCCCAGGCAATGCTACAGTCCTGGGGAAGAGTGGCTGGAAAGCTGCCTGACAGAAAAGGACCTGTAGGTGTTGTTTGACACCTGGCTGAATATGAGCCAGCAGTGTGCCCAAGAAGGCCATTGACATCCTGGCCTGTATCAGGAATAGTGTGACCAGCAAGAGAAGGGAAGTGATTGTGCCCTTGTGCTCAGCACTTGTGAGGCTGCACCTCGAGTTCTATATTCAGCTCTGGGAACCCCATCACAAGAAAGACATTGATTTTCTGGAGTGAATTCAGACAAGGGCAACCAAGCTGATGAAGGGTCTGGAGATCAAGTCCTGTAAGGAGAGGCTGAGGGAATTGTGACTGTTTAGTCTAGAGGAGAGGAAGATGAGGGGAGACTTTATCGCTCTCTACAGCTACCTGAAGGGAGGTTGTAGTGAGGTGGGTGCAGTCTCTTCCCTCAAGTAAATAATGACAGGACTAGAGGAGATGGCCTGAAGTTGCACCAGGGGAGGTTTAGGTTAAACATTACAAAGAATTTCTTTACTGAAAGAGTAGTCAGACATGGAACAGGCTGACCAGGGGGATGGTGGAGTCACCATCTCTGGAGGTTTTCAAAAAACATGTATATGAGGAACTTCAAGACATGCTTTAGTGGGATGGTGAGGTGTTTTTTTGTTTGGGTTTTTTTTGGGGGGGGGATAGGGGGTTGGGCTTTTTTGCTTTTTTTTTGTTGCTGTTGTTTTGTTGTGTTTAGTTGTTTTGGAGTTTGGGTTTTTTATTTGTTTCTTTGTTCATAGTAGTTGTTTGTTGTTGGTTTGTTGTTGTTGTGGTTTTGGGGTTTTTTTGTTGATGGTTAGACATGGTCATCTGAGAGGTCTTTTCTATCCATGACAATTCTGTGATTCTGTGATTCTGTCATAAGAATTTTAAAAAGCCCTTCCAGTTTACATCTAGATACCTCAATTGTAGTGCTCAGATGCATTACTTAAACCTTTAATTTCACTGGGCAGGATATGAGCTTGTACAAGAGCTCTAATTGAAATGACAGTATTTGTTTAATTTCAATTTGGTCACTGAACCATGAAATCAACACAATGGATCATGGATATCCCTTCTTACATAATGCACTGGAATGAGTGCAATTGTGTTACCTTGTAGGGCATGAAATCCCTATGAAATTACTGCCATTTTATAGTGCAAGAGAAATACATGCATAATTGCATAGGGTTTTAGAATCAGAAAGAACAATCGTCACATACTTGAGCTGTATCATATAGACTTTATGATTTTACTAAGTGATTGTGCACTTAGACCAGTAATTTCAGATATGTATCACATCTGGAGTTCTCTGTAATTCTCTATATCCTTCCCTCAAGTAATGAACTCCAGCTGTCTACTTACATAGACTCTTGATAAAAGTATTTTTAAAGAGAAAAATGAAAAGTCAAATCTTGAGTGTAGTCAGACACACTTCCCATGATGCATGATTAAGCTGTACTAGGAAGGGTAAGTTTAGGACGCAGCTGCTCCAGTATAGGTCTGGTCAGAAAGTCTTTTAGAAGCTACACTCTGGAGACTTTCTATGCCAGGAAGGACCTCCAGGACCCTGTAGTGAAACCAGCATTGTTCATATAGTCGACTTGAGTTGGATTCTGGACAGACTGTTGTGTTTGTAGATGTCATGGGAGTTTAATGACTTTGATCCAAATGTCTGGGCTGGTCTCTGTTGCTGTGGATGTTTAATGTTTTAAACAGAAATAGAAGCATCTTCACTCTCATTCACAGACCTCCTTTCTTTGGCATCACAGATAACTTTGCAGAAGGGCAGGATTCAGCTTTTGAAAGATTGCAGTGCCTTGCTTTACCCATATGCATGCTGCTGAAAACTAGGCCTCGGAAATATCTTGTTCCCCCAAAAAATGAGGCTTTCCTGAAGAAGGGCATGGGCAGACATGCTGCTGGACAAGGAGTAGCTAGTTACTGATTTGAATGCAATCCCCATAGAAGCTGAGTGAGACAAAGGCACAAATGTGGTGAACAGCCTGTCCAGCTGGAACATATTTTGGCACAGAAAGTGTCTGTGTCACTGTGGAAAGGAAAGTTCTACCCATCACCCTTCAGTGTAGAGGAGAAGCAGGATCCTGGTGTTCAAAGGTGTTAAGCAGCCTGCTTCTGGTTTGTAAGCAAAGTTATTTCACTTACTCTTTACAGAAAAGAAGCTGGCTTGTTTTTAATGTGTATTAACACAGAAGTGAGTAGGCTACATAGAAAAGGAGTCCTTTATGTGGGGAAGTTGCACATGTGAAAAGATTCTCTGCTCTGGGCTGCTTTATGGACAGAGAATGCAGAACACAGATCAAGAAAAGGGCAGCTTTGCAGAGAGGTAGAAAAAAGCAAGTGTCTTGCCCCACCTGTCTCCTTGTGATTATTTAGACTGAGAGATGCTTCATTTATGGTAAATGTAAGTTGAGGTCAGAGGAGAGCGGCCTCAACTAAGAAGAACTGGGATATGATTTCTACTTTTCTTCGCAAATATACTACATGTCAGAAGCTAGTTCTTTTTTATTGGTGTCATATTAGACCAGTTTTTCTTTATTCCTTCATCAAAGACATGCCAAACAGCAGCTGTGAGAATGTTCTGTGTCAGTATAGTTCAGCAGCTAAAGCTGAAATGAGAAGGCAAATCTTTTTCTTCCTGGCTGCTCTCAAGCCAGTCACAGCCCAGACTGTATCGGTGCTTGGGAATGCCCCAACCCAGGTGGAGGACCTTGCATTTGGCCTTGTTGAACTTCATGAGATTGGCATGGGCCCACCTCTCCAGCCTGTCGAGGTCCCTCTGGATGACATCCCTTCCCCCCAGTGTGTCAGCCGCCCCACTCAGCTTGGTGTCATCAGCAAACTTGCTGAGGGTGCACTCAGTGCCACTGTCCATGTCGCTGAAGATGTTAAACAAGGCTGGTCCCAGTACTGATCCTTGAGGGACTCCACTTGTCACTGATCTCCATTTGGATATGGAGCCATTGACAGCCACTCTTTGGGAGCGGCCATCAAGCTAGATCTTTACCCACTGAATTGTCCATCCATCAAACTCATATTTAACCAGCTTGGAGACCAGAATGTTATGAGGGAGTGTCAAAGACTTCGCTTATGTCCAGATAAATGACATTGGTTGCTCTTCCCCCATCTATTGATGCTGTGACCTTCTCACAGAATGCCACCAGGTTAGTCAGGCACGATTTGCCCTTGGTGAAGCCACGCTGGTTGTAGCCAATCACTTAATCATTATTCATCTGCCTCAATAGTGCCTCCAGGAGGATGTGCTCCACGATCTTACAGTCACAGAAGTGGGACTGACTGGCCTATAGTTCCTGGGTTCATCTACCTTTCCCTTTTTGAACATGGAGGTTATATTTCCCCTTTTCCAATCAGTGGGGACTTCATCAGACTGCCATGACTTTTGGAATATAATAGACAGCAGTTTAGAAACCTCATCTGCCAGTTCCCTCAGTACCTGTGGGCGTATCCTGTCGGGTCCCATGGACTTATGCACTTTCAGGTTCATCAGATGGTCACGAACCTGATAGAATCAATCATAGAACGGCTAGGACTAGAAGGGATGTCCAAAGGTCATCTAGTCCAGCCCCCCTGCAGTAAGCAGGGATACTGTCAGCTAGACCAGGCTGCTCAGAGCCTTGTCCATCCTCACCTTGAATATCTCCAGGATGGGGCAGATCTTCACTTGCAATGGGCAGTTCTTTCATCCAACCCCTGCAGTTATCTTTTGTGACTCTGGGGATGTGGCTGGAGCCCTTGCCAGTGAAGACTGAGGACAAGAAGTCATTGAGAATCTTGGCCTTCTCAGTATCACTTGTCACCAGTTCTCCTGTTTCCTTTCTGAGGCGGCCCACACCTTCCCTAGTCTTTTTCTTGCCTTTAATTTTTGGTGTTTCCCTTGTCTCCCTGCCTAGATTAAATTCTAACTGAGCTTTAGCTTTTCTAACCAGGTCTCTTGCTGCTTGTGTAGCTTCCTTGCATGCCCGCCATTCTAGATGTCCTTCTTTCCATTCCTTGTAGAGTTTCTTTTTGCATGACAGCATGTCCAGGAACTTCTTGCTTAGGCAAGGTAGACCCAGGCAGGTCTCCTAGCATTCTTTCCTGCCTTTCTCTTTGTCAGTATACTTTGCTACTGGACACAGAGAAGGTGATCCTTGAATACTGACCAGCTGTCCTGGGCCCTCCTACCCTCTAGGGCTTTGTCCCATGGCACTTTGGCCAGCAGATCTCTGAAGTGATCAAAGTCTGCACACCTAAAGTCCAGGGCTGTAAGCTTGTAATACATCTTCCTAGCTGCCCTGAGGATCTTAAATTCTATTGCTTCCTGGTCACTGCAGCCAAGGTTGTCCCCAAGTTTCACATCAGTCACCAGCCCTTCTCTGTTGGTGAGAATAAGGTCCAGCATAGCTCCTTTTCCTGTCAGTTCCTTTACCATTTGGAGGAGGAAGTTGTCATTTACACATTCCAGGAACATCCTGGATTGCTGGTGCCTTGCTGTGCTGTCCCTGCAGCAGATGTCAGGGTGGTTAAAATCCCCTACAAGGACCAAGGCCTGTGAACACAAAGCACTTTTACCTGCCTATGGAAGGCCTCATCCGCTTGGCTCTGCTGGTCAGGTGACCTGTAGCAGACCCCTACCATAACATCACCTTCCCCTGACTTCCCTTTAATCTTAACCCATACGCTCTCAATTGTCTCATCATCCTTCCCCATATGTAACTCCATGGATTCTAGCTGGTCACTGATGTAGAGGGTAACACCTCCTCCCCTCCTCCCCTGCCTGTCCTTCCTGAACAGCTTATATCTGTCTACCCCTACGTTCCAGTCATGGGAATCATCCCACCAAGTTTCAGTAATAGCCACTATGTCATGGCTTTCCAGCAGCACAGTGGCCCTTAATTCATCCTGTTTATTGCCCAAGCCACGTGCATTTGCATAGAGGCAATTCAACTGGGCTGGCCATGTCACCCTTTTGTGCGAATCCCCTTTGACTCCTATGGGGTGTTCTGGTGCATCGTCACTGGCTTTCCTCATGGTAACAAGTTGAAAGCCCTTATTAGGATTCCTTCCCTCAGGCCCTGATGTTCTGCCGCACTGTTTTTCACAGGCAAGCATGAAATTATTGACCCCTTCCCCCTTCAAATCTGATTTAAAGCCATATCAATGAGCTCTGACAACTCCTGCCCCAGAATCCTTTTTCTCCTCTGGGACAAGTGCATCCCATTAGCTGCTCACAGTCCTGGTGTCTCATATACCGAGCCATGATCATAAAATCAAAAGTCCTGTCAACAACAACAGTCCCAGAGTGAAGACTGGTCCAAGATGCCTGGTGTCTTCTCTCTACACATAAAATTTCTCCTAAACTTGTGTCTGTGTGTATGTGGGGTCCTAGGTGTATGTTCAGAATGAGGTTTTGTTGGTTTTTTGGAAGTTCCTGTTCGACTCAGAGGCACGACTCCTGCTTACTTTCAGTAAGAGAACTTTCAGAAACTCTTGCTAATGGGTTATTGTTGCCCTTACTGTTGCATAGTCACCCTCCTTCCCCAGAGTTAGGTTTGATATTTTAGTCCTTGGAGTGACATAATGAGGCTGAGTAAATGCTCTTTGGTCCTATTCATGGTATAACTTGTACAAGGCTTTACTTATATAATGGTGAGGTGCATCTTCCATCAGCAACTAGATATTTTGTTGAATATTTTAGTTGTTTCTACTGTCTGGAATGTGTACTTTAGTTATGATTTGCAAGCAAAGATAGACCTTAGCTCAGGAGATTACAATTTAAAAAGTTATGAGTTTTCCTGTGGTATTCAAACTTCTTTCTTTTGTAAGCCAAACATGTTTATTTTCTCTACCCTGCTATGATGTCATGGAATGATGTTTTCTCCAGTCCACAAATGAGAAGCTGAGGCCCCATGAGATCAAGGTAAAGGGATCACAGAGTTACAGAATCGTAGGAGTTGGAAAGGACCTCTGGAGATCATTGAGTAAACCCCCCCCCCCCAGCACAGGAATACCCAGGGGAGGACACAAAGGAACATATCCAAGCAGGTCTTGAAAGTCTCTAAAGGATACTCCACAACCTCTCTGGCCAGCCTGTTCCAGGGCTCCCTCACCCTCACAGTAAATAAGTTGTTCCTCATGTTGAGGCAGAACTTCCTGTGTTTCACCTTGCTACCGTTAGCACCACTGAAAAGAGACTGGCCCTTTCTACTTGACACCCATGCTTCAGATATTTGTAACCATTAATAAGATCTCTTCTCAGTATTCTCTTTTCCAGGCTAAACAGCCCCAGGGGTCTCAGCCTTTCCTCATAAGAGAGATGTTCCAGTCCCTTTCCATTGGATGGAGATGGTCCAATGAAAACAGAATATGTAACCATGCCTATCTGGCCCGTGTTCCCAAGATGATAATCTGTCCTATGGTTTTCAGCACATGTTACAAATACTCCAGTGATATATTTGAATGTTGACTGTAGTATTCTGAGTTGCTCTTGGGGTAGAGAGAGGGGGAGGAGAACGGGGTAAGTGCGTAAGAAATGCATAACTGCAGAGAGGGCAGGTGATGCAGAAAAAGAAAGATTAATTTTCTCCATCCAGCAGCACTGAGATCTTCACACAGCTTCATCCAAAGTGCTGTAGAAGGGGCTTTGTGGACAGACTCAGTGAATCCAGAGTCAGGGCTGAGTACTATTTCAATATCCCACTCATGCCTGTCCACTGGTTGTGTTGGTTTTGTGTTTTGCCCACTCACACCTCTATGTTGTGTGTTGATTCTGTATCCCCTCAATCTATGCTATTACCAGCTTATCTGATATTTCCAAAGCCTTTTTGTAGGCTCTTTTAACACATACAAACAATAAAGTCCAGACAGAGATTTACTTCTGACATTGCTGAAATGCAAAACCATAGTAGCAAAGAGTCAGTCCTCAAATAGGCTTTGAACAACTCTTGAGAAGCATCATATGTTGTGCACAGAGGAGAGAAAATCAACTTACCTATTAGTGGGACTGAGTCAGAGGTTGCAGGCATGATCTCAGCCACAAGCAGCATGAATACAGTCAGGGAAAGCAGTACAGTGATACCTGCAGGGAGTTTATGTGGAGAGGAAGAATGAGGATTGTGAGCTCTGCTGGTACCCTTTTAATGTGTTTGCTGTTAAATATAAACTTGTTCTGATGTACAACTAAGCCAAAACCATGACTCATGTCTGTCAGTGTAGATGAGAACTTCCACAAAGTGAGAGGATTTTTGGATGCAGATTTATCTGCTTTCTTTTCACTTTTCTCCATTATACCCAAACACTTTCTTCTCTAAAAGTAATGGAGAAATCGTCCCTGCTGAGTGAAATGAAGCTTGCAGAACTAGTAAACTACATTGCTTTTCCAAAACAGCACAAAGATCAGATGACTATTAAAGGCTAGGAAAGACTTGCAGAAATTACACTATTTTTTTGCTATTGTGCATTATATAATATCCTTTAAAGAGCTCCATCTTTTTTTAAAAGAAGCTCTTTGTTCTGTCGTGAAAGACTGTTGCTAAACTCAACTGCCACGGTACTTAGAAATCATAAGGTCAGTCGATGAACATTGTCTCCTATTTTTGCATCAACATTATACTTCAGCTCAAATAACTCTTCCTTGTCTCCATCCTATCTCTCATACACAGCATTCCCCATAGCCTGTGTTTTACTTCTTCTAAGACAGGCTGCTCAAATCTCTGATCTACCACAACTGAGGGCACTTCAGATGATTTAAAGTTTTCTGTCTTGACTGGAATTGTGCACAATTAACTTTTCAGGTCTTGTCTGGGACAGTCTTGTGTATTTTCAGCTCTACTCTGTCTTTTCTTGGAAGCACCTCTCCCTTCTTTATCAACAAACACAAAAGTAAATCTCATTTAGCCCTTTGTTGTCTGTCACTGTTCATAAGGGACTCCTGACTCAGTGGTTTGGGAGCTGAAAAAAGTTTGGGAAGGTGAAAATCCAGTGCCCAGCTGCTGCTGCTGCTGCTGCTCACAATCCTTCATTCTCTGTTTCTTAGTTTGTCCTATCTGAAAAACAGTAAATCAGCTATGAAATGCATTGAAACCTACTAAAAAACAGAACAGCAGGGACGACAGAGTACTATCACTGCTGCCTGTGACAGCAACAAGTTCTGCTTCATCCAGGGGTAAAATCCAAAATATTTTAGCAGTGTTTAGCACAGAATGTGTGAATACCATATAGAAAGCTGTTACCCTGGTTTCTGCAACCAAGCAAGTGCTTCTATTGCTCCTCCAGGGAAATCTTCACTCATCAAGCACCATCAGGTATTTATTTTCCATTTCATAGGAAGTGCTTACAAAAGAAATGAAACCTTTAGCACTTACCTAAAGAAATCTTCTCCCCTGAATCAGCTGGCAAAAGGAAAACAAGCAGTGCTAAGCCAGATATGAGAACGCAGGGAATGAGTAGGTTCAAGCCATAGTAGAGGGTGCGTCGACGCATGGTGATGGTGTACGTCACATCTGGGTATGGTTCTTTACAGCATTCATAGTACATCTCATTCCTCTTTCCTGGGACACCTACAGAGAGGGAGATCAGAGTAGTGGAGAGAACTTCAAAACACCCAGGTCCCATTGGAATGTGCCAAGAACTGAAGGTTTAAGAGCCAATGTGTGACACCACTGCCACAACTGTGTGCTGAAGAATGCTTCAAAGTGTTCTCTGGCAATTGATAAGGGAGAAAAGATTCTCCCAAATCACTTACCAGGCAAAAGTAATTTTCTAAAACTTGTGGCCAATGATGAATAAAGGGGACAAAGGAAAACGTGCCTCAGTTCAATATTGTTTGAAAGCTGAAATGCATCATTACAGAATTAAATGAGCTGAGGTAACTAACTCCTAGTCAGTGTCTTCAGCAACATCTGCAGCAACATTGCCAGATGTCTGCTGTTCCTAGTTCACCTCTGTGTTTTCTGGGGTTTATTTTTATGTTTTCTGAGTCATTAGAACCTGGCTTAGCCAAGAAAGTTCATCTGGTCCAGGTCAAAACTGTTCTGAGCATCCAAACCTCAACAACAAAAGATGTGCAAGCAGAGGCCAAAGATTAACTCAGTAAAACATGCATTCTGCCCTCCTGCATCCAGAAAATGGTGACAAACAGCTGATGTCATGTTCACTAGCCCATGCAGCAAATTTTCTGTGTGACAAGTGCCACTGGTTCTTATTTTTATGTCATTCTCTTATAAACATTATAAACAGCTGCAGTAGACTGAGATGCTATGTGGCAGGGACTGCAGCAGCACCAGAAACTTCAGGGGAACTGGAAGAACTCATTCCAGTTTTGCTGAAACAGTGTTTTTCACACTAAATAATTTTTACTGACATGTTAGAGTAGATGTGACAGTAGCATTCCATGCACCTAATGATACACATCCAGGCCTAGTGATGATGAACTGCTCAGATGCATCAGAAACAGTAGATTTCATTTATGTTCTCAGTTGCAGACAATTACTTCAGAACACAGTGTTCTCAAACATAGCTCAATGAATACAGCTGAAAGGTTCTCTCTGATTTGTGATTTTTTTTTTTCTGCCTTTTACATAGAAACTTTTAATATCTGTATTTCATGTCCCAATGGGATTGATCATTTCTATGTATTTGGGGTATGTCTTTGACTACTGAAATTTTTTAGGCTAATCAATTTACCCACTAAATCCCATTCTCCATTTGAGATGTAGTTGGAAATATCAGCCTCAAGCATCTGCAGGTCAATCAACCATCCACTGTGAGTCCAGGAGCCAAACTTCAAATCACACTTCTGCACATCAAAGGGGAACCAGCGGACATCAATGTAACATGTGCTCTTCAAAATGCCTGTGGACAGGAATAAGTCAAATCAAGCATGTGTAAGGTGCAGTTCATCTCTGTCCTTCTTTGACTGATTGATTGTGAGAAACTTTATTCTCCAAAAGTCTGTGTGATGTAGTCATGAGTTAACCAAACAATCTGCACAGGTGAAAGATGCTGATGTGATTGGAATAACCTCCCTTCCTAAGCCACCAGTGAGGAACCCTTGCTCTTCCACTGTATTTTTGAGGTAGGTTGCCTGGGACACTCTGGCCACCCAGGAGCAGCCCAGCCTGTCTCCTAGTGCTCGCTGGCCACAGAAAATCACAGGCAATGCTGCAGGACCTGACAGGAGCACAGAGTACATAGATGTCCACATACTGTGGCTGGAAGTACTGTGACAGGAGTTCCTTGTCAGGCCCTGCAATAGACCCACAGTCCCTTGAAAATACATCGTTATACTAAACTTTACTCACTGTTGTTCTTTAACTTCTGTATGTTAATCCAAGCCTTGATTTTACCCTGGATATGTCTAGTCCACTATCATTATTTCATGTGATATTTAAAGCAGTTTAGGACATTAATACTTGTTGTTGCAAGGTAATTTTTTTTTTTTTAATGGTTATCCAACTGAGAGAAAAAAAAAGCCCAACCAATACAAGTTCTAAACTTTCTTCTTGGGGCCACAGCTATGGCTGTGGGACTTCCCCAGCCACTTCACATCACAGCACAGACAGTGGGGAAGATGATCTGTGCAACCTGCATCATGGCAGTTTGTGGCAAAGCACAGAGGTAATCCCTGAAAACCCTTAGCACTGTGGGCCTGTGGCTTTGCAGCCTTCACCTTACTTCACCAGTTCACTGTGTACTAGCCAGTTCAGAGGCACTATGTGAAGGACAGACAACTTCTGCTTCACTGGAAAAATTATCTCCAACACTGCACTTAGCATACCTGTTTGCATTGTTTCTATGTGCTCCCTATAACATCAGCTAATGTGAATCCCAGCTCTGAGTCACACAGCTGAGCAGAGTCTGCTGTTTAGCATTAAACTCTTGAACCATGCCTTTTGAAGATAAAAACCCCAAAACAGTGATCCTTGTCTTTGCCTGCTGTTGCAAATGCTAAGGGCATTGTGATATAACCATGTGTGCAAGACTGTGTCCCTGCACACACACTGCTGCTCATGGATGGCTGGGTTCTGTTTATTTTTCCCTTCACATTCTGGGAGGTCTGAATCCCACCATCATGGTCATTTTTGTATGGGCCACACAGAGGCTCTTCTCCCAGTTTCTCCTGAATCTTGGCTCTGCTCCTTTCTCTTCCCTCTTCTAGTCCTTTCTCTCTCCTTCTCCACCTATCTTTTTTCTCTAATAGAGAGCAGCAATGAGTACATCCTGCTCTCAGAGTCATGGGAAATAAAACTTTAATGAAGTTTTGGAAATAACATCGTTTCCACTCTTCCATATTTTCCAGTATTTTGGTTAATCTAGCTGTTTCTGTGAGCCCTTGTTTCCAGTAAGTAGGCTGATTATTAATGTTTTCCTTCTAAAATTTTGCAGAGTACTTTGCCAGTAGTTAAATCCCTCTAACAAAGAATTTCCCGTGCTTTACATGATGGATTTCTGCTGTTATGCTTTTTTATTTTTTCCTTGGATTTGTAAATAACAAATTCTTCACCATGTAGCTCATAGCTCACTAAGAGGACATCCGATCTGCTCATATGGGCACCCTCTTCATAACCTCATATCAAGGGATGGAGAAGGCTCTGCTCTTTTATATGCCAATTTTATCTCATGTTGCTCCCTGGAGAGCAATCATACTCATAGGTCCCAGTGTAACCACAGGAATGATTTAAGGAGTCTCAGGGGTAGGGATCAACAGAGGACCAGATATCAGGGAAGACCAACTTGTTCCCTGGTAGACCCTGTAGACACAGATGAGGTCAGTCTGCCAGCAGCAAACACGAAGTCTGGGTATTTCTACAGTTAGCTACAGTGGGCATAGCCTGTGTATTTGCTGGCAGGTGCTGACTGCTGGGCCCTACAGGCACTGATCAGCAATACAGGTGGAAAGCAGGCTGACATTCCAGTTTGGTTGTCTGAGACCAGTCTGTCTTTTCACCTGGAATTTTAGCCTCAGTGTGGCAGGGAGGACTTTACTGCAGATGGAGTGTTGGTCTCAGAATTTCCTGTGGTGACACACCTCCCCATTCTCAAGAAGGAGCTAATGGGATTGCAAATGAAACATGATGTGAGGATGCATACCATCTTGCTTTAGATGACATCTTGTTTGGGCCTCTGAATGTTCCAAACAAACTCCTCAGGAAGGTGATTTATTGATTTATGAAGTGGAAATACTCCACTAATAATGGATCTAAATAATTTTAGTGGGTCAGTCCTATAATTATACAGCTTTCAAAATTTCAGCAAACAGCTTCTAAACACCTTGGTTTTATTCATTAAGAAAACTGCTAGTATTTATTTGACTTAAAGTAAACAAAGTCTCTCTGTGACATACCTGGAGGAATATACTGGCAGGATCCAGAGTAATTCACAAGCACATTCGTGTGAAATGTTGCATCAAATCTTTCATCTGCACTATAACACAATATAAACAAACAAAACAAAACAAAGAAAACGCAAGCTGATGTTTGAGTTAAGATGTAGTAACTGCCAACATAAAAGTAATAATTTGTCTGAGTTTAATGCACAGAATGCCTCAACAAAAGAGCCATGCATGGCTGAAGAGTCCACCCTCGATCAGTATCTCAGCTGCTTATAGACACTGTTGGCCTGCACTCAGGCATGATGGTTGTATGCTTCAATGTCCTCAAAGAAGGTAAAGGCAGAACTGTTGGATGTCTTAGAGCAAAGGAAGAAATGATAGTAGCCAAAGTGTCACAGCAAAGGTATCTAAAGACTGGGCAGTCAGGATTATGAGGCTTTTGCGGGGCTTGTGTCAGAATCAGGCACCTCACAGTGTAAGTCTAGTTACCTGTTACCCAAATATCTGTTGTAAGAGTAATGGTAGCCTCTGCAGCCTCAGGATGCAGAGTAGACAAGGGTTTACTTGAAGAAATGGAACAAGGCATTGGGGAGAAGTTGTTTTAGAGTTGAGGCTTGTAGGAAGAGATTCTTTGAGACTCTAAGAGCAGACACTAGGTGAAAGAGACAAAATGAAGACCATTTCTTTAGGGTTCCAGTAATCCTGAGACAAATAAGCACAAGAAGCCAGACAAGGACCACAGTTCCTTAAGGAAGCAGTCCTGAGGTCTTGCTCCAGAATGACCCTCTGGAAGAGGGTTCCACTGCCTGATGCTGTAGGCCTTTCCTGTCATGGCTATGTGCAGGTCTATGTTTCATGATTACACCATCTTACACAAGCTGTCTCACAAACAGATGTGGAATTCAGACCCTGTATTCCTTCTGTGACCTTTATTTATTAATGTTTGAGTCTACACAAGCTGTCTCACAAACAGATGTGGAATTCAGACCCTGTATTCCTTCTGTGACCTTTATTTATTAATGTTTGAGTCCTTAGTCCTCAGTGTTGTCACAAGCACAGAACAAAAGGGGTAAAATTGAAAAGGCTAAAAACAGAATGAGTGATAACTAACAAGACATAAAAAACAGCAATAAAGGTTTTTATAAATTAAAGGAAACAAGGAAAAGACAAAGGACTATATAGATCCATTACAAGGAAAGGAAACAACAGGGTGCAGAGAGCTACAGTATCCTGCACCCTCTGTGCTTCACTTTTCATGATCTGAGCTCCCCACAGTTAATTCTTGTATAGTGGCAGAAGTCCAGAGAAGAATAGGGGAGGAACAGGTTAAAAAAGTGTAGATAAGACAAGATTCCAGTTGGCAGGGCTGACGAAATTTACTCTTGAGAACCCAAGGCACTGGCCGAAATACCCTCTGAAGCATTAACAATTATCTGTGAGAGCTCATGGAGAAGAGGGAAAGGCTTGGTCAATTAGGGAAGAATAAAGAGAATTCTGATTTTTTTTTTTAAAGGTGAAATTATAGACATATCATCCTAACTTCAAAGAATGAGGTAAAAAACAGCTGGCATAGATTTCTCAAGGGTCAGCTGTGTCAAACCAATTTAATTTTCTTACTGACTGAGTAAGAGAAGGTAGGTTATATATCTGAACTTCAGAAAGCCTGCATCATGTTCAACAAACTATATTAATACAGATAAGACTATATGTCTGCTTTTTAGAGACTGAAAAGGAATAAAGATGCTATGAGGTGGAAAGAAGAACACTTGAACAATCCAGGTCACTTCAAGCCTCCTTTGGATATCTTGTAGCAAAGTCTTGGAAGGGAAAATGGATCTTGGTGAACTGAGGAAACCAACAGAATGACATTTAGTCTGTATGATTAGAAAGTATTACCCTTAAAACTGTCAGAGGAAGACACATCAAAGAATATCTAGTAAGATAGCAAGGCTAAAGTACAACGTCCAGGGTTTGTAATAGATCAAAAAATAAGTTCAAAATGAAGATGTTAGAGCAAAACCAAAATCCCCTCCTCCTGGAAAGCATTAAGGAAACATCTGTCTATAAAGTCTCTACTCAATTCAGCACTGCAGAATTGCTAGCTAGAGAGCTGCATTCAGCTCAGGAGAAGGAAAAACAGATTAAAGAGTGTTCAGGAGGAAGAGGAATGATGGAAAGATTTATAAAAGATGCATGATAAGGAAAGAGAAAAGAAAGTCCATTTGTTGAACTCCCAACAGGAACACTACGGAAGAGACATGATAATATTTTTTGAGGACCCATGGTAATTATAAGGAGAATACTGATTGTTTTCTCGCTGCATTCACTGGGAAGAGGTAAGGAAGACATCTGCAAAACTACAGCAAGGAAGACTTAGATTGGCTGCTAGGAGAATCTATTAGCTAGCACTTATTTGCTTTTATTATTACTGTTTTAAGTTGAAAAGCCAAATCCCCAGATTGCAAAAGGACCAGAATATCAGTGAAACATGCCTAATTCCCAGCATCTAACATTCTAGTTCTAGGCTCCCACTGGCCATTCCACATCTTCTTACCTGTTATACAGAAGAATGTCTGGTACCCAAATCTGGTTGGCTGGAAATCGCAAGTTCTGCACCCCTGGGTACTCATACTGATCCCATGACAGGTAAACATCAACCCAGTACTGTTGGCAAATACATACATCAGATTATATGACAGGTAGAAGTTTTCTAAGTTGTCTGGGGCATTATGGGAACAGAAGGGATTTTGTCAGTAGCAACAGCAGTAGTACAATAGTTTAATTCTCAGCTTTAATTATTAAGAAAGGTTGGCATATTTACTGAGGAATACACAGTGTGACAGCTGAATGCTGTGAGCTGTATTTTAATTTAGTGTCTAACCTCTACACCTTGTGGCCTAAAGTAAAGTATCCCAAACCTTTTTGAGGGGCTAGCAGAAATACTGTCAGTAGGCACCTCCATGAAGAACACCAGTTGTGAGCTGACACGTTTTGAATGACTTGGCTATTGCCAGTAGTATGTGGAACATGATCTAAGAGTCTCTCTTTGGTGGAAATAATCTAATCTGTTACAAAGGTCAGGTGATTCTTTTAATAATCATCTTGCTATGAGAGGTAGGCAAGTGAAATTTATATCCCAAGTGCTTGTTTCTGATCCCCTCTTCTTCACCTCAACACAAACAAGAAAGGTGCAGGCATAGCTTTGGTGCTGAACCTTGTGGCTTAGAGCAAAGCTCTGTGGGATTACTGAAAGGGAAATAGTTACCACTGCTATAACTGAAGAACACCTCTGCAACGGATAAGACACCCACAGGCTCCAACCTAACAATTCTGTAGTCCTATAGGTTGGTCTAGGTTAGTTTTTGCAATAGAAAACAATGCATTTCTACTGCAAATCCTAGAAGGTAGCCAAGGAAGAAACAACCTGATCAGGTCCACCCATTAACATAAGACAGCATTTGGCTGCTGAAGTCAGAACAGAATTAATTCAATCATTGAAGTCTCCCACAGATTTATCCCTCCAGAGCTCCATTTTTGCTGAGTGCAAGCCAAGAGAGATTGATTCATGTACCTTAAGACCATATGTCTCACCATACACAGCCAGCAGCAGACCTGATGGTAAACTCCCTCCCTCAAAGCTCTCAGTGAAAATCAGTTTTGCTTATCCTGCATGACCAGTGCCAGTCACCCCTCAGCTGGAACAGGAAAAGAGAGGAGGGACATTTATGGATGAGGTCTGTAAAGCACAAGGGAAGTTCCTATTGAGGTGCCTGGGCACTGCCAGCACAATACAGTGTAGCCTGTGGTCCCTGGCCACACCACCACCCAGCCTGAGCAGTCTCTGCATGGTCCAGCATGGTTGCATCACTTCTGTGTTCTGGGGCAGGTACTTGGGATCTTTCTGACCTGCCCTCCACAGGGGAATTCCTGGATCCCCATTTCAGACAGAGATAGGGATTTTCCCAGAAGCCATGAATGCAGGGTGCTTGGGTCTTACTGGGTGTCCAGCTCCTTCACAACAAGCCCCCATCACTGGCCTTAGAGAAGGCCTGGAGACCCTTGAAGAATCTCTTCTTCAGATATAGTGGGACCCTAACTTTGTACTTTTGTTACTAGATTTCTACCTCCATTGCCTAACAATTAAGCTGATTTTACCCTCCAATGGTCAACAGGCCTGCCCAAAGGATTAATGTAGTCTCCTGTATTTCATCTTCAATGCTAAAAGGAGCACTAGAGAAATTTCGAAAGACTAAAAATGCCTGCTTGTTTCACATTATAGACAAGTTAAAAGACAACAATCTTTCTTTTCATCTGAGAAATCACATTTAGTAGTTTGCTTTTAAAAAGTTCTTTTTTTCAATTGGCACAGATTACTCACCATCTGCAGCCAAGCATTTGTGATCAATACTTGATTCTTCTCATCCTTTGAACAAAAAGGGGAAGCAAAAAAGAAAAGAGAAAATGGGATAAGACTCAAAGTATAATTTGATAAGAGGTGGGAGAGTTTCTATTTCTGTTAGAAAACCCATACTCTTAGCGTAAATAAACATAAACTTTACAGAGTAGATTCTGAGCTAAGCACAAAACTACTGGACTGCATTATATGGTGCAGACAATAACGGCTCTTTTTTTCTGTCATTACAGATATAGACCTCCTGCATTTATCATAACTGATTGACAACAGAAGTGAAAATAACAGATAATAATAATTATTTTGCTGAGGACAATCAGGCTGCTAACCAAAAGTATACGCCTTTTATTCTAGGTCAGAATAAGATGATTTCCAGTACCACATAGCATGCGGTAGCTGGAGAGCTTCTGTTATGTTTGCTGCAACTACAAAGCAGTGGTGAAATGGTGGTAGAAGTGCTGTTCTTTGGAGTATTGGCATTGTGTAGCTTAGCTTAGGCTGAAAAGGAAGGAAGGACAAAAGCTAGCACATGGCAAAAGAACACAAATGCTGCCTGAGAGAGCTCGTGTACAGAACAGGAGTCCATGGATTCAGACACTTAAATGCAGAAGGCACAGGGAAGCAGCTCTGACTCACAACAGAAACACAGAACCCCCCAACCAGCTGGTCTCCAAGTGCTTTGGGATGCAACAGAGTGCCCTACTTTCTGCAGTTAGCATGCCAGCGCAGGACCCTGAAGAGCTATTGCTACAGTGGGCATGGGATAGCAGACCTTGTTATTATCTTGGATATGCTTTGCCTCCTTTTCACAGGGCTACTGTGCCCACCATGCTTGTCCTGCTTCTCAGGTTTGTTTTGCAGTCATAGGGAAGTCTGCCTACTAGAGTTTTCATAGGTTTATCTGCAGCATAACCATGCCCTGCATGGTCTTCCTTATCCTGCCTTTTGATAACAGCAATCAGCAAGAGCACAAAGTCTAACCAGGGCTTTGGGCTGCTTATGTCTCTCTCAGCTTGGAGGAAAAATGTGTCACTTCAGGATGTTTTCATGGCTATTTAGAGTATATTCTCATTCTTACTTCCAGGCTGCTGAGATTTCAAAGGAGGTTTGGCTTTCAGGACAGTAAAACACAGAAAATTTATACAGCACTGAACAACAGATGCAGCCTGATGTGTCCTTATTGCAGGATGGAATAGAAGTTTTCTGAACAAAGGTCAGAGTTTGACAGAAGTGCCTGGTTTGTGGGACCAGCAAAGCTTACTTTACACTGTGCAGGCATTTTTCCAGATATAGCTCTCTTGCTAAGCCCCCCTTGAGAATCACCTCAAGAAGCCTGGCCAGAGAAAGAATGCTTGCTGGGGATGCCCAAGAGGCAAGGACTGTGGGACTCTGGAGTCTGGATCTTTTCTCTGATAGAACAAAAGGGGCAGAGGTGTTTATGGAGATTTCCTTCTTTGCAGGTGTGGCAGTTTACTGAGCCACGTAGCTTTGCATCTTCTAAGAAAATAGTCTGGCCTTTGTAGTGGGCCAGTTGCCTTGCCCTTCCAGAGCTGCTCTTTCTGTCTTCATCATGACCTGTAGACTATACATCTCTGAGATACCTGGACACAGGAGGGACCATATTTGTCTGTTACAAAAATACTTACAGACAACCATGAGAGTATGTGTGTACCTTACTTTGTCCCAAGATGTCCCTGGACAGTACTTATTTGCTTAAATAAAATCTAATTCTTAGATCCTAGCTTAGGAAGTGGTGGAGACAGTTCCTTCACTGTGTATTACTTGTTTGTGCAGAAGAATTTAAAATTACTTGTGAGGGTGCATTTTCTCCCAGGAAAAGCTCGAATATTCCATGACACTGCTTTTCTTGTGAAAGGTTTATGTCTTACTTGGCACTATCAGGCTGGGGATGACTTTCCCTCTGTGTTTGTCAGGCTCTCAGCTCCATTTCCCTCTCCAGCAAAGCAACCAAAGCAGCCCTGCTAAGATCCCAGGTGAGGCTGCAGATGACTAGCTCCCAGAGATGCTTTTCCAGAACTCCCCCGGCAGTTCCCAATGGCTTCAAATATTCATCTCAGACAAATCAGTTTGCTTCTGGTATTAAAATGCTGAAAAGCTAATGCTGTGGTCACTAGCTTGTACAACAGTTGTCTTCTAAATCCATCCTGTCTTTATCTGGGCCACTTTCTCCTCTTTCTATCTCCAGCCTGACCTCAGTTAATCCTCTGACCTGGATATCTGCTCATTCCTATATCCATCTTTAACTCATGGAGAGTGACAGAGTTAATTTGGTTCATTCCAGTGCGCATGGTGCAACATGTGAATGTTTTCATCTGGTTTTCTTTTCCCTGCTCTCAAAGCTTACAATGTATGTAGGTGTGCTGCCTTTCCCACCACTGTCTGTCAGTTGATTCTCCCTTGACAGGCAGACATCCAGATAAAATGTAACTGCCCTCAGCCACTTAATTAATGGGATACATGGACCAAAAAAACAAAGCCCTTCCTGGTTCAGTAGTCTCATCAAAAGGTAATGTGTCATCTCTGTAGCAAGGCAATTAATTACAGGTGACTGACAGGTATCGTTAGTCTTTTCCCTCTCACAGAGACATATAACTAGGAGTTGAATCAGCCACTGACTTAGTGCAAGACATTGGTCAGAGAAGTCCCAAACTGACCAGGTAACTCTCAAAGGTCATCAAAGGCCATATGTGACTACTCTGGTAATTTTTTTTTTCTATTTTTTTTTTTAATATGCTGAGTTTGTGTCTGAGTGATATGCTAAAGAGACATGGAGACATTGACATGGATATTTATTAGCAGAGGAACTGGTCTCCACATGGGATTTTGATCAAGAGTATCAAAAGGAATTGTGAAGGCTTTTAAATGCTTGTACACTCAGTCTACAAATGCAGCAGGCAGTTCTTTCCATTGCTGAAACACCCATCTGCCCACAAACTTCAGCTGATAAACTAAAACCTAGCTTAAATGCATTGTATGGTTGGACTCCCACAAACCCAGAAAGTTTGAGGAAAACCTAGGTTGCCTCGGCAACATTCAGTAAGCATTGCTGGACAGCCTTTATATTTCAGGGGTCTCATTAAAAAGATGGAATAAATGTTGCCATAGTAAGATCAGCTTAAACTTCAGGTATCTCCTCAGAGTACTTAATCTCAATACTTTTAGCAAAACCCTCAGGAGAATGATGAGAATCAAAGGATATGGAACAGAGTAAAGGTGAAATGTTGAGGAGAAATAAAAAAATAAACCAGAATAATAAAGGATGACATCAACTCCTGCTGAGCATTTCTTTGCCCATCAGGATGGAGAGGCAGCCAGGACAGTGTTGTCAAGCCAAGGAGGATATAGTTAAGAACTCATAGGTGAACACTCATGTCCTCCTACTTTTCTCATTTTGTTGCTTGGGCTTTTTCTCCTATGAATGGCTGCAGGTGATGTCTTGTGTTTTTCACCTAAGGTTGATCAACATTCCCATCTATTGCCACTGGCTTCTCCTTGAAGTCATGTCTTTCTTGGTCCCTCTCGTGTCCTGGAGAAGCACATGTCCCTTCACTGTGAGCAAGCAGGCCAATTTGCTGCTAGGTAGCAACAAGAGGCTGCCTGGTCCCACTGCTTCTAACCAACCATGGTGTTCTCTTCCCCACAAGAGCATTCTGGACACTGCACACCTATCTGCTGCTTACAGTAGCCCTGTGCACACTTGTTTTCATAGCAGGAGCTTTACATGTTGAAGGGTCTGGCCACAATCAGATCACACTCCTCTCCTTGCAAATCCCTAGACCCAGGAGAAATCATGTGTGATGAGAGTGGAGAGTTTAAGAGAACCTTGTACTGGGAGAGGCACAGAATTCAATCAGGGGCTATGTGAGAACCGCCTCTAAGCCCAGGATTGTCAGCCACGTTCATCAGGCAACATAATTCATGGCTAACAGAATCTGTGCAAGGTGTTCCTTGTGAAGACCTTAGCTTCTTGTACATCAGAGACAATCCCATTGCTTTGGTACAGTTGCTAAATGCAAAGGCCTATATACAAAAGCCACTGCAGGAAGTACTGAACCTGTGCATTCCTCAAGGCGAGAGCACGGTGAATGGGGGAAGAAATGGCAGGTTTTGCTTCTGGCCAGGGCATCAGAGTAGGGTAGCCCTCCCACTCATTCACACCACTGGTGACTGGGAGTCTCCCAAGCCTACAGATTTGTGCCTTACCTGCCAATTTGCACTGCTGCTGTGGTGCAAAAAGGCAGACTTGTTCTTTCCCTGCACATGTGACATGAGCTCCAACTACAGCCCAGGACTATGGATGCCTACCTTAGGAAACTAATTTTATTTCTCCAAGACACAGTTTCTCATCAGCGCGTGAAGGTCAGGAGTTCTGTGAAGTTTATGATGCTCAAAAATAGCACTGGTTTTGAAACTCTTTCTCCTTGAGCCCTTCAACAAAGACCTACAAATTCCAGGGTTTCCCTGTCCCCACATTACTATGGGGTCCTGGGGAGAGTGAACCAACATCTTTGCCTCACTGTAGCACAAATGCTTTTCATGGAAACCTCAGGAGCTATGTCAGAGGGCTTCACATGGCTTTCCAACACAGCACTGTTCTCTGACCGCTTGGATGAAATGATATGCATGCTTAGTTCCTCAGGTAAAGGATGTTATGTTACCATCCAAAAGCAGTAAGTCCTCAATTAAAATCCCAGGTCATCCACACATAGCAAGTAGGTGGTTTGTACATTCTTCAGAGTGGATACTTCATCCTCTATGTGTTTTGTGCCAGTTGGCAGCTGTTTCAATAAACAGAACTAGACACAAATCACTACTCCAATCTATGAATTATTCATTGCCTTTTTCAGCATTTGAAATCACAGGGAAAGCAGAAGAAGGGTTGAGAAAATTCCCAAACAGGCCAACCCTGAGTACTTATCAGAGACTCACACTCAGGGTATCTGCAAAGCTGTCTTTGGTTTTCTTCCTATATTTGCACACTTCCATGAAAGCACAAAAAATTAAGGGGATGTAGGCCTGTTTTAAAACTTAAGTGAGCTCTTAAAGCCTGTGATCAGGGATGGAAAATGGAAGGAAAGGTTTTCACTGAGAAGCTGAAGTCACCATCTCAGGAGTTGCACTTAGTGAACACTGTTAAAAGGCCAACCTTTCAAACAGAAGAAACTAAGAAATACTAGGTTCAATGCCACTCCAACAGCTTTGGTTTAACTACTTAATTGAAACTGGTGGCTTTATAAACATGATTATTTGCAGTACCCATGCCAGCTTCCATAGTCCCCTGGCAAATCTGCTTAAAAATCCTTGATGGCTCCAATTAGTTACCCAAGATTATAGAATATCCATGGGCTCAAGATCTAAATTGTCACATCTTCAAATAGCATAATACAGCCTTTTCACCAGGCAGGCGGAAAATTGGTTAGTTATTGTGAAATGCCCAAGCTGGATGACTACCACTGAAAACCTCAGAAGGAAATCAGTTATTATTTTGCTAGAACCACAGCCAGCAACTACACCTTGGGGAACTGTGCTGAGAGAAAACAAGCTATTGAATTGCTGCTTACTATGCGAGTCCCCTCTACTCTTGCCCTGAGCCAAGCAGAACCCAATGAAAAACAGCTGAAAGCAAAATTCAGGTAACTAAGTCTTCAGCACAATGCTTCATGCAAGTGTGTGCACAAAGTAGTATTAAACAGGAAGCCATAATAGTCATGGTGCCTGACTTCATTGTGTTGATAGACTCATGTTTCATGTGTTTAATTGGTTTATGCGTTTCATTGGTTCATGTGTTTAACTGGTGTTTAATTGTTTTTTAACTGATGCTTTGTTAATGCCTGGCACTTAGAAGGCAGCCAAAATAATAATTCATAGCTCAATTAGCCCTGGCTTTTCCAATTTTCAAGCTCCTTCCATGTTAGTGAAGAGGCCAATTTATTTGATTTTTCTTCCTAGAGTTCAAAACTGGCCACAGTAAATGAGTTTTATAACCAAGAAAGAGAGTTTGGGATTTAATTTAAATTAATTTGTTGGTCTAACAACATTTCTGTAACTTTGACTACTATACATGACAACTAATTACTGATTTTCAGCTTTTATAATGATGTCCAGTCTGTTTTCCTTCTTAGTTACACCATTTTGAATCAGTCTCATTGCTCTGGCCTCACTGAATTTGTTCTTGCAAGATGAGACTGAAATTTACGGTGGAGAAAAAACTTTTTGGGAAGATATGTGATTTGGTAGTGTAGGTCTATACAAGGAGTAAGAGAGTGAACATAGCTCACTAAGGCTGTGGAGGAAGCCCACAAACAAATTCAAAGGCATTACTAGGAGAGGAAAACAAAAGATACTTTAAAGAGCAAGCTTCTCTCTCTAGCACTTAACAATGCTTTGTAATTACTAAAGTTCAGAATAACTCTTCATAATCCTTTCCTTATTACTTCTCTCTCTTTCATATACCCCATGTTTTGGGCTTGAGTGGTCAAGCTTACTTAATTATCTATCCATAAAAATTTGGACACTGACTGTTAGTATTATGGTTTAATCTGGTGAATACTGGTGTTATGTTGGGAGTAATACGTGAACAAGTGTTTATGTGTACCTGCATATTTTCATTTGTTTCCTTGCATTACTTTTCCATTGATCTGGGTTTGCTACACAGCACCTAGTACAGAGATTTGGATACATGATGGTGCTGGGTTGAAGGGTGTGAGTGGATGACCCAGCTTCTCTAAAGACAGTTTAGGAAGTAAGAGGTGAAATAGAGCTAGAAATTTAACCCTTGAAATTTCTGGCCCTTCAGTTCACCTGCAGAACCAACCCTAGAAATCCTCTGTGGTAGAGGACAGGATAGTTAGAAGGCTAATGGCCTGTCTTGTCCCTCATGGAGTACCTAGGGACATTGTAGCTAACTGACACCCTCCTCTGCCCTGCCTGATGGATCACTTCACAACCCTGCAGCATCTCTTGCCTCCACTCAGAGATTGCAAAGGGTCAAAAAAATGCCTGCATGACTTTTATGCTTGCTGGTGCCTGAATGAGTAAGTACATTGTCAGATGAGAAAGCAGAGTTATTTTCATAAGTTGACAAAGTTCAATGTTACCATTCTCTACCTTGCAGTTTATGAAACAAAAGCACTTAAAAGTAAGGAAGTAATTTGCTAAAGGCATTCATATCTGACAGATTATGTGAAGAAACTGACACTACCAGGACTGTGTCAGACAGAATGTGCCACAGGCTGGGCATCACCTTCCTCCTGCCTTCTCATCCTCATGGTATAATCTACTGACAGGCAGCCTTGAACTTTGACAATTCTCATTCAAATGGACAACACTCCAGCAAAGAGCTCACTGTACACTGAGGACTGAGTCTGAGCATCCTACTGACAGGCAGATCATGCAAAATCAGACCAGGATGATGAGGGTATCTCTGATGTGAACAAATATCTGCATTTAAATGTTGTTTTTTCACCAAACTCTTCCTCAAGAAAACACCCAAACCAACCCAAAATCAAAACCTCCCAATCCCTTCAGAGCTGCAGTGTCTGATTTAGGGGAAAACCACTGCAAAGTAAAGTTTGGTCCCAAGAGTTTTGTTGATAAGTTCCTGGTAGAGAAGATAAACTGCTGTGCTGCTGAAGTATTATGTTTCTTATAATGGTAATGACTGCACATGAGTATGTGCAGATCTTTTCCCTTCATTTCCCAGAACAGATAGAGTTTTCAGGAAAAAAACCTTAATCTTTATTCTTTGTTGCCCCACTAACTCTTCTGTTACTGTGTCTTGATGATTTCCAAATATGTCAAGAGCTTTGACACACTGCAGCAACAAAACCTGCACTGTAGCTGATACTGTTTGCAAGCATGTGATCATGTTTTGGATGATTCTGCAGTCCTTAGGATATACAGTCATTTTACACACTGCTTAATCAAATCAAAGCCATACATACTAAATTTTCTAGATATTTGCATTTGCTTTGTATTTACAGCCTGAAATACAGTAAAATCATGTAATTTTTGGCTTCTGGAGGTGTAAAATGACTCATGGGTGGTTGGGGGCTTTTTCTATTCTTGCAACTTCTCACTGAGCATTTGCAGTTCCTTCTTTAGTCATTATGCCCTCTGAAACAAGAGGAATTTTCCACAAAAGTACCTGAAAAATCATGTGGCATTCCATACTAAGGCAACCTGTCAGCGGCTGAGGTGATTTTTCTGGATCAGTGGCAGCTGCAAGGGTGAATATGGAAGAGAAAAATAGTATAGGACTTCACCATATGCAGGGAGTGGAACAGTCAGACCCTTGGGGTGTCTCTACAGAAGACAAAATTGTCAAGGACAGCATGGTGTCTAGGTCATCCTTCTCGCGGGAGACTAATGAGCGTGCTTAGAAGCACCTTCAGATACGGTCCCCTGCAAATGCCAATTGAAGCAATGAAAAGTACCATTCATGATGAAAAATGGTTTCCACCTAGCAGGGTCCTATCACATTGAACTAAGGGAAAACCCTTGCATTTCCTCTGCTGTGAAAAATGTCATGCTTCATTTTTTAATTGCTTCTAGCCTGACTAAATGGCTGGGCTCTTAAAAAATAAGAAGAAAATTCTTGTTCCAGGTGTTCTTGGATGTGGTCTACACTTGCTTGGGCTAGCAGAGCTTGACAGAGCCTGACAGAGCCTGACAGTCGTCTGCAGGAGACATCATCAGACAAACATCCTGCTGATGCACACAGAGTGCCTGGCTTCTGCCAGGGAAGGGTGAAGGGCATGACCCAAGCAAAAGTGACCCTCAGAAACTACATACTTGTGAAGACAGCTCAGCATGAAGTTGTCCTTACACACAGAAGACAAGGGAAACTGAACAGACCCCTGCTGCTAAATAGGGTGTGTAACTGTCACAGTTTCTGTTAATTTGTTTCCTGGGTGTAAAGGCCTGTCTTGGCTATAGTAATGAATTATTATAATTTTGGAAAAAGTTCTTACTGTAATGACAAGGAATGACTTTCATCTGTCTACCAAAACTGTGACAAGCAGAGAACATGTTCTTCATGGCTTTGAGTATGATGGCTGTCTTTGAGCATCAAAAAACACATATCCTGTGCAGGCAAATACATGCTGTTAGGAGCAGAAAACCTAATTAAAGGTAGTCATGCTTTGAAATTTTCTTTGAATGGATGTGAAAAAAGCTTTTCGCTGAAGTCACTTGTCACTATTGGGCAATGCACAGGGATCTCAGAGCTGCCTTTCCTCTCTATGTAGCAAAGCAAATCTAGATTGTCATCGATGTTGTTCTCAGTAGACTACCTGCAGAAAATTTATATTTCGTTAAGTTGTAATACATTATGTGTAGAAAACAAACTTACGGAGGCATGACATGGAACCTGTCTCAAATATAAGGCCATTAGATGTGATGGAGGTCTTGGCAAAGGAGTGAGTTTCTGTATCAATGACAGATCCCATCTTCTTTCCAAGAAGTAATAAAACAGAAGACTTATTTTAATCTTCTTTACAGTGTTTCCTCCCACAGGAAAACCAGTTCAGGTTCCAATGTCTCATGTCTATTGCAGCGACTACTTGCAAAGCATCCCAGTGAGCCCAGAAGAACTGTTGTACAGGATGGTACTGGGGGATAGAGTTTCAGTATTCTGCTTACCCTTCCAGGGAGAGCACCTGGTTCACTATGCATTTTCAGAAAGATTGTGAGAGCTTTAAGAAGTTTAAATATTTGACAGCTCTGTCAAATTGGTTTTCAACTGCATAAAGGTTTGCACATCTCTCTCTCTATTCCTTGTTCCATCCATGAATTACACTGTATTGGAAAACAGCCCATAAGATTGACTATGGAAAGGGAAATATGACAAAAGGAGCACTAACATGCAGCTGTTTGCTGTGTTGACAGAATGAAGGTGGAAAAAATTGTTATACTTGCTTGTTTTTCCCATATAAATGAAATAAATTTTCTCATGGCTTATCATAAAGAATCCTCTTCATGATGAAAAAAAGAGGATTTTGATTATGTTAAAATTTTCTGTGGGTCATAACTCCAAAAAGCATTTTGCAGTCAAGACAAGTAGAGGGCTGTGTCTCCAGGTGTTTCTTTTATATATTTCTAACCTCATCTCAGGGCAGGTTCCTTCAGCTGCAGTGTAAGGACATGATGGGAGAAGAGGCCAATGCCATTAAAAAGTTTAATGAAAAAGTGTAAGTGCAGTGATGCTAACTGTGAATACTGCACATGGTCTCCATTTATTGCATTCTGCAGAGCTCTGAGAAGAATGTATCATTAATAATTTGTAGTAACATACGGTTTCTAATTTATTGAATTCTCTTTTTTTATCTGTTTAAAACAAATGGGAAAAGCTACATAATTAATCTCCTTGCAGCTCATGTTGTATCAGAGATATCTGTGCTTTTAGGAGGATATTCACTCTTCCAAAGTGTCAAGCATGTACTTCAGAATTTAGGGAGGACACTTAGCCAAAGACAGTTTGCTTTCATCTCCAATAGCCTGATTAAGAGGAAAAATATTGTCCAAGAGATAAGATTTGTTATGCTGAATGGGTGCTGTAGAGAACTGAACAGCAAGTAACTTACCACATCAATTATCTGCAGCAAAGAAAGCTGGAGCTCAACTACAAGGGGCTGTGAGTCATTCACTACTGGTCTCTCAAGACGATTGTAGTTTCTCAGTAGTTCTCTGTACAAGCGTCTCTGGCTTTCACCCTGATGAGAGACTGCAAAAAAGAAAAGAAAAAAAAAAAGAAACCTGTAATTTAGGCTGGCCACACTCTCCCCATTGTTTGTCTGTTTTGATGAAAACACTCTCTTAGTAAGTTTGTAAATTGAAAGCATTTAACAAAAAAATAATCAAATTCTGCACATAGGTGTGACAGTAACAGCATTTTGCATACATGACTGATGATCTCCTGAAAAAAAAAAAAGTAGTACTAGCACTTTACTAACAGTGAAACTACTGAACAGCTTTTGGGCCTCTGGTATTACTTGGACATACTGTGTATTTACCCAGCATAACTAACAGGTATTTCTTGGAGATGATGTATCAGTCCCTTTTCTGTGCTTAGGGAGACAGTAACAAGCCTTCTTCATACCCTTTTCAGTTTCATGTCTTTCCAGGTTTTGGGTGACTTCCCTTGTCCTTTTTCTTCCTCATAGCAGCACACTTTGTTAACACCTACTGAGGTTGTAGTATGTGTAGTGGGTCTGGCTGAGCTGCTTTTCCCCATACAGCCCTCATGCTGCAGTACTGGGAGGTGGAGAGTGTGGATAACACTCCCATGTTATGACTGCCAGTGCTCACACAGCACCAGAGGCTGGGAGGCACCTGGTGCTGTGCCAGGGTCAACCCACCACAGTTCATTTTTGGAGCCCAATGTGGGGCACCAGCAGCTGTTTTTCTATTGCTTGCTTGCTTTAGATATTAGTAGCAAACTCCTGTGCAGTACACGGAGTTTGCTTGCGCTGCTTATCTGGTGTTTTGTTAACATGTTGACCGAAATACTGTCTATTTACTTTGCTTCTGCACTGATAGCTTCAATGTGCTGGGGAAGCTTCTGCCTCAGGAGGATGAAGGGACTCGGAAGCACCCTGGCACAAATAGTAACGATGTGTTTCACACTGGCATCAGTGGCTTTCCTCTGTTGGGGGACTACCCTGGGAAGAAAATGATTGAATACATCTCTCTCTCTCTCTACCAAAAATTGATGTAGATGATTCTATTGTGCATGCTTCTAGGTCCTCGTCCACCCTTACGTGACATTCTTAATACTACAATATCGTTGGCCCAATCTGGGTTATGTGTAGTCTGATCCCAGTTTGGCCTGAGAGGAGACAAGTTTTGGGTAGGGTAACTCTGAAGTGCGCCCTGAGGCAGCCTGTCCCTGGGTGGCAAGGGGTCTGACAGGATTTGGGCAGGTTCCTAGGATGGTTCTTACCTCCTGTAGCCTGGGACTTTACCCCCGAACAGGCAAGCAACCCTGTCAAGCTGACACAGCATCTAATAGAAGGGTGCCTTGTCTACCCCAATGAAAACCAGCAGCTCTTAACACTGTACTGGGGCCTGGCCTGTGCCTATCGAGCCACAGTTGAGTACTCTCAGAGGACTGTGGTTGAGGCAGGGACCCAAACTGCGTCCAAAGACACCCGGGTTGAGATAGGGACTGAAACAACTCAACTGCCAGAGTGGATGGATAACCCAACTGTGGAAACTGTCTCTTCCTGGCTCCAGAACTTTGAAGAGAGTCTTGGCACCTCCATGTCCCTAAGGGCTAGTGCCTTGGATATCAGGAGTCCCCCAAGGAATCAATCAGTCGGAGGGAAAGGGAGCCATGGGAAAGGGAGCGTATGCCATGTGGTGCACTCTGGTTCTTTCCAGGTGACCAGGGGGAGGACATGAGGAAGTAGGATGGTGAGCCTACCTTTAAGCTGGAAGCCTGAGTACGTTAACTGAGAGGGAAGACAGACGTTAAAAAGGGGCTATCCAAGAAGACCATTAATGCAGTCAGTGTCAAAACACAAGAAGGCAACCAATGATCTCGCAGATATGGTAAGACTAAAATCACCTCCACTGAGCTTGACAAGGGGACTTCTTCTTTGATGCAGTAGGGGTCAGATAGTGAATATTCTGACCAGGAGCAGGAATAGAGGAGCCCTGCCTCCAGTCAGATGGAGGAAAGGGACAATGGGACTTATTGGACTGTGTGGAACCGATGGCCTGGCACATCAGATCCACAGAGGTACAAGGCCTTGGTTGATACAGGTGCGCAGTGCACATTAATACCATCAAAATACAGAGGAGCTGAGCCCATAAGTATTTCTGGAGTGACAGAGGGATCCCAGCAGCTGACTGTACTGGAGGCTGAAGTGAGTCTAACTGGTAGGGAGTGGTACAAACACACCACTGTGACTGGCCCAGAGGCCCCGTGCATCCTTGGCATAGACTATCTTAGGAGAGGCTATTTCAAGTATCCAAAAGGATACCGGTGGGCTTTCAGCAGTTGCTGCCATGGAGGTGGAGGGAAGTGAACAGTTGTCCGCATTGCCAGGTCTCTCAGAGAACCCTTCTATAGTGGGGCAGTTGAAGGTTGAAGAGCAGCTCGTACCAATGGCTATGACAATGGTGCATAGGCGGCAATATTGCACCAACAGACATTACCTGATTTCTATCCAGGAATTGATTTGTCAGCTGGAAAGCCCGGGAGTGATCAACAAAACTCATTCACCTTTCAACAGCCCCATATGGCCTGTGCAAAAGTCAAATGGAGAATGGAGATTGACAGTGGACTGTGGTGGTCTGAATGAAGTTATACCGATGCTGAGTGCTGCCATGCCAGACATGTTGGAACTTCAGTATGAGATGTATTCCAAGGCAGCCAAGTGGTACGCCATGACTGACATCACTAATGCATTTTTCTCCATTCCTATAGCACCAGAGTGCAGGCCACAGTTTGCCTTCACCTGGAGGGGCATCCAGTACACCTGGAATCGATTGCCCCAGGGGTGGAAACACAGCCCCACCATCTGTCACAGACTGATCCATACTGCACTGGAGGAAGGTGGGGCTCCAGAGCACCTCCAGTACATTGATGACATTATCGTATGGGGCAACACAGCGGAAGAAGTTTTCAACAAAGGGAAGAAAATAATTGAAATCCTCCTGGAGGCCAGTTTTGCTATAAAGCAAAGCAAGGTGAAGGGGCCTGCGCAGGAAATCCAGTTCCTTGGAATAAAATGGCAGGATGGGCGTCAACACATCCCGATGGATGTGATCAATAAGATAACAGCAATGTCTCCACCAACCAACAAAAAGGAGACACAGGCCTTCCTGGGTGCTGTGGGTTTCTGGAGAATGCATATTTCAGATTACAGTCTCATTGTTAGCCCACTCTACCATGTGACCCAGAAGAAGAATGACTTTAACTGAGGCCCTGAACAGCAACAGGCCTTTGAACAAATTAAGCAGGAGATTGTGCATGGGCCCTTGGGCCAGTCCGGACAGGACCAAATATCAAAACCATACTCTACACCACAGCTTGGAAGAATGGTCCTACCTGGAGCCTCTGGCAGAGGGCACTTGGGGAGACACGAGGCTGACCTCTGGGTTTTTGGAGTCAAGGATATAGGGGATCTGAGGCCACCTGTACTCCAACAGAAAAGGAGATACTGGCAGCATATGAAGGAGTTCAAGCTGCCTCAGAAGTGATCGGAATGGAAGCACAGCTCCTGCTGGCACCCTGAGGACGGTGATGGGATGGGTGTTCAAAGAGAGAGTCTCATCTGAATACCACGTGACTGAGGTCACATGGAGTAAATGGACTGCACTGATAATGCATCGGGCTCATATAGGGAACCCCAGTCATCCAGGGATCCTGGAAGTGATCACGAACTGGCCAGAAGGCAAAGATTTTGGGATGCTGCCTGGGAAGGAGGTGAAATGTGCTGAGGAGGTCCCACCATACAACAAATTATCAGATGATGAAAAGCAATACACCCTGTTCACTGATGGGTCTTGTTGCATTGTGGGAAAACATCAACAGTGGAAGGCTGCTGTGTGGAGTCCCCAAGGCAAGTCATTGGAGGTGCTGAAGGACACAGTGAATCCAGTCAGTTTGCAGAAGTGAAAGCCATCCAACTGGCCGTAGATATTGCTGAGTGAGAAAAGTGGCCTCTGTTCTACCTCTATACTCACTTCTGGATGATGGCAAATGCCCTGTGAGGATGGTTGCAGCAGTGGAAACAGAACAACTGTCAGCGCAGAGGCAAGCTCTTCTGGGCTGCTGGGCTGTGGCAGGACATTGCTGCTTGGGTACAGACCCTGGTGGTGAAGGTGCGCCACGTGGATGCCCATGTGCCCAGAAGCCAGGCCACTGAAGAACATCAGAATGACCAGTGGCCGGACAAGGCTGCCAAGGTGTCAGTGGCTGCCAAGGTGGATCAGGATTGGCAACGGAAGACTGAATTATTTATAGCACGATGGGCCCATGACACCTCAGGTCATCATGGAAGAGATGCGACCTATAGATGGGCTCGAGATTGAGGGGTGAACCTGACCATGGAGGATATCACAGAGGTCATCCACAAATGTGAAACATGTGCTGCAATCAAACAAGCTAAGAGGTTAAAGCCCCAGTGGTATGGAGGACGTTGGCTAAAATAAAATATGGAGAGGCCTGGCAGGTTGACTCCATCACTCTTCCACAAATCCGCCAAGGTAAGGACCATGTACTTACAATGGTGAAAGCAACCACTGGGTGTCTGGAAACATGCCCAGTGCCCCATGCCATTGCCTGGAACACCATCCCATGCCTTGAAACACAGATTTTGTGGCAGCATGGTACTCCAGAAAGAATTGAGTCAGACAACGGCACTTATTTCTGAAATAGCCTTGTAGATACTTGGGTCAAGGAGCATGGCATCGAGTGGGTGTAGCACATCCCTTATCATGCACAAGACTCTGGGAAGACAGAAAGGTACAATGGACTGTGAAAAACCACATTAAAAGAATTAGGGGGTGTAACCTTTAAACAATGGGACAAACATCTAGCAAAGGCCACCCGGTCACTTAACACCAGAGGATCTGTTAGCTGTCCTGGCCCTGCCCAAACAAAACCCCTTCCCATTTTGGGAGGAGATAAGGTCCCTGTAGTGCACACCGGGAGGTGGTTGGGGAAGGCAGTGTGGATAGCTCCAACCCTGGGAAAAGGCAAATCCCATTCATGGGAATGTCTTTGCTCAAGGACCTGGGTATACTTGGTGGGTAATGTGGGAGGATGGTGAGACCTGGTGTGTATCTCAAGGAGATTTGACCTTGGCAGAAAGGTAATCCGGAATGTGAGTTGTATGTTTCAGGAAGCGATGCTGTAGGAAGCAGATGGAATAACAGAAAGTGAATTTTGCGAAGGACCCGATGAGTACAGTGGTGACCAAGATTTAGCTGGTGTTGGTGCCCAACAATCAGACATACTACTTCTGACCAGAACATCCACCTTGACAGATGAAACCCAAGTCATAGAGTGAAAGAAGCTCATGGAACGAGGGACTATCTGTTAAAGGACTGGGGATAGTAGTTGATGACAACGTATTGGTTGGGAACAGAGATGGTTTAAGTATGTATTACGTGGGGCCTGAGCATGACACAAATAGTATGGAATAAGGGGTGGAGATTGTAGTGGGTCTGGCTGAGCTGCTTTTCCCCATACAGACTTCTTGCTGCAGCACTGGGAGCTAGAGGGTGCTGGTAACACACCTGTGTTATGACTGCCAGTGCTCACACGGCACCAGAGGCTGGGGGTCAAGATGGGGGAGGGGATACAGCCGAGCTGAACTGACCAGTGGGATATTCCATACTATATGATTGTCAGCTCAACTATAAAGGGAGAGGGCAGGAGGAGGATAAAGAGCATTTCGCTTGTCCTCTGAGCAACTGCTTCATGTTCCTGGAGCCTTGCTTCCTGGACTTGGCCTGACATCGCCTGCAGACAGGAAGTAGAGGATAACATCTTATCTATCATAACCCGTGTCTCTTTTCATCTTATTCTGTCCCTGAGTGCCATGCTGACAGGGGTTGGGGGGAGTGATAGAAGGGCTTGGTGGGCACCTGGTGCTGTGACAGGGTCAACCCACCACAGTATGAAAGCTAGAGTATTTGACAGGTATGTATAATGATACTGAATTTCTGGTGTTACATGATTAACTTCCACTGGGAACAGCCTCAAAATAGAAACTGTGATGCAAATGCATGAGCAATTTAAAGACTAGCAGAATTTCAGTCTAAGCTTAAATTGTCAGATGCCCCTGTTGTCCAGCTTTGGGGTGGGTGTGTAAGGCATCCATGAAGCATGCATCACCAGGTTTCCTTGCCACAACAACTATGAATGGAGCAGGGTAGCAGTGATGGCTTATGTCTCTTCCCATGGGAAAGTGAGGACTTTTCTAGGATACCCTGTCCAGGAGCTTGAGTTCCCCAAAACAGTATAGATGTAGGTATTGGTACTCTGACCTGTGGCAGCCTGTGTTCTACATAAAAGCTGCAGCTAACATAGAGGGTCATGGACTGCAGGTTCCCTGAGGACAAACCAGTCCTGTCATCATGAATGCTTATTCCCTGAACTGTAGAAATTCAGTCCCTGGCAGGGAATGTGCACTCTAAATTATTATTACTTCAGACTGAAGCTTTTTTTATCTACTGCAGCTCCTAGTATCTGTATATGACTTTTTTTAACTCTTGAACAGAGCACTGCATATTGAGACCAGGACTCTTCTCATAGTGGTTATGATGAATATATTTTTAACAATGCAAACAAAACATAACAACCACTTCTGCCTTCACCAGACTGTACTCAGCAAACCTTGCAAGCCTGGAACAAGCTTATTTCCAACACATGTAGCCATGCCTTTTAAAGCTTGTAATAAATTTATCTTATCAACAGTATAAATCTGTGTAATTCATGTTCTCTTCAGTTCTCCAGATACTAAAGGTATCTTTGTGGCTTTCCAGTATGTCAGTGCCCAGTGAACAAGAATAAAGAGTACTTTTTTTTATTTTGTAAGTTACAGCATCACATCGTCTTCATGGGCCCTCTCTGCTGGGGTGTTTACATTGCCATGACCATAAGGATCCAGGGGAGCACATGCTGAAAGAGCTGCTCCAATAGCCCTTGCTGACATGTCAGTGTTGGATGCTATGTTTTCACCAATGGCAAAGACAAGCTGTGGCCATAGTACCTCTCCTTCACTAGCTTCCCTGCAAGGCAGTGATTTAGGTGTTATGGTCTTAGACTTTGCTTTCCAGTGCCTTAGCAGACACCAACTCCCTTGTAAGACCCTTCTGCAGAAAGGAAACCAGTGAAAATAACTGCACATTGTTCTATGGAAATGGGCTCTGTGTTTTGAGCAGATTTGCTGTCCTTCCACTTACCTGTCCACCCACACCCCTGTTCCCCACAGCCCCATCACTATGTTCCTCTGCATTTGGGAGGAAATGTCTGCCTGCACTACTGCTCTTACCTTCAGTACTTATGTAATAGTTGCCTCTTCCTTTTAAACTATCTGCCTCAACTTTTACAAGGGAATAGTACCCTTCACCAGTCTCTGGAAGTTGTCTGGGCTGCTAAGAATGCCCTGGTACCACTGATGTCATGGTGCATTAAATCAGCCCCCCCAAAGGGAGGTCTGACTTGGAAAAATGTGAGCATAACCCTTTGCTATGTGCTTCAGAAAGTTGTCTTTGTACTATGTGCTCCAACCATGCTGAAGCCAGGCCCCTGTTCCTGTTAAAACCTCATGAACTGAGGTGGCCCAGTACTGCAATTTGGTACCTGGTTTTCTATCCTTTCTTCAATTCTTGCCTCTGTATTGTGTTCCTATGACTTTGAAACCTTTTGTATCCAAAATTGTTAGCATAGACCTAGATGATCTATTCTTAGCTTGCTGAGTTGACATTGGTGACCACATGTTTGTGTGCTGCATGGTTTTGCCTACAAAATTACATAGATTCAGAGGCAGTGGGGTCTTTGGGGTGTCCTGGCAAATAACTATGGCAGCTGTTGGTTCCACAAAGACCTGCCTAGTCCAATCATACTGTCTTCTCTCTGCTAGAGCTGCTTTGGAGAAGGAGCTGAGGTGGGTGCAAAGTCAGACTTGTATTTTCATAGACTTTTTTTTAAATTGTAATCTTCAAATACTTAATGTTTCATATCCCGAGAAATTTCTGGGCTTTTTCCCCTCTAATGCTTATGCTAATTCATTGTGACATTACATCTGTGTCTGCTAAATGGAGTGTTTGCTGGTGATGGGGAAGTCTGTATCTCTCAGGAGTAGTGGTAGAATAAGCTTTATTAATGCCTACCCCTCAGTCACAGAAATCTAACCAAAAACATGTCACTCTTTCATCTTTTAAACTAGGCTGGAAGCTGAACATCAATATTTAACATTGCCAAGTCAGTCTCCAAGAAGCAGTATCAGACTTCCTTGCCTAAGTATGTTACAGGAAAGTACAAGTAACAAGCAAAGGGCATGATGCTTTCTAAATAAAGGATCTTTGAGCAACAGAAAGTCTCTTATGTCCCACTGCCTAAGACAGTGTCCCCTTATTTCTGAATTATCTCTGAAGCAGTAGGAAAACAGACAATCTCATTAAAATTTGAGGGAAGAGCAGTGTATGATGTTTATCACAAGTTTAGCAAGACTTTTGACACCATCTCTAAGAACATCCTCATAGACATTTGGCTATGCTTTACAGGTTAGATAAGTGAACATTGAGGTGGATTGAAAAGCGGTGGAACTGTGAGGCCCAGAGGACTGGAATCAGCAGCACAAAGTCCACTTGAAGGTCAGAGAGTGATGGAGTATTCCAGGGGCGGATACTGGGCCCAATTCTGAATCATTATGAATGATGTGACAAAGTGCATTCTTAGGAAGTTTTCAGATGGTACAAAACTGGGAGAAGTGGCTGACACAGCATATGGTTTTACTGCCATTCAGAGGGACCTTGAAAAACTGGAGAAATGGTGGACAGGAACCTCATAAAGTTCAATGAAGGTAGGTATAAAGTCCTGCACCTGAGGAGGAGTAACTCCAGGCACCACGACAGTCTGGGGACTCATTGTCTGAAGAGCAGGTTACCAGAAAAGCCCTGAGGGTCCTTATAGATTCCAAGTTGATCATAAGCAAGCAATGCACCTTTGCAGCAAAGTCCACAAGCATCCTGAGCTGTATCAGGCAGAACCTCACCAGTAGGTGAAGAAGGGTGATCCTTCCTCTCTCTACTTAGCACTGGTAACACGCCTAGAGTGCTTGGTCCAGTTCTGGGCTATTCGGTACAAAGAATCTAGACCAAGCACTAGATTGTTCCTCAAGCTTTACACTCTGAATAATTTGAAATGCTAATGTGAATATAATATGAAATCCCTAAACTGCTCCTCAAGGCAATTGGGAGGCACAAGGCAACCAACCGCCTGCTGGTTTTGTGAAGAGTCCTATGGACAACAGAGGTATTCATGGATTCCATTCAACTCTTAAATACCTCTCTGAATCTCCTCCCATGCTTCTGCATGTTCAAAGCAGGTTGCAAGAAGAGCATTGATGGATCAACACAACCTATAAACTGCTATCAATCTACTGTGAATACAAGCTATAGTTAAATTTCATCTTTCTTTCTAGGATGGAATTGCTGAGAATTGCATAGCAAGGTAACCTGCCTAGGAACTGCTTCGCTAATGCAGGAGGCTACCACCTTCTCTAATAGGAGATATAAGAACATGTGGGTCTCCATATACATTGCTATGAGACCAGGGAACTCCCCATGTAGGGTGGTACTGTGTGTAGGATGGTACTGTGTGATATCCTCTGTGCTGGATCAGGGAGTCCTAGATGTGAAGGAAGAACCTGTAGCAAGAAAACAGAATATGGTAACTTCCCTGTGGGCTTATTTTTGAAATATATCTGAAAATCTGTCCTTTGCCTCCTTTGCTCCTCTTGAATTATTTCACCAGGAAAGAAAAGAAGTCTTGTTGTTGTCTTACAGTCTGAGCTCTGTCTTTCCTTCCACACACCATGATATGCATGTGAGATTTCATCATCAGACAGGTTAGGCCAACAGACTATGACTGAAACATGGGATGATGTTATATAAAAAAAATAGCAGAGACATTCTTAGAGTAACTCTAGAAGCAAGCCAATAGCTGCATCTATTCATTTGGATTCACAGTGAGAAAGAGAGGCACTTCTAATGAGGCATCCACAGATGGTGTCTCATACTGACTGTGATCCTTCATGGTATCTATAAAGGGATTTGAATTCTCTAAGATACTGAAGTTAAATTAGATCAAGCTGGTACTGGCTGACATCAGATCCAAGTCAGCAGCTGTGCATGCCAAAGTTCAAGCTCAGACAGAACTCATGTCCTGTTGGCAGTGATGGAAAGCAGAGCTTCCTCAATTGGTCTCCCATGTTTTATGGTGACATTGGACATGATGGTCTTGGTGTAAATCAGGTACCTGCTCTGGTTGCAAAGCTAAAAATAACTACTTCAAACCTCTGGGCAGGAAAAGAAAAAGAAAGAGAAATACAGCATAACATAAAAAATAAAAATCTTGAGAAAAAGAAGGAAAATAATTAGAAAAGTAAGAAGAATTAGAATAAAAAGAAGAAAAACAAATAAGAATAAAAATGAAAAGGAAAAAGGAGGGAAGGGAAGGGAAGGGAAGGGAAGGGAAGGGAAG
>JANVCC010009423.1:509205-621350 GCA_025345505.1 Todiramphus chloris collaris
CCGAGATTCCATCAAATCCATACTGACAACATGCAGGCCAGAATCTAAGCCACAATTTGAACTAGAATGAGACAAGACAGGCCATTCATCTGGGCACAGATCTGCTCCTGCTAGGAGTGTACCTTCAGCCCTGCAGTGGGACTCAATTGATAATGATCTCCTGTCTGAAAAACTTACATCCTCTGGGAGCACAGTGAACCACCACCATACCCAGCAGATTCTGGTTCTACAACAGCTCTCTAGCAAATATCCTGAGCCCACTATTTATATTCCAGTAGGGACATGGCGAAATTGTGTAAATTTCTTAATAGATACAGAAACACAGATGTTGGAAATAAAACCTCGTTTCTGTAAACTGAAATTTACAGGAATCAATGGAATAATAAGAGAATGTCCCACAGCAAAAATCACTTTCTATCCTTCTGGAGGGCAAAAACTGACTTGTGACAAAGTATTGATTGGAACTGCTAATACCAATATTTTAGGGTCTGACAGAGATGAACGTAAAACTGTAAATTTATTAGATATGTCCATACCTTTGCCTCAGTCCAGAACAACTAATGTTAGGCAGTACTCCCTGCAAGCAGACACGTAGTGAGGTGGATTGGGAACTGGTTGAAGGAAAGAATCCAGAGAGTCAATGGGATGGAGTCTAGTTAGAGGCCCGTAACTAGCGGGGTCCCACAGGGGTCAGTGCTGGGACCAGTTCTGTTCAACATATTCATCAATGACCTGGATGAGGGCACAGAGTGCACTATCAGCAAGTTTGCTGATGACACCAAACTGGGAGGAGTAGCTGACACACCAGCAGCCCATGCTGCCATTCAGTGAAAGCTGGACAGGCTGGAAGGTTGGACAGGAAGAAATTTAATGAAATTCAACAAGGGCAACTGTAGAGTCCTGCACCTGGGAAAGAACCCCAGGCATCAGTATAGGTTTGGGACTGACCTGTTGGAAGGCAGCAAAGGGGAAAAGGACCTGGGGGTCCTAGTTGATGGGAGGCTGACCATGAGCCAGCAGTGTGCTCTTATGGCCAAGAGGGCCAATGCCATTCTGGGGTGTATTAGAAGGGGTGTGGCTAGTAGGTCGAGAGAGGTTCTCCTGCCCCTCTACTCTGACCTGCTAAGGCTGCATCTGGAATGTCCAGTTCTGGCCCCCCCCAGTTCAAGAGGTACATAGAATTGCTTGAGAGAGTCCAGTGAAGAGCTACAAAGATGACTAAAGGAGGGGAGCATCTCTCTTATGAGGAAAGACTGAGGGAGCTGGGGCTCTTTAGCTTGGACAAAAGGAGACTGAGAGGTGACCTCATTAATGTTTATAAATATATAAAGGGTGAGTGCCAGGAGGATGGAGCCAGGCTCTTCTCGGTGATGCCCGATGATAGGACAAGGGGAAATGGGTGGAAGCTGAGGCATAGGAAGTTTCATGCAAACATGAGGAGGAACTTTTTTACTGTGAGGGTGACAGAACACTGGAACAGGCTGCCCAGAGGGGTTGTGGAGTCTCCCTTTCTGGAGATATTCAAAACCCACCTGGACATGTTCCTGTGTGATCTGATACAGGTGATCCTGCTCTGGCAGGGGGATTGGACTAGATGATCTTTTTAGGTCCCTTCCACCCTCTGACATTCTGTGATTCTGATCTGCTACTGTGGGATCACAACTATGGATAAGTAAATTAGCCTATCAAGTGGAGAAATTAGCTAATGCTACTGATGTCAGTCTACAGTTACTTAACAGTTAATTACAACCTACTTCAAACATGGTTCTTCAGAACCACATCACACATGACTTAATGCCATTACATGAAAATGGTCTTTGTGCTTACCTGAACCTGTCCAGTATAGACTGCTGTGTTCACATCCCGAATGTTATTCAGGACCTCAACACTCAGCATCCAACTAGCAAAGATACAACAGGTAGCAAAAGACATACATGAGCTTCAAGATTCAATGAATGACAGATGGCTTTCAAGGGTTTTTAGCTGGTTTGAATTTGGTGTTTGTGGTTGGAGCCAGAGTTTAATACAATATGTGTGAATGTTTATTGCAATGATAATTATGTTAAATGTAGCAATATTTTGTATAAAATTAACTAGAATGAAAGCTGTTAGCATTAAGATGATTCATCTTACTGATCATACCCCTTTACTGGAGGATGATGACAAGGAGAAGGTTAACTCTAATGATGTCCTTGGTACTGATGCCTTAATTTGGGCTGCTGGAAGACAGCATGTCTGGAGAGACAGGCCTTTGACCAGCTTGGGGATGAGAAACCAACGGGTAGCTCTTTTGGTTGCCTTCAGCTGACATGAAGAAAGGCTCTGTGATGAAGGAGCCAGACTTTTCTGGGATATGCACAGTGACAGAACTAATCAGGTACATACTGCAGGGATATCAGGGGAGCAATTTTTCCACTGAATGGTACCACAGTGGAGACCACCACCCTTGGACACCTTCTCAGCCTGACTGCCCTAATAGAAACAACCTAATAGGGCTGTCCCTGCTCTGAGAAAAGGGTTTGGACTGGGTAATCTCCAGAATTCCCAGCCAAATTATTCTACATGTCTATAAATCTGTATAGTTCAGATCTTCTCTCAACTCAGCTGCCATAGACATATCTTTTTCAATTTACAACTTACTTTTATCTCTTCGCATAGTAGAGATCTAAGTAACTAGAAATTCTTTTCCATGTAGACATAGCTGAGCTTTCAGGAAACACAGTGTACAGCCTTGTCAGCCCAATCTGCAAACTGGCTTTAGGCTGTTTGAGTCCTCAGTACAAAATGAGATATTCCCAACCTGCCCCTTTCCTCTAAGTCCTTTTTCTGTCCACATATATGTTACACTAAGAACTGTAATGAGGACTGTGGCTTTCTCTGCAACATCCTGGAATGCAATTAAGTACTGAAGACATCCATTCCTGGAAGGTGATAAGGACTGCAGACATCCATTTCAGTGCTTTGGTAACCACAGCTTCTCTACTTAAGCAAAGTCAATTGATAGCAAGGAAGGACGGAGTCACCTGCACCTCATTGTTGGCATGCATAAGTAATCATGCTGACTATAAATTCTCTTTCCATTGCAGTTTACTGACTTAATTGCAAGAGCCAGGTGGAAAGACTATTATTTCCAAACACATCATCTGATTCTAGTCTCAGCTTTGTTATCAGCTTCTTTGTTCAATACGGAAAGTACTTAATTTGCAAAACTTTCTTCAAGACATATTTGCTCAGGAGTGTGTCCCAAACCATAAATAAACTCCTGTCTACCTTTTCATTCCTGTGGATGCTACTGATTGCCAGTGCTAGCCCTACCTGTGTCAGGCAAATTCTTCCTCTCTTTAATTAGATTAGGCAGGATCTCTAGGCAGTAGGCGTCCTTTAACAAACATGTCAGGAGTGATGCAAAGGGTTTTGATCTACTTAATCACACCCTAGAGCTGGAGACAGTTTATATCTCCCTCCTTGATTGTGACATACAAATGAAATTCTGCACTAGCTCTTTGTTCGAGATGTACAGTCAAACTGAATGGTACTTGAATACATACATTCCATTGAAAATCACAGACATCATGTTCAGATGGAAATACATGCTGATTTGTGACATGCGTAACCCATTCATGGAATCTGGAAAGTTATTTCATCATGCATATAGGAAATATGATGCTGTTGTTCTCTGTTCTCACTGCACCACAGAGACATAAAATCTCTCTTTCACTGCTTGGAAAAGTTTACAGCTGCTGACAAAATCATCCAATAAGTTACCTCCATCAGTAACTCATGTTCTTTTCCACATGTCTTAAGAGAATAAACTAGTGGGAGAAAAATGGTCTGGAACTACCTTTAGAACATGAATCCCATGCCTGGAATAGGAACTTCTGCTCTGAGATCATCAGAAGGACCCCTGCACTGGTGCAAGGCTGCAGGCTCCCAAGGCACCATCTGGCATCATCACAAAGACCAGACGGATATTACTTTCCCATGTACTGTAACAGCTTATGGATTCCTTCCTGCATGCAGACTGCAATACCAATAGGTGCATTATAACAATACCTGCTGGTAATATCAGGGCCCAAGTGCTTTTCCTAGACCTTTCAGGTTTTTTTTAGTTAGATTTGAGGAGTTAACACAAGCTTTATCCCAGATCACTATCAGCAAATGTGCATGGAAATACCTCCAAGTTTCCTGAAGCCTGGTGACTTCTCACAAGCTTGGACCAGCTTCACAGTAGCAGCTGTGCCTACAATAACACAGAGCAGCCTTAGAGCTGTGCCAGGGAACATGCGTAGATTAGTGACTGAACATCAAGTCTGGTTCATTGAACTGAAAAGCCAGTCTCAAGAGGCAAGCATCTACACAGCACATTACTGTAGCAGACAGTAACTCACAGGAAATAATCACAGAGATGTGTTGACATGTTTCTGCACTAGTGTTCTTGACCACAAAGCAGCGTGACATATATAAAAAGACATGTGCTATGACAAGTACATTCAATCACATCTGATTCCATGCATATGTGATGCCTTAGCCTGTTCTCAGCATCCAGAGTGATCAGACTTTAGCTTCTGTGCTCCCAGATATTATACTAATGGCAGGGTCTGGGCAGTAATTTCCCATCTCTGCAAGGTACATGTGCACCACCTTTTTAGCCAATATGGAAGAAAAGACCTACTTGTACAAGCAAAGGTCTTCCCCCTTGCATCAGCTGCCTTGTTATCTTTGAAATTGTGTATCACTTAGTGGGGTGATAAAACTCAGAGCATCAACATAAAGAATGTGGGGAACTGAGGCGAATGAGACCTTCAAGCCTCATACTGAGAATGTGAAAGATCCTAAATGATCTGACTTTAGCACTTAGTTTTACTCTGGTAACATATTTATGTTATGTAATGGCAGAGTCCTTCACCACCCACCTAAATTATTAATGGCAATACGTTATACTCTGTTAAGGCACAGGACTGCTCACATCTATTCAAAAGCATCTCTTTGGCATAAATCAGTTTGATTAACCCAACTCACTGCAGTTCTCTCAGTACTACCCATCTGAGGCCTGAAGTTCAGACTCCATACATAGGTATTTAAGTACCAGCCTTGGTTCTTGCTACACAGATCACTAAACTCATTGCATCTCAGTCTAACTAGCTCACACCTGCTTGGCAGCAGAATCTGTGCTTTTAAGACTGCCTTGACAATGCCACTGCTGCTGCAGAAATAGCACTTGCTTGCATGGAAGTGAATCAAGAACAGTATCTTTGTGAGGATCTGCTCCTAGAGATCACCACTTGTGTTCTGATATGATCACTAGAGCTCATCTAAATCAGCAAAGCTATGAGAAAGCATGAAAAGGGTATAGCTCAGGAAATCAACTCTGTATTGTAAGCCAAAGAAAAACTGCTTTGTACCGTCTGGGTACATCAAGTCAGGCTGAGTTACTTCATAATTTATATCTTTTAGCTGGTTACGTTGATTGCAGCATCCCTTGCCATAGCATTTGTCTCATACTGCTGAGCATTTACATTCCCACCAGATTGCAGAGGAGAGGCTCTGTCCTCTCCCTTCCTTTGCTAGGCTTTTCAAAGTCATAGAGCCAGACTATGACCTTGATGTCAGGCTGCACAGAGCAAAGAAACTCTGGCAAAGAAATACGTCTGACTCTGCTCTGTGTGGCACTTTAGTAGCCTTACTTTAAAAAAAAGGACATAAAAGCACAGTAATTAGAATGCATAGTTTGACTGGAGACATGCAAGATACATGTTTAACTTTCCTGGATGTTCAAATCCAGCAGGTGCCTGTGCTCTGAGCTGAAGGTAATGCTTCTGAGAAAGGCTAGGTGCCCATGCGGTCACTAAGACATGTTTCTCAGAGAACTCTTTTGCAGAGTTGTATGCACCTTGGCTCCCAATCTGTGCTGTGCTCAGAGAAAGGAGAAGGAAAGGGTCTGATCCCTCTCTTCCAATTTCTCCCTGGAGCAGGGTTTTCAAGACTCTCCACTTGAGGTAGCTGCTGGAACTCACAGGGTCATTCCATCTCTGGGTGGTCCTTCAAGAACCTGGCCTGGAAGGGATGTCTGGCTCAAAGGTATTTCATCTGGGATTCAAGGAGGCTGAGAACCAGTTTTCTGATTTTTCCCTAGGCTCCATGTCTCAAAAAAGCATCACTAGCTCCAGGCTTTTGAGGAAGGAAGGCAGCCACAACCTAAGTGGAGTCAAGCTGAGGCAAAAAGTTGTGGAAAGGACCGGAAAACATGACAAACTTCTTCAGGTTTTTTGTGTTGTTGGGTTTTTGGTTGGTTGGTTGGTGTTTTTTTTTCGTTTCTGGGGTTTTTTTTGTTTGGTTTTTATCTAGTACTTGTCAAAATTTCCTGTCAAACAGCCCTGATGGAGTTTTCAGTAGTTGAAAAAATGTCATGAATTCTGTTGAAAAAATTCAGCACTATGTAAAAGTGATGTTAGTTATGATGGATTTGCTGTGTTTTCCATGTGAGTGCACTGAGGGAGTTCATTTGAGCTTACTGCTAAAAGGCTTTGCTACTGATAACACACTAAGATTGTCTTGACTTTTATCTCTTTTGCCCAACTGTACTATTCCTGGGGCTTGGCTTTCCTCTTTTATTCCTTCCATTCCAAAGAAGCACCTAAAAACACTATACACAAAGTAGACGTCAAATACAGACCACCTTAATCACAAGTTCATTTTCTTCTGCTTTAGCAGTTGTGTGTAAAAGTGGATACTTGTAAACTGCTAGTAAAAGCACCCAGGGAAAAAAAAAAAAAATCCTCAATTATTTGTAAAAGCAGTTTGTGGCTTCAGGTGTGACTTAGAGAAACTAAGCATCCCCGCTGGTGAATTAGCAATTACTCAGTCTTTAAAAGGCAGTATTTGCACAACACACAACTGCTCAAAATGGGACTGCAAAAAAAGTGAGTTATACCACAAATAGCTGCCATCACCTACCTGTTAGTTCAGCTCCTGAAGTAGCACAGAAATGTCTTACAAACAAAAATAGCAAGATTTTTATTTTAGCAAGCTGGGAAAACATTTTTCTGCCATACCACTGCTATATTAAGCAGCTGAAATGTGGAGTTGTAATAAAGAAATGCATAGATTTTTTCACATTGAGATAAGCTAATGAGGAATTATCTGCATGGCAATAATAGTGCAGTATCCTGTGCCTCTCTGCTTCTGAAATAAGCGAACCACTTTATCTGATTTTAAAAGACAATCCTCCTTTCTCTATGCAAAAATCATGAGTAACAGGCATGGCCCCTCACACTTGGAAGAATCAGTTTTAGAATTTAGAGTTCCTGCAGGCCTGTATGTTTTGATTGTTAGGGAATAAGAAAGCACATTTTGTGTAGAATCCTGAACGTCTTTCAGGACTGTGGCTACCTCAACCTCACTTCTAATTAGATAATGTATTGTCAGTCTTGCAAACCTTCATGCTTTAGAAGAATCACACCGTTCCTACTTTCGTTTGCAACATGATGAAACTTCAGAAGACAGCTTGGTCACAGATGACACCTCAGACTAAAGAAGCCCATTATTATTTTTATTGAATGTTTCCAGCTTATACCCTTCCACTGCCTGGAAGGATTCTTATTAAACACACTGAAAGTTAAAAGAGAAAAACAAACCAGAAATAATAAAATTATGTATTTATGCAGCTGTAAATCTTACAACTGATGCATAGAAAGTAAACAGTTAAGAATTTTCTTTTTGTTATTTTTCCCTGTAGAAAAACACGATTTCATCTTCACACCTATAGGGTTCTCACAGCTATCATCTCCGGCCTGCAGTTACAGTTCACAATTCACAAAAAAACCCACAGATAGGTTAAATTTTTAAAGGAGAGCAAATTGCTCACTTTTTAAAAAAAAAAAAAAGTATCTTTTCCTTTCTTAGAAGAAGGCAACCAGCATTGTATGACCCACAGACTTACTCAAACTGATTAAAAAACTCAATGGAACCAGCACTGGACTTTGTTTAACAAAGTTAAAACCACAAGCACATGCTAGTCCTTCTGAAAATAGAGTTGGGGTAGGATGTGACTAGTGTTTAGAAAAAAAGTAAAAGAAAAACAGACAAACAAAAAAGAAGTACACCCACAGATGAGCTTACCTTTAAAGAAAGACAGGAACAAGGATGCCCAGAGACATAGTCCAGAATAAACAAATCCTAAGCATTTTTCTGTAAGCATTGTCAAAATAGGCTGGCTAACCTTCCTGAACAGAGGGTGAAAGAGGATGAAGTCTTGGAGACAGCCTGCAATGACCGAAGGATTTAGCAATTATCGTAATAAGGTATGAAACCAGCTTTCAATAGAAGAGAGAAGTGAATCTGCTTGTATGCTTCTCCAGTCCCAAGGAGACATATCATCTCAGTGCTAGGTCAGTAAACCCAGTCACAAAGAGGCTGATTACTTTGCTTGGGACTCATATTCCGAGGCAGTCTGAGCCTTTTCTTGGTCAGAAGCAAATACTAACGACCCCCACACACAGCTGTGTGCTACTGCAAGGAGGGGGAGTGTGCTGATTGGGAGATGCGTTCCACATCCCCACAGATTGTACCTTACTAGAGACAGCACGTCTGCAGCGTTTGCAGTGCCTGCACTCGAGTGCCTCTAGAGCTGTTTTCCAGCAAAATGAGTTTGTGACCCTCTCTGCTCTCTCTCAGACGTCAGAGCAACTTGCAGCCAGCACCTATGTCATGGTCCCTTTGCCATGCACCTGCTCTTTCTCACAGCAGAGATGGCTAGGGAGATTCAATAGCTAGGGAAGGTGAAACTAGTGCATCTCCTATCCTTTTTAATGCACCCCATACTGCAATCACTGCCAACAGAGGCAGGGAACTGTCCTGAGTGCCCTCTTCCCCAGTGCTCACTGCTGCTGCCACCCAACCGTGGAAATTTTGGCTCCGCTGGGACAGCTTTACCTCCCTGTTAGAAATGCAAGTCTTAAGAAAGGACTCACAGTAGATGTACTAGCGAAGCAGCAATTTATTACACATCCTAGCAAAGTAGGCACACCTCTAGTCAGAGCTTTCAGCATTTTATACCCTATTCCTGTCCACAGAAGTCCCTCCCTTGTTTCCCTATGAATTAGGTACTTCCAAGGTTTACAGGCTTAACCGAGGTTCCTTCTTCTTAACAGCACAGAATAGTTTGTAATTGTGTGTCTGGCAGGTTCCTGCTTCCCCTTGGGGAAAATAATATTCTTGAGTTTACTGAGCAAAATGCAGTATCTTTCTGAGTTACTATTGTCCATCTTAAATAGCCCTTAACTGTTGCCCCTTTATCTATTAACACATCTTGATTGGCAATTGTGCACTTTTCTCCTTTATCTCCCTTTTACCATAAGACTTAGCTTTAGGACTCTGTTCCCTGTAAGACCACTAGTAAGGCTTCTAATCTTTGGTAAATGATTCTTAATAAGGCAGCTTAAGCCTTTTATTCCTCAACTTAATGTTAAAAAAAAAAAGAAGAAATTATTCTAGAGTTTGCAAAAGCAACATTCCTCAGCATTTTCTACATCCCTACTCCATTTTATTCACCAGCCAGGCAAAGGCAAGGCAGGGCAAGGCAAAGGTCTGAATACATTTCATGACATTCATCATTTTGGCCTTTTTTTACTACTCTGCCTATTTTGTACATTCACCTACTTCTCTTTCACTGAAAACAGTGCATAATTTTCACTTCACCTTGTTGAACCTCTTAAACCTCCTGATTTGGCAGGGTATGAGACCAGGTTAACACAGAGAGCCACAGCACCTTGTGACTCCATGCAGAAGGGATTTGGGCAGCGCTGCAGTGAGGCTGCACCACGCAGTGCAGTCTGGTAAGAGACCTGAGACCCAGGATGTCCGGGGAGAGGGTGTTGTGAGGAGGTGGTTAGGCCTAGGGTGATGAGCAATGATGCACTGGCTGGCCCTGGAGATCCACTGTCTGGAAACACCTGCACTGGGATCAGCTGCAAAAATGCAGGCTCAGAGCTGGGCAGAACCTGCTTTTGGGAAAAACAATGGAATAGTACCTGGCACATATAGAAGCACCATGTCCCATCCCTCCCATTCAGTGGCTTCATTGCTACATCCCTTCTTCCATCAGGCTGACCCTGGCAGCCATAGTGTCCAGAAGACGAGAAAATGATGGCTGTAGCACTAGGAGAAAGGGGGAAAAGCAGCACAGGTGGAGACACCAATGCCGCTGGCATTATTAATACTGAAACTTTTATCTGCAGTTTTCATGTATTCATTTTCTTTTATTAAATACTGAATAGGCTGGGAGGGGGGGTGAGGGGGATGACAAGATCACGAGGGGCTGATATGTGCCAGCATAGCTGTCCCCCAGACCCATCCAATGTCTGGCCTCCCTGCTGTCAGAAATTCAAAGGTCCTAGGAAAGGACTTGCCATAGACATACTAGTGAAGCAGTAATTTATTATATGTTCTTGCAAGAGTGGCTATCCTAACAAAGTAGGCACTGTCACAATGACCAGGCAACTCTGTGCACGGACCAAGGTAAGAAAATAGGATGTTTAGTATTACCTTGGTGGTCAGGGCATTCAGGGAGACTTGTCTGTGTGCGTGTGTGTGTGTGTGTGTGTGTGTGAAAGAGATGTACAATTAAGTCCAAAGTGAGCACAGAGCCTGTATCTGTGGTTCCATCTTTCCGCAAGGGAAGCAGTGAAGAAAGGCAAAGCAAAAGGTGAATTTGTTGTTAAAAAGTCTCAGGGCAACTGAATGGGAAATAAGGATAGCCAGCTGTGGGGAGCAGACAGTGAAGCCCTGGAACATTCCTCCAGACAGTCCCTTAGGGAGGATGCTGGCAAATTGGAAATGTGATAAACTGTGAATTGTTTGTTCATCAAACTTTAGAGGCTGTTTCGCTTTAATAAAAGCACTAAATGTATTCCGCTATACTGGGGACTCAGCCCACCAGGACATCATCCCCGCTCCCCCCCGGATACAGGCCTGGCTGAGGCCTGAGTTGTAAATGTCACCATAAATTGTAGTTTAGTAGCTTTGTAATTGCAGCTTGTTTTACATAGCCGTAAACTGTGTCTTGTCTTACATAGTTGTGAGTTGTCTTTTGTCTCACATAGCCTTGAAAGTTATCAAGGTCCTCATAAATCCTGTAGCCTGTCTTGTGTAGTTTTGGTCTGTGTAGATAAGGGAACTTACTCCCAGACAGGAAGAAAGACAGGAGAGCCTCTCTGCAGATAAGCCAGATCACACCAACCCTCTGATTCCTGACTCATCAGTTTGAGACAAAAGGTGGAAAGTGCACTGCGAGGAAGACTGGGGGCCTTCCTCCTGAAGACCCCGGCCCACGACCACCAGACACCAGTGCGCAAGTGCCAAAGGGAGGAGACCTATGATAATGAGTTCCTGGACTTGATTATAATAATCAAACCTCATATAATGAATATGTAGTTAACGCTGTTGGATATGCATGATTTAGTGTGATAAATACCTGCCTGTTTGGCATCTTGGTGTGTGCCGTTGGTGGAGCGCAGACTCCCCGGCCGCCCAGTGCTGTTTTACTTGCTGTCGCTTACTAAATAAACAATTAAATCTCCTAATTGACTCTGACTTCCCTCAACTCGTGAAGTTAAATTTATAACAGGAAAGACATGTCTTATACTAGGAATAAGGATAAGAAAAAAATGATACAGTATTGTTGTTTTACTTGGACCAAGGAAAATATTAAATCCTCAGCTGTCTTTTGGCCAAAATATGGGGAAGATGAAGATTGGATGTGTCAGACCTTAAATTTGTACGTTAATAAGAAAAAGCCACTTTCTCCAGAAGAGCCAGACCATGCCTCCTGTTTGAATGGGGGTTCTGTTGCATAGTTGTTTCCATTGAAAACAACTGAGAGAGATTCTAAAGAAAAGACTGAAGATTCCTAAATGTGGGATCCCTTAAAATGTTTACTCCCTCCCTATGATTCACCCCCTGTGGAACCTAACCCTCCCATGCAGAAACCCAAGGCAGGATCCTTACTAGACTCCTTGCCACCCCTAGAAGAACAGGAGATGGACCAGGAAACTGTGTCCAGTGCTCCTGATGAGCCCATTTGCTCTGGGCTTAACAAAGAACTGGAACTATGCAAGAGAGATCTTTTGAAATTCCCTATGCCCTCAGGAAAGAAACCTCCTACTAGGAGGAGAATAACTGAGGAATTATGTCCTCTCTGGAGGACAAGCGGGATATGTTAGTTCCCTGCTCACAAGTACAGAATTAAGGAATTTTAAAAAGGAAATGAAACCTTTGATTGAGGATCCCATGGGATTAGCTGAACAGATGGATCAATTCCTGTGACCTAATTTTTACATTATGGATGATGTCCATAATGTGATAAACTGTGAATTGTTTGTTCATCAAACTTTGTACCAATTGCTTAAGCTGGTTTGCTCTAATAAAAGCACCAAATAAGGTATGGAAAGGTAGCAAATGTATTCTGCTATACTGGGGACTCGGCCCTCCAGGACATCATCCCTGCTCCCACCAGATACAGGCCTGGCTGAGGCCTGAGTTGTAAATGTCATCATAAGTCCTAGCCTAGTAGCCTTGTAAAATGTAGCTTGTTTTACATAACTGTAAACTGTGTCTTGTCTTACAGAGTTGTAAGTTGTGTTTTGTCTCCCATAGCCTTGAAAGTTATCAAGGTTCTCCTAAATTCTGTAGCCTGTCTTGTGTAGTTTTGGTCTTTGTAGATAAGGGAACTAACTCGCAGACAGGAAGATAGGAGACAGGAGAGCCTACCTGCAGATAAGCCAGATCACACCAACCCTCTGATTCCTGACTCATCATTTTGAGACAAAAGGTGACAAGTGCACTGCGAGGAAGACTGGGGGCCTTCCTCCTGAAGACCCCGGCCCACAACCACCAGACAGCAGTGCGCAAGTGCCAAAGGGAGGAGACCCCTGATAATGAGTTCCTGGACCTGATTATAATAACCCAACCCCACAGAATGAATATGTAGTTAATGCTGTTGGATATGCATGATTTAGTGTGATAAATGCCTGCCTGCTTGGCATCTTGGTGTGCGTGCTGGTGGAGTGCAGACTCCCCGCGCACCCAGCGCTGCTTGCTCATTCCCCATCACTAATAAATTTCTATTTTTCTATTTAAAGACTATTTTGGTCTCATTTATAACAATAATGAATATTCTATTTACTGGGGAGGAAAGAGGAATGATTAGGTGGGCAGCCATGCAGAAATGGGAAAAAGGAAACCCGCCAGGCCAGGGAGTCATCCCAGATGAACAAAAATTTCCTAATGTGGACATGAACTGGAATAATAATGATCCAGTACATTAGGCTAACATGAAAGATTTGAGACACCTAATAATAGAAGGTATAAAGAAGGCTGCTCCTAAGTCACAAAACTTTACAAAAGCTTTTGAGACCGAGCAGGAAAAAAGATGAGACATCCTCAGCATTTTTACAACGTCTGAGAGACCAAATGAGGAAATATTTGGGCATGAATCCTGAACATCCTGTAGCACAAGGTCTTCTGAAGGTCCATTTTGTGACCAAACCATGGCCTGATATTAGGAGGAAGGTACAGAGAATGGAGTAAAAGATCTTTAGAAGATATACTAAGGGAGGCCCAGAAAGTGTTTGTGAAAAGGGAAGAAGAAAAGCAGAAGCAGAAAGCAAAAATGATGGTATCTGCTGTGGATCAGGTAGTGAAGAATAGATCCAGTATCCCAGAGAGGTAGAGGGGAAGGTTGGACAAAAGGAAGAGGGAGGAGTGTGAGAAATGTAAATAGAGGAGGAACTAGCCGAGGCAGGGGAAGACCTTGGAAATTGCCACAGGTCAGTTCTCTCTCAGAAGGATGTTATCAGTATGGTAAACAGGGACATTTTAAGTGAGAACCATTGATAAATTCGAAGGTGGGACCCCAGGAGGAAGACGTATGCCTGGTTGACACTGGAGCTTCTAGAACTTCATTAAATTTTATATCACAAGAACCGGAACTATTGGACCAAAGAATAACAGTCTCAGGGTTAAAAGGGGAAGGATTCTCAGTCCCCATGTTTGAAAATGCCACCTTAAAATTAGGTGATAATTCACGGGCAACTTTTATATATCCCTGATGCCGTAAGTAATTTAATAGGAAGAGATTCAATAATACAATTAGGATTGGAATTGAGAGCTCAGGATGACGAGATTGTAGTATCCATGGCTTTATTAACAGAGGAAGATGAAAGCCAGATTGATCCAATAGTGTGGGTGCAAGAGGGTAATCAAGGTGGGTTAAATATTACCCCCTTAAGGATTAAACTTAAAAGGGATAACAAATTATTTGCCAAAGACAGAATCCCATTCCACTGGAAGGCCACAGGGGTCTCCAACCAGTTATAGAGAATTTAATTAAGGATGAGCTTTTAGAAACATCTATGTCTCCTTTTAACACCCCAATTTTACCAGTTAAAAAACCAGATGGATCATATCATCTGGTACAGGACTTAAGAAAATTAAACCAAATAGTCCAAGTGCATCACCCAGTGTTTCCTAGTCCTTATACTCTATTGAGTAAAATACCACATGACCCTGGATGGTTTAATGTGATTGCTTTAAAGGATGCCTTCTGAGCATGTCCACTGGACCCTGATAGCAGAGATATGTTTGCTTTTGAATGGGAAGATCCTTCCACAGGAGGAAAACAACAATTTAGATGGACAGTTTTACCTCAGAGATTCACTGAATCACCAAACCTATTTGAACAAGCATTAGAACAAGTATTAGAGAAGTTTAAAGTCCCAACTGAAGTTACCCTTCTACAATATGTAGATGATCTTTTAATCACAGGAAAAAAGAAGGGAAACGTAAGGGAAACCACAAATGCTTTGTTAAATTTCCTGGGGAAACAGGGACTAAGAGTATCAAGAAAAAAACTGCAGTACATGGAAAGAGAAGGTAAATATTTAGGACATCTAACCAGTAAAGGGAAACGGAGGATAAATCTGGAGAGGATAAAAGGAATAGTTGAATTACCTCTCCCGAAAACTCAAAAGGAGCTGTGAAAATTTTGGGGACTGACAGGCTACTGTCACCTATGGATAGAATCATATACACTGAAAACAAAGGGATTATATTTAAAATTGATAGAAGGAGAGACTAATGACTTAGTAGGGACTAATGAAGAAAAACAATTACTACAGGAATTAAAACAAAGTTTAATCACTATTCCTGTGTTACCATTGCCCTTGCCAAACCATTTCACTTGTTTGCTACCATAGATAAAGGAACAGCCCTGGGGGTGTTAACCCAAGACTGGGGAGGCAAGCGACAACCAATTGCCTGTTTATATAATCTATTGGACCCACTATCTCCAGGGTGGCCGGAATGCGTACAGGCAGTAGCAGCCACAGCCCTCTTGGTGGCTCTTGGTGGAAGAAAGCAGAAAACTAACTTTTGGAGGAGCACTTGTAGTAAGTACTCCATATCAAGTAAAGACAATTCTGACCCAAAAGACAGGAAGATGGCTCACTGGTTCTAGGATTTTGAAGAGGCAATTTTAATGGAAAAAGATGACTTAGTTCTAACTGCTGATTCATGCCTCAATCCTGCCACCTTTCTATGGAAAGGGGAAGCTAATAACCAAGAACTTGAACATACCAAAGTGCAACCTGACTTGAGGGGCTTACCTTTACCAGCAGGTCTCCATTTATGTATTGATGGGTCCTCTAGAATCATACAGGGAAAAAGGCACAACGGTGTTGTAATTATTGATGGAGAAAATCAAAGTGTAAAACAATCGGGAAGACTACCTAACAATTGGTCTGCCCAGACATGGGAATAATACGCTTTAAATCAAGCATTACAACTGTTAGATGGGATAGAAGGGACCATTTATACTGATTCAAGTTAAGCTTTTGGGCTAGTTCAAATGTTTGGAAAAATATGGGATGAAAGAGGATTAATTAACAGTAAAAGAAAGGAGTTGGTACATGGGGAGTTGGTGAAACAGGTTTTAAAGAATTTGCTTCTACCCAGAGAAACTGCAATAGTCCATGTAAGTGGGCATCAGAAAGGGAACTCCTTGTAAGCTAGAGGAAACAGATTAGCAGATGAGGTAGACAAAGAAGCTGCCCTAGGGCCTGAATTAGTTAGGATGTTTAATCTTGCACCTTGTGTGTCTGAACAAAGGGGATTCCAACTTTCACTGAAGGAGAGAAAAAGGAGTTGAAGGAATTGGGAACTATTGAAGCAGAAGAAGGGAAGTGGGTTCTCCCAGATGGATGAAAAATGCTAAACAAACAAATTATGAGGGAAATAATGGCTATTTTATACCAAGGGAGTCATTGGGGGTACATTGGTATTTTATATCATTGGGGTACATCATTGGTATATCATTGGTATATCATTGGGGGTACGTTGGTATTTTATACCAAGGGAGTCAAGGGGATACAAGCGATGTGTGATTTAATCAGAAATATGGATGCATAGGAATGTATACTATAGCTAAACAAATTTGTGAAAGGTGCCTTGTTTGTAAAAATATAAATAAAACGGTTCTCAAGAAACAACCTCAAGGAGGAAGAGAACTCAGTTTAAGACCTTTTCAAAGTATCCCAGTGGATTTTACAGAAGTACCACCTATAGGAAGGTTGAAATATATCCTGGTATTAGTTGTCCATCTAATAGGATGGGTAGCAGCATATCCAATGGCTACAGCCACAGCTGCAGGAGTAATTAAAACCCTTCAAGAACAAATTATTCCTAGGTAAGGAATAGTTGAAAATATAGATTCAGATCAAGGAAGTCACTTTACATCCAAGGTGCTTCAAGGGACTATGGAAGGATTAGGGGTATCTTGGGACTTCCATACTCCCTGGCATCCACTCTCCTCTGGTAAGGTTGAACAAATGAATCAGACCCTAAAGAAACAATTATCAAAGTTAATATTGGAAACTAAACTACCGTGGATTAAATGCTTGTCCATTGCCTTACTGAGAATTCAGACTGCACCTAGGAAAGACTTAGGTGTATCTCCCTCTGGAATGTTGTTTGGCTTACCGTATATGGGTGGAGTAGGAAAAATCCCAAGGTATGAAACCAAAGATACTTTTCTTAAGAACTGTATACAGGGGCTGTCCTCTTCTTTATCCTTCCTCAGAAGTAAAGGGCTCCTTGCACAAACTCCACCATTGGAATTTGTATTCCATACCATCCAACCTGGAGAATGGGTTCTGAATAAGTCATGGAAGGAAGTTAAGATGCAGCCTGAGTAGGAAGGCCTTTTCCAGGTTCTACTGACAACTGAAACTGCTGAGAAAGGCTGGACTCATTACACCCATCTGTAAGGACCAGTGGAACCCCTCTATGAGGACAGATGTTGGTAAATACAGCCCACAGAGAATCCTTTGCTCATCAAACTGAAAAAGCAATAATTTAAAAACTGTCTGAAATATTCATTTAGTAGTAGAGATTTTGTTTGTCACGTTTTAGGGTAAGGGCAGCCCCTTAAACCTATAACAGATGCTCTCTGTTAACCCCCCCTCCCTCCCCAAAGGGGAAGAGAAAGGGAATAAGGGAGAGAGACTTAGCGATTAGAAAAGGAAACTAGAACAGCTTTAATGAAAATGAAATTAATAATTATTTAAAAAAAATGGAATATATATACAAATCTATACAAAACCAGTATCGAACCCAACCCCCTGATGGTAATTACATCACCGTCACCACTGATGTTGTGCAGGCACCGGAAGAGTCCCACACTGGGCCCCGCAGCAGACAGGAGCTGTGTTCAGGAGCTGGATTCTGGTACCGGGTTCAGGAACACACAGATTGGGATCAAAGGCAGAACAGACAGAGTCCTCCTTGGATGCTCCAAGGAAGGAACCGAAAGAGGACCCGAGCCAAGCCAAGCAAAAGCTGGCAAAGAAGTCCAAAAGGGGAGAGAAGAGCCCAGAGACCCTTCGGGTCCCTCAGCTCTAGATTAAATATGGCGTATATGGGATGGAATACCTTGTTGGTCAGTTTAGAGTCACCCGTCCTGTCCGCTCCTCCCTGAAGGTGCAGCCTTTCACTTTCTGCACCCCCCAATGTGGTACACAAGACCCAGCAGTGGCCTTGGTCTGCATACCAATCCTTGGTAGTAACTCTAAACATGAGGTGTTATCACTGCTAGAAGCAGACACTGTCTGTGAAAACAGGCTGCTAACTTCAGCAAGTGCAGTTAATTAGAAGAACCAAGCTGAAAAGTAAAATTACTGAACAGAATTAATTTTGTTTTCACTCAAACCAGGACATTCCACCCCTTATTCCATACCATTTACGTCATACCCATCACTAGGATATCATTTCTTTGTATAGAAAAGTTCATTGAGTTCATGATTGTAGATTTCCATCCATTGTAACAGTCTCTCAAAGATGGAACTCATCACAGTTCGTGTCCACAGGTGGCAGATTCATCTCAGGAGGTTACTGGACACCACTTGATGAGGCTAGCTCCTGTCATCACTATGATGTTATCCTGAAAGACACTTATTGAATACTGTTAATATTATGCAATTAATATACAGCTTTGAATCGAGTATTCTCACCCAGGGTTAAATTTCCTTGGGGTACACACTGTACTTCACCATCTTCCATCATCACCCACCAAGTACTTCCAGGTCCTTGAGCGAAAGCAGTCCCATGAATGGGTTTGCCTTTGCTCAAAGCAGGAAATACCCACACAGTTTTCCCCAAAAGATTCCTTTCATACACCACAGGGACTTTATCCCCTTCTACTGTGTGTAATGGGTCTGACTGAGCAGGACCAGCTCGATTGATGGATCCTCTGGTGTTGGTGGTGGTAGGACTGTTAAAGGGTGAGCAAGTTTTGCTAACCACCCCTTGACTCTCTAGTTGATGGATCAGCTTCTGGATAGGAGCTAAAGAGTCTCGGTTGGTGTGATATTCTCGTTGATGCACCGTTCCAGTAGCAATTGGCACCTTTTGATCCTCAACTCTCATCTTACCCACAATGGCAGACTCCTCTGAAAGGTTAGGTAGGACAGTCAGCTGTTTCTTGTCCTCAGTCTCTACAGCTGCTATACCAAAGACCCATCAATACCCTTTTGGGTACTTATAATACCCTTTCCTGAGAAAGTCTATGCCAAGGATGCACGGAGCATCTGGACTAGTCACTATAGGATGCTTTTCCCATTTATTCCCAGTTAGACTCACTTCAGCCTCTACTACAGTCAGTTCTTGAGATCCTCCTGTTACTCCAGTAATGGTAACAGATTCAGTCCCTTTGTGATTCGATGGCAATAGGGTGCACTGTGCACCAGTATCTGCAAGGGCTTTATACTTTTGTGGTTCTAACGTGCCAGTCCATCGAATCCACACAGTCCAATAAACTCTGTTGTCCCTCTCCTCCACCTGGCTGGAGGCAGGGCCCCTCTAATTCCGAGGGTATTGTCCATAATTAGTAACTGGGTTTGTAAAGTTCACTGGGTTTCCATGGTTCATCTGGTTAACAGGGAACATGGAGGTCATAGGAATTCCACCCTTGACAGGATTTGCATTATTTACAGGATTTACATTATTTACAAGATTGGTATTGATTACAGGAGTCACATATTCATTCCCCCTACTCACGTTTTGACCTGAGGCCCACGTAGTTGGACCAGAGGACTGCTCATAGCGGACTGGAGCAGCCTCCCTTCTGGAAGAATTCTCTCTTCTTTTTGGTTTACCTTGTAAGTAGAGTACTCATGCCTGTAGAGCAGTGGTAGGTTTTCCATCCCATCTGCTCATTTTCTCTCCAAAGGCACAGAGAAGAGACCACAGGGTACATTGTGACATGTACTGTTCCTGTTTAGCTAGTCTCGAAGAAGAGCGCATTCTCCTAGTGGCTTCAACACTGGTCCACTGAGGGGATGAATAAGATCTTCTCTCCCTTCTCTCTATTTTTGCAACCAGGTTTTTAACTGATCTCTCCAGGGCTGATACACGGACATGCAGAGGACCAGAGACATTGTCTTCATACTGCCGTGCTCTCTTGGCCACTTCTGTCACAGTCGGTACCTCATCATCTCTTCCCCAGACCAATGTTGACAATGTGTGGGAATATGCTGATGGGGCACTCTGCACAAACTTCTGCAAGATGGGTCGCTGGCATGGGATTGCATCAGGGTTCACTATTTGCCTATCACCATAAATCACCTGTCACACAGCTAATTCTCTCAAGTACTTAATACCTTTCTCCATGGTGGTCCATTTGCTTGCACAGCAATCGATGTCCTCCTTATAGGGGTACCTGGATTTTACATCTGACAAGAGTCTTCTCCAGAGACTGATAGTGTTGCTCTTTCTTGCAAGCTCTTGATCAATGCCTCCATCTCTGGCCAGGAATCCCAGCTGCCTGGCTTCTCTGCCATTCAGTTTGATGGTGTGGGCACCAGTATCCCAGCATCGGAGTAGCCAAGTGATCAGTGGCTCACCTTCATGGCGGCTATAGTCCTTTCTCAGATTTCTCATCTCCTTTGTAGGTAAAGATTTGGTGGTATCCTCTGCATCTGATGACTCCACATCTGATGGGTTTGCTTTAGAAGGGCCTGCTCCACTGTCATCTGACCACACTGGGCGATCTGTTTTTGTCAGGTGTTTCTTTCCAGTTGCAGTGGCATCAGGCTTTGCATCTGGTTCTGACTCATACTCAGATTCAGCTTGAGAAGGACCGCCTCCCTGATCTGTTGCTGGACTTGGCTGTTTTGTTTGTTTTCTTTTCTTCACAGGAGCAACTTGTACAGGTGTAGTTTGAGTGGGAGTGGTCACAGTAGCTGTCGGTGTAGCTGCTGGCTTTGCTGCTGGAGCTGGAACAGCTCCAGTGCTTGTTGTGGGAGTTGGAGAAGCAGCAGCGCTTGTTTTGAGAGCAGGAGGAGCAGCAGCAGCAGCAGCAGCAGGGCTCGTTGGGGGGGCCTGTGGAGACTGAGTAGCCGTGGTGCTTGGGTTTGGAGCTGGCGCAGCAGCAGTGCTCGTTGGGGGGGCCTGCAGAGACTGAACAGTCGCAGCATGTTTCCTGCGTACAGAGCGTATCACAGACTGTCGCAGGGAAGCGGCACGCAATCTACGTTTTTTGGTGGCTACCTGACCTGTGTTACTGCTCTGATGACTAATATGATGCAACACAGTGAAGGTATTAGAAATTCATAGCAATAATATGATCTTTTGTTAATAACCATGTCCAGAATCCTCATTATTTGGAGTTCTAAACTCCGGTGTCATCAGATTAACATAGTGTGGGGCAGTATAAATTCCTGAGATAAAACCAAAAGTATTCCTAGTAATAAAATCACTATGTAATGCCCGTAGTACTGAGACGCACTTGCTGCCCAATTCAGTGCAACATAAATCAGAGATAAACACCACAGGAAAGCAGAGGCTTTCGCCCAGCGCCCAAGCGCGAGAGCTTTCAGATAAACGGTGAGAACAAGCAAAGAGTAACATAACGCGTACAGCACGTAAGGGAACAGTACAGCATTTAACTCTGAAAGGAATGCTAAAAGGAGACGAACGGACACTGCTCTTAGAAATGACATCATTTAGGCAGTCTGTTTTAGTTTCCAGTTCATAAAGACACTCAGGAAAAAAGGTGATACTCTCTGAAGCAAAATGGAATTTGAACTATTTCGCCAATCAATCAAAGCTCTGATCGTGCCCCACGTTGGGCGCCAATAAATCTGTCATGGTTTCGGGTCAAGGCAGCCCCTAGACCTATAACAGACGCTCTCTGTTAGCTCCCCTCCCTCCCCAAAGGGGAAAGAGAAAGGGAATAAGGACTTAGCGATTAGAAAAGGAAACTAGAACAGCTTTAATGAAAATGAAATTAATAATTATTAAAAAAAATGGAATATATATACAAATCTATACAAAACCAGTATCGAACCCAACCCCCCTGATGGTAATTACATCACCGTCACCACTGATGTTGTGCAGGCACCGGGGGAGTCCCAGACTGGGCCCCGCAGCAGACGGGAGCTGTGTTCAGGAGCTGGATTCTGGTACCGGGTTCAGGAACACACAGATTGGGATCAAAGGCAGAATGGACAGAGTCCTCCTTGGGTGCTCCAAGGAAGGAACCAAAAGAGGACCCGAGCCAAGCCAAGCAAAAGCTGGCAAAGCAGTCCAAAAGGGGAGAGAAGAGCCCAGAGACCCTTCGGGTCCCTTAGCTCTAGACCAAATATGGAGTATATGGGATGGAATACCTCGTTGGTCAGTTTAGAGTCACCCGTCCTGTCCGCTCCTCCCTGAAGGTGCAGCCTTTCACTTTCTGCACCCCCCAATGTGGTACACAAGACCCAGTGGTGGCCTTGGTCTGCATACCAATCCTTGGTAGTAACTCTAAACATAAGGTGTTATCACTGCTAGAAGCAGGCACTGTCTGTGAGAACAGGCTGCTAACTTCAGCAAGTGCAGTTAATTAAAAGAACCAAGCTGAAAAATAAAATTGCTGAACAGATTTAGTTCTGTTTTCACTCAAACCAGGACAAGTATTTATTGCACTAGTATTTATCTGTTGTGTTTGGGGTTGTAAAAGGATCAAAATGTTCAAAATAATGTTAATATGTTGTTTATACTTGACCATCATGAAAGCAGTAGTGCTGGATCATGCTCGAAAACCACTAGAATTCAGCATTTCAGAGAGGACCAGGCTCCAGAGCATCATGTTTGACGCTTGACAGATTTTTGGATTGTGTGGGTCTAGAGAGCCAAAGGGCACTGAGCAATGCAGGAAAGTACATGTGTCCTGAACCACTACAAGGCTGGACACTTCATAGTTAGGGTCCTCCTTGCCCCTCTTGGAGTGATGTTTGGTGGACTACTCAGGTTAATGGATGGACAGCAGGTATGGATTGAGAAGCTTGGTATTGGAGACCCCTAAACCAGATGATTACCATCTCAAAAGGACACACTATCCACATTTGCCAAAAAGGGGGGTGTAATCCTATAATAATTACTACCAATAATGCTAATAATACTGTCACTCAACCCTATGGACTAGGAATAGAGATCACAGGGAAAGATCCATTAGGACAATTCAGAATAATGGTAGAAAAATTTGAAAATAGAAGTTCAAACAAGGATGAAGGGTGGAAAAGTACACAGAAACCTAGGACAGAGGTAGAAGAACTTTTAAATGATCCTACAATAGTAAAAGTAGTAAGAATTGAGGATTTGAGAGACAGACATTTGAAGTAGAAACAGGATATGGAGATATGAATGCCTGGGTGGAATGGATAAAATACACTGTGAAAAGTAAATAAGAGTGATGGTTATGCATGTGCCTCAGGTCAACATAAACCACAAGTTGTTCCTTTTCCCCTAGCATGGTCCAATAACTGCACAGGAGTGGAGTGTATTATTGCATTATATCAGAACATGGGGAAATGGTACCTGTAAAACACTTCCACTTTTGTTCCCAGCCTTGCTGAATGAGGACATTCAGATACCCCCTACACCCACAGGTGTAGTTGGAAACCACACGGTTCATCTCTCACGACAGGGCGGAGTGGCTACACAATTTCTGGGGAAGTTTTCAGGATGTAAGAGAATTTTGAATGTGACAAATGATAGAAGTGGCAACTATTCATCATTACAGGTTCCGATAGCTGACATGTGGTGGGATTGTGGAGGGAGAGTTTTGAGGAATACTCTTCCGTCCAATTGGAAAGGGACTTGTGCTATTGTACAGTTAGCTATCCCATTCACCCTGGCATTCTGAGAGGGTAAGGCTTCTAGAGAGAGGGAAATCAGGGTCAAAAGCAGCATATTGCGAACTTCCTTTGATGATAGACTATATATAGACTCAACTGTAGTTCCTCGAGGAGTTCCTGATGAATTCAAGTCTAGGAATCAGATTATTGTGGGTTTTGAATCATGTCTATTTTGGTGGGTCACAGTAAAAAAAAAAAAGTAGATTGGATCAATTATATCTCTTATAATCAACAAAGATTCATAAATTATACCAGAGATGCAGTTAAAGGAATAGCAGAACAGTTGGATGTCAGTAGTAGAATGACATGGGAAAATCGGATGGTCCTAGATATGATGTTAGCAGAGAAAGGAGGAATATGCTTTATGTTAGGGGAACAGGGTTGCACATTTATACCAAATAACACTGCTCCTGATGGAGTGATTCCTGGAGCCTTACGAGGTCTTACTACTTTGGCTGATGAACTAGCAGAGAATTCAGGAGTAGACACTTCTCTTATAGGTGGCTGGAATCTTGGTTTGGAAAAAGGAAGGGAATGGTGGAATTGATTTTCACTTCTCTAATAGTGGTAGCAGGGATATTAGTGGCCATAGGGTGTTCTATAATCCCTCGTGTTAGCGCTCTAATGCAGATTAATAGAAACTGCAATAACTAAGAATATTCCTCTGGAACTACTGCCTTATGGTAATGATAATAATAATAATAATATGCTTCTCCTAGATGAACAAGAGACAGATGATAGAGAGTCTCAAGAAAAAGAATGTGAAACAATGCGGGCCAAGTTAGAAGCTTCATACGGAACAAGACCTCAAAAAGATGCAAAAGGCAACATGTGAGTGCAAAGAAAAGAAGTGGGAAAATTGTAGAAAATGCTGAGAAATGTTGCTTTTGCAAACTGTAGAATAAGTATAATCTTTTTTTAACATTAACTTGAGGAATAAAAGGCTTAGGCTGCCTCATTAAGAATCATTTACCGAAGACCAGAAGCCTTAAGTGGTCTTACTGGAAACTGAGGCCTGAAGCTAAGTCTTATGGTAAAAGGAAGATAAAGGAGAAAAGTGCACAACTGCCAATCAAGATATGTTAATAGATAGAGGAGCAACAACCAAGGGCCATTTAAGATGAACAATAATAAATCGGAAAGATACTGCATTTTGCTCAGTAAGCTCAGGAATATTATTTTCCCCAGGGGGAAGCAGGAACCTTCCAAACATGTAATTAAAAACTATTATGGACTGTTATGAAGAAGGCACCTCGGTTAAGCCTATAAACCTTGGAAGTACCTAATTCACAGGGAAACAAGGGAGGAAGGGAGGGACTTCTGCAGACAGGAATAGGGTGTAAAATGCTGAAAGCTCTAACCAGAGGTGTGCCTACTTTGCTAGGACACCTGCTCTTGCAAGAACATATAATAAATTGCTGCTTCACAAGTACATCTACTGCAAGTCCTTTCTTAAGACCTTTGCATTTCTAACACTGCTGCACTTCAGGGTGAATAAAATAGTGGACAAAGCTCCTCATGCACCTGCCCAGGGAGGTCAGCAGCAACTGGATCACAGCCTTCTCATCCAGAACAGAGAATTTCAGGCTGGATGTGATGGCACTCTGTGCTGCTGCTGCTTCCTGGTCATCCTTGAAGAGCTGCCCCAACTCCTGATGTACCCAAGACAGCCAGGGATGGATTACACTGGGGTAAGCAGGGAAGAAGGATGCCCAGAAGCAGGCATGGAAGCTGCCCACTAGGGCCCAGGGCCCTGCAGCTGCTGGCTGGGATGCTGCAGGGCAATGGAGGCTGTGGGCAGCTGGGTGTCCTGGAGTTCCTCCTGTCAGATGGATGACAATTTATGGTGCCATAATTGGTGGAATGACATAGAATCATAGAATCATAGAATGTCAAGGGCTGGAAGAGACCTCAAGAGATCATCTAGTCCAATCCCCCTGCTAGAGCAGGATCACCTAGACCAGGTCACACAGGAACGCATCCAGGCAGGTCTTGAATATCTCCATAAAGGGAGACTCCACAACCCCCCCGGATAGCCTGTTCCAGTGTTCCATCACCCTCACTGTGAAAAACTTTTTCCTTATGTTTGCATGAAACTTCCTATGCCTCAGCTTCAACCCATTACCCCTTGTCCTATCATTGGGCATCACCAAGAAGAGCCTGGCTCCATCTTCCCGGCACTCACCCTTCATATATTTATAGACATTGATTAAATCACCCCTTAGTCTTCTTTTCTCTAAGCTAAAAAGCCCCAGCTCCCTCAGTCTATCCTCGTAAGAGAGATGTTCCACTCCCTTAATCAGCTTTGTAGCTCTGCGCTGGACCCTTTCCAGCAGTCCCATGTCCTTCTTAAACTGGGGGGCCCAGAACTGGACACAGTATTCCAGATGTGGCCCCACTAGGGCTCTTATTGAATTTCATCAAATTTCTTCCTGCCCAACCCTCCAGCCTGTCCAGGTCTCGCTGGATGGCAGCACAGCCTGCTGGGGTGTCGGACACTCCACCCAGCTTGGTATCATCAGCAAACTTGCTGACAGTGCTCTGTGTGCCCTCATCCAGGTCATTGATGAACAGGTTAAACAGAACCGGTCACAGCACTGACCCCTGTGGAACCCCACTGGTTACAGGCCTCCAGCTGGACTCCATCCCGTTGACCACAGTTCTCTGGCTTCTTTCTTTCAACCAATTCCCAATCCACCTCACTACCTGATCAAGCAGACCACACTGTCTCAGTTTAGCAAGAAGGATGCTGTGGGAGACAGTGTCAAATGCCTTAGAGAAATCAAGAAAAACCACATCCACTGCTCTACCGTCATCTATCCACCTGGTTATCTCCTTGTAAAAGGTTATCAGGTTGGTCAAACATGACCTCATCTTGATAAAACTGTGTTGATTGCTCCTGATGACCCTCTTGTCCTTGACATGCTTAAGGATAGTGTCAAGGATAAGTTGCTCCATTATCTTTCCATGGATGGAGGTGAGGCTGACTGGTCTATAGTTACCAGGGTCCTCCTTCTTGCCCCTTTTGAAGATTGGGGTGATGTTTGCCCTCCTCCAGTCCCCAGGCACCTCTCCTGTGTGCCATGACTTACTACAGATAATGGAGAGTGGTCTGTCAATGACCTGTGCCAGCTCCCTCAGCATCCTTGGATGCATGCCATCAGGACCCATGGACTTATGGATGTCCAGATTACTCAGCTGTTCTTTAACCCAGTCCTCATCAACCAGGGAAGAGTCCTTAGTCATGCTATCCTCTGGTGCCTCAAGTGTCAGGAGCTGTTGAGGACAGTCTTCAGCAGTATAGACAGAGACAAAGAAGGCATTTAATAACTCGTCCTTCTTTGTGTCATCTGTCACCAGGGCACCTGTCTCGTTCAGCAGAGGGCCTATATTGCCTCTAGTCTTAGCTTTTCCTGCAATATATTTGAAGAAGCCCTTTTTGTTACCCTTGACCTCCCTTGCAAGGTTGAGTTCCAGCAAGGCCTTAGCCTTCCTAGTTTCCTCTCTACATTCTCTAACAACAGTTCTATACTCCTCCCAGGTAGCCAGCCCCTCTTCCCATGAGCTGTAGACTCTCTTCTTCCTCTTAAGTCTATTCTATAGTTCCTTACTTAACCATGCAGGTCTCCTGGCTCTCTTTCTCGATTTCCCACCTGCTGGGATGCACTGGCCCTGAGCCTGGAAGAAGAGGTCCTTAACCAGCTATCATTAGCCCCTCTGCCCTCTAGTAACCTGTCCCATGAGATTTCACCCAGCAGTTTTCTGAAAAGGCCAAAGTCAGCCCTCCTAAAATCCAGAGTTTTGGTCCTACTTGACATCCTGTTCCTGCCAGACAAGATCATGAACTCCACCATCTCATGATCACTAAGGCCAAGGATGCCCTCAACCCCCACTGCTTCAACCAGCCCCTCCTTGTTGGTGAGAATAAGATCCAGCATTGCTCCCCTCCCATTTGGCTCCTCCACCATTTGCATCAAGAAGTTATCATCAATGCACTGGAGGAACCTCCTGGACTGTGTCTGGCTGGCTGAATAGCCTTTCCAGCAAATGTCTAGATAGTTAAAATCCTCCATGAGAACCAGGTTCTGAGATTGCAAGGCTGCTGTTAGCTGCCTGTAGAAGGCCTCGTCAGCTTCCTGATCCTGATCAGGTGGCCTGTAATAGACACCCACAACTGTATCATCCATGCCAGCCTGTCTCTTAATTCACAACCACAGACTCTCAACTTGCCCTCATCCACCCCTGGACAGAACTGTAGACATTCCAGTTGCTCCCTCACATAGAGAGCAACTCCACCACCTCACCTTGATGACCTGTCTTTCCTGAAAAGGGCATAGCCATCCATGACCACATTCCAGTCATGGGAGCTGTCCCACCCTGTCTCTGTGATTGGCACCAGGTCATAACCCCATATCCGCACATGGATTTCTAACTCCTCCTGTTTATTCCACATGCTGCGTGCGTTGGTGTATAAACATTTCAGGTGTGGAGTCGAGTAAATAGTTTTCAACCTTGAAGGGGGATAGACCCTCTGGTTATCTAAAATACCAACACCCTGCACCTCAAGCATTAGGCTATTACACCCAGGGTTCTCACTGACAAAGCCAGCTACACCCTCATCTCCTGCAAAGTGCCCCAGTGCATCAGCACTGGCCTTCCTCAGGGTAACAAGTTGAGACCACTTAGTAGACCTCCTTCCCTCAACCTCTGGTGTGCTACCCCCCTGCTTGCCACAAGCCAGGGCAAAACTATTTACCCCTTCCCCCTTCAAATCTAGTTTAAAGCCCTCTCAATGAGCCCTGCCAACTCCTGCCCCAGAGTCCTTTTCCCCCTCTGGGACAAGTGCACCTCGTTAGGTGCTCGTAGCTCCAATGCTTTGTATACTTCATCATGTTCATAAAATCCAAAGTCCTGTTTACGACACCAGTCCCGGAGCCATGAATTGACCTGTTGGCTCTTTCTATATATTCTCTCATGCATAGCAGATGTCAGAGGGGTGGAGGAGAACACAACTTGAGCTCCTGATCCCTTTACCAGCTCTCCCAAGGCCCTGAAATCTCTTTTAATTGATCGTAAGCCCCTCATTGTTACATCATCACTTCCCACCTGAAAAACCAGAAGTGGGTAGTATTCCGAAGGACTCACAAGGGTGGGAAGTTTACCTACAACGTCCTTTAAATGGGCACCAGGGAGACAGCAGACCGCCCTGTGAAGTGAGTTCGGTCTGCATATCAGGTCCTCCACTCCCCTCAATAGGGAGTCACCTACCACAGTGACCCTTTGGTTTTGTTTATTAGGATCAGTTTGATGGCTGGGGAGTTAATCTTGATGGCTCTACTAGCTCCTGTGTGCACTCAACCTTGCTCTCGACCAGTTCCTCCTGCAGAGCCCCGTACTTGTTTTGCAAGGGCACGGTAAGTATTGTGCTTCTTGAAGGAACACACTTGCTCTTTTTGTTCCGTTTGTTCTGTTTGGCAGAGGCCCGCTCCCATTGACCCTGCTCAGGATGGTTACAACAGGAATGCTGAGGGGCTTGTTGATGAGAGGCTACAGAATCCTCTGTTCCACTAGGATTTACCTGTCTGGCTACAGAATCCTCTACTCCACTGAGAGTTACCTGCTGTTCTGTTTTTGTAGAAATGAGGTTGTGGAAACAGTCAATTTCCTTCTCGCTCTCCCTAATGTCTCTCAGTCTACTCATCTCTTCCCTGAGCTCCATCACTTCATCCTGGAGCTGCACCACCACCCAGCTGAGCAGGTCATTAATCTGCTCGCACCTCATGCTGCCCTCCTGAGGCTCGTTAACTGCCCGTTTAATTTTGCCGAGGGTGTGCTGCCTCTGCCCTGACTTGCCCCGCAGCCCGGCTACACTGGCACTGCCCCCAAGCAGCACCGGTCATGTCCCGGCTTGGAAAAAGCTTCAGAAAAAGCCCCACAACGGGTCTTTCCTCAGCTCTTTTTTCTGTGGTACCCCTCCTCAGTACAGTTTTACCTGCTCCAGAGTGAGTCACCTCAGAACTCCTCAAACTCACATATGACATACTTCTCAAACTCACTGCCCTCCCACAATGAGTGCAAGTTGGAGCTCACTCTCCTTTTGTAGAGAGGGCACTCAGGCTTGCTCTCAGACCAACACAGGATGCAGGTGTAGCAGAATTGGATGGAGGCATGGCATCATGTAGCTAACCTCCTCCCAGCTGTCCAGGCATATTGGATGGTGGTTTGCCACCTCCATGGTCATGCTTTCCATGTGCTGTCATAGGCTGGGGGAAGCTGGGGATGACAAGCCTCTCACTCTCACCGCAACAGCTAGTGTCACACTAGAAAGGGAAGAGAGGTCACAGTCATCGTATGGCCTGAGGAGGGGTGGAAGAAATGCCCAGGTCCCTCAAGAAGGAAACCCTCCCAGCTCCCAAAGGTGAGGTTTCCCCCTCCAGCTCACATCTGCTGCTTTGAGCACACCTGGGTACACCAGCTGCCAGAACCAGGGAAGACCTGGGAAAATCCTCTGAAGGATTTAGAGATGGGGCACCAAGAGCTGCACTCAACAGCTCCCTGGACACAACACCAGCATCAACAACAGCCTTGCATGACACTTCAAACAAACCTCTCATACTTGCTCAGTGTGGGCATGAGCCATCTGGGTGAGACTCAGCACATGAGTATGAACAGCAGGGGATGTGTGGTCACAATCCATTGCTCCAGGACATCACAGCTAATTATGTGGAGATGTTGTGGTCTATTCCTCAGTCACATCAGAAGCCATCAGTTGGTGACATCACTGTCCATCATGTAGGCACATCACAATGGGCCATACTGTGGTGCTCCCCCTGGCAGTGGTCCAGTCCCAACACACATGTCAAACATTACTGACACTCCATCCTCCTATCTCTTATCTTGTGCTCAGCATCAGTGTTTCATGCCAGTCACTGAGGCCTCAGCCATGTCTTCCCAGGGCCCTGTCAGTCTCTCTGGCCATGGCAGACATTGCCAGGCACATGCAACAAGAGGGTTCATTTGATAACATCATGTGCCTCCCTTGGAGGCTGCAGAACAAAGTTCCACAGGCTCTCCCCACTCTCCAGCATTGCTAGACGGCTGTCTGAATTCCTCTGCTTTCTCCCACAGTGAGGACCTGGCTCACTGTTGGGGATTTTCTCCTATTTGTAGAGCCATCAAATCAATGTCTCCATCCCCAAATTCTGGGTGTCCATTTGCCAAAGGTGGTTTCAACTCCCACCCCTGTGGAGACACCAAGAGACACAGTCACTTCTTCAGATGGCTATTTGTGTTCAGTTCCCGCCACCCTTTGGGCCAGGGTGTAAGCAGTGCTCTGTCCCCAGCTCAGATTTGAGGCTGGATGAGGCCTATCATTCCACAGTTGGAGTCTGCAGGGTGATGCAGTGAATACGGATATAATAATACTGATACACCTTGAGCTGCCCAGTCCTCTGAGTTGGAGGATCGTAAATGCAGGAACAGTGACTTACCTCAGTTCAAGGACATGGAACTGCTTGAGAGAGTCCAGCACAGAGCCACAAAGATGATTAAGGGAGTGGAGCATCTCCCTTATGAGGAAAGGCTGAGGGAGCTGAGTCTTTTTAGCTTGGAGGAGACTGAGGGGAGATGTCATTAACATTTATAAATACGTAAAGGGCGAGTGTCAGAAGGATGGAGACAGGCTCTTCTCTATTATGTCCAATGATAGGACAAGGGGCAATGGTTGTAAGCTGGAGCATAAGAGGTTCCACAGAAACATAAGGAAAAACTTTTTCACTGTGAGGGTCACAGAGCTCTGGAACAGACTACCCAGAGGGGTTGTGGAGTCTCCTTCTCTGGAGACATTTAAAACCCGCCTGGACACGTTCCTATGTGACCTGCTCTAGGTGGCCCTGCTCTGGCAAGGGGGTTGGACTAGATGACCTTTTGGGGTCCCTTCCAACCCTTAACATTCTGTGACTCTGTGATTCTGTGATTTGCAGACAGTAAAGTTGCAAGGGACCAGTTGTTTCACTGAATGTTCATAAGCTGATAGGGTCAGATAGGATTCACCCCAGAGCGCTGAAAAGCTAGCGGATGTTACAACAGGACTTCTACCAAAGATGGGTCTAGGGAGGTCTTCATTGACTGGAAGATAGTGTTATTCTGATTTACAAGAAAGACAATAGAGAAGACCTAGAAAACTACAGTTAATCTAAACTCAGTACCTGGAAAAACCGTGGAGAAGATCATCCTGGGTGTTGTTGAAAAGCATTTAAAGGACAATGCAATTGTCAGGCACAGTCAACATGGGTTCACAAATGAAATGTTCTGTTTTAATTAATTTAATATCCTTCTACAATAATATCACCTGTCTAGGGGTTGAAGGGAAGGTGGTGGTTGTAGTTTTTCTGAATTTTAGTAGGGCATTTGATACTGTCCTTCACAGCATCATTCTGGACAAGTTGTCCAGTTGTGGTGAACTGGTGAATTCATGGTGAACGGGGAAAAGCACTGCATGAATGGCAGGGCTCATACTGTGTGTGATTTTGGGCCCCTGTGGGAAAATAATGGAAGGTTGGTGAGGAGTATTGTAAACATGCTCAAGTCACTTGCAGCTGGGGGTGTCAAAAACCACATATATTACAGTAATTGTTGCTCAGTTTTGCACGCTTGACAAGTACAACATCTGTGTTTAGGTAACATAGGTCTGTGCAGGACTCAGAGGCACATTATGAACATACTTGAGATTCATGTCCTGCTGTGGGAAAGATCTAAGCACAGTGGAAAAATATGCAAGAATTCTTGATATACAGGAGAAAGCAGCATGTTTGAAAGCTTTTTCACTCTCTGGTAAGCCCACACTCCGTGGTGCCTGCATCCCTGCTTGTGTGCCTCTATTTGCAAGGTATCAGAGATGTTCTGGTTTAGACCCAGTCAGGAGCTGAGCAGCACATAGCCACTTACCCACTGTCCCCTCATCCCCTAAAGGGGAAGGAGAATAGGGAGAAAAAGGGAAAACCCTATAGGATGAGCTAAGGACAATTTCACAGGACAATGCAAAAGCAGAGTAAACAGCAGTAATAATAATAGCAGTAATGAAACAATATATAAGGAAGCTGTGACACTTGAGATCGACCACATCTAACCCAGCCCACTCCCAGCCCTTATATCAGAGGCATAACATCAGTATGGTATTAAATATCCCAGTGGTTGGTTTGGTTGTCTATCCTGGCTATGATCCCCTCCCAGCTTGTGGTGAAAATTAACCTTATCCTAGCCAAATCCAGGACACAAAAATAAATCTACTTTTTGCATTTTGTGTATGGTTCTGTGGTTGTTCCTGAGTCCTGCCTGTTTCAGCTCACACAGCCCCACAGTTTAAGGCACCTGAGTGCATCCAGAGGAGGGCAACAAAGCTGGTGAAAGGACTGGAAGGTATGTCCTGTGAGGAGCGGCTATGGACTGCCTGTGCAGTTTGGAGAAAAGGTTGCTGAGGGGCAACTTCATTTCTCTCTACAACTTGCTGAGGAGGGCAAGTGGAGGGGGACATGCTGATCTCCCTGAGATCCAATAACAGGATGTTTGGGAATGGTTCAAAGCATCAGGGTAGGTTCAGACATAACATTAGGAAACAATTCTTTACCAATAGGATTGTCAAACATTGGAAAAACTCCCAGAAAGGCGGTCAATGTCCCAAGCCTGTCAGTGTTTAGAAGCTTTTGGACAATGCCATTAATAACATGTTTTAACTTTTGGTCAGTCCTGAAGAGGTCAGGCAGTTGGACTAGACTATTCCTATTCCTATTCCTATTCCTATTCCTATTCCTATTCCTATTCCTATTCCTATTCCTATTCTAGTCTATTCATTGCTATTGCTCTGTGTGAGACCCCAGGCCTTACACTGTCTCCAACCTGGTATACTGTAAGTTGTATTGGCTCTGGGCACAGATTTGTATAAGAGTAAACATTCAGTGGCACAAGCATAAGCTTAGAAACTGGCTGTGTTGATGGTCTCTGCTACTACATCTCAGAAGGAGCTTTCCATTCCAGCCCTCTGTAGAGCCTTCCCAACTCCTGGTGAGGGAGTGACAAGAGACGTGTTTTTCCTGGGAACCACATGCTATCTTACTACTAAATTTCCCTAGACAAGGAAGACCTTGGAACAAGGACATGAGTAACGTGTATTTCTAAAAAAAAATGCAATGTATTAATCAACAGTTCTATCTACTTTTATCCAGTAGATCAATTACAATATCATCAGTTTGGTAAACCATGCAGAAAGTTGCCATAAAAACACAAACAAAAAGTTGAAGGTAATTGACCTTAAAATCAACTGATCCTCTCAAGTTCCATTTAAAGCAAATCCAAAAATTTGCACCATTAAAACTGGGAGGCATTAACCACTTTCTGCTGGCTCAGCGACAGAATTTTTACACACTGTGTACTTCTTTTGCATATTTTTGATGTAAATACAGTGAGGATTATTGTTGGTTGTAATACACCTTGTGATCAGAAACTTGCTTCCCTTTCTCCACTGATTCTAGTTCAAAGAAATCTTGTTCTTTCCCTTGCTCTTGAGATTTTGCTCTGTAAAACACTGTAATGTGGGCACTGCTCAGTTCTAAGCAGTTAAAGCAGTATGGATAATCTGTAAATTGCAAAGTGGAAGACAAACAAATAGGCCAAATGAAGGGCTGATGGAGCAGCTTAAAAGCTGTTGGATTTCCATACAAACATTTCCAGAAGTCATAACTAGGAAATTGTACCTTGATGGATTCCTACAGTTTAATTGCCTACATTGAAGCTCAGTCACTTGCTTTGACATCCCCTGTTTAGCTTTAGTCACTACTTTTACATATATTCAGCAACAGACAGACTTGGTGAAAAAAATTGGTGAAGTGCGAAAGTCAGAACAGAGAACATCCACTCTGTCTGCAGGCAAGTGCACCAGATAGGCAGCCTTGATTGTTCATAAAGCTATTTAAAACCAAGTTGTAGCATTTGTATCAGGCTCTCCAGTTCCGCAAATCACAGAATGGTTTGAGTGAAAAGGGACCTTTAAAAATCACTTAGTTCCAATCCTTCTGCTATGGGCAGGAACACCTTTCACTAGATCAGGTTGCTTGAAATCCCATCCACCCAGACCTTGAAAACTTCCAGGGATGGGGCATCCACAACTTCTCTGGGCAACCTCTTCCAGTGTCTCTCCATCTTCATCACAAAAAAAAATTTCCTTATATCCAATCTAAACCTACCTTCTTTTAGTTGAAAAGTATTGCCCTTACATTTATGAACTGACAGTTGTCTGTATTGTTTCCATCTTTCTTAAATGGATTTGGCACTGAGCTACTACAGCCTGACAACTACAGTTTTGTGTGTTTTAACTCCTCATTTTTTTTGCTCCCCCGGTGTAAGATCCTATGTCTAGGCTGTGTACAGCCCTTCAGAAGGCATAGCCACATCCATTGACCTCTGTGCAGGATGACTCAGCAATGGTGCAACAGGAGGGACATTGCACTGCTGAATAGAAAGTTTTAAGGAGAAGAGTGTGTTAAAGAAGTCACTTCGCCCTAGGTTTCCCACAGCAGTCTCAGGCATCAAATCTTATAAAATAATTTAAGATGGTACAGCAGAAAAACAGCTTGAGCTGGGTGCCTCCAGAAAGGGACCACTATTGTTTACCTGTGCCTTTTAAGGCCTCACAATCTATTCCACAGACCCATTCACACACACACAGATCCAATCAGGTTTTGGTGGTTACTGCTTCTTCTTATTGGTTGGCTTTGTAGTTCGCCCCCATGAGGGTTTCTTCTGCTGTCATCTATTAGTCTTCTGCTGTCCTTTGATACGATGACATCAAAGATTCAACCTTGATTTTGGCTAGTTTTGCATCTCATTATGATTAAGAAAAGGTTCAGTTTAAAGTTTTAGTTATGGTTTCTGTCCTAAGGCCACAGTGCTCCAGTCAGTCATGTTAAATAAAGTCATTCAAGCTAAGCACAGTCACTCATGCTAAGCTGTGTAAAAAAAGTTTCAATTCAGCTTAATTTTAAGCAATCACACAATTAAAGTGTAAACTTCTTCATCCTCAATAGAGTGGAAGTACAGGTACTGGAAGGTCCATGTATGTGACATACCAATATGTCTGTCCATGCAGATAGTCAGCTCTGACCTACACTAACAAGACAGAAAGATGAGAAATGGTAGAAACATGAAACACCAAAAAGAAGAGTACTAGTTTAAAGAAGCTGCTGAACAACAATAGGTGTTATGAAGACAACCATATCACAAGTATCAAGTAAAAGAATGAAGTCAGCAAACCCAGGACCACCAGGGAGTCAACACGGTGGACTATATTTGAAGGGGGATGAGGATGTTAAAAGGAAGAACATGTAAAGGAAGGGAAAAAAGGGTTATATAAGAAGTAAATCATGTGGGGGAGGCTAATCTTACAATAATAGACTGGTTTGGGTTGGAAGGGACCTTAAACATCACCTAGCTCCAAGCCCCCTGCAGTAAGCAGGGACATCATCAACTAGATCAAAAACCTCCCACTAGATCATGGCTCAAAGCCCCATCCAACCTGGTCTTGAACACATCCAGTGATGGAGCAGCTACAACTTTCCTGGACAACCTGTTCCAGTGTCTCAACAGCCTCAGAAGAAAGAACTTCTTCCTAATTAAATCTACCCTCTTCCAGTTTGAAGCCATTACCCCTTGTCCTGTCACTATAAGCCCTTGTAAAAAGTCCCTCCCCAGCCTTCTTGTAGGACCCTTTCTGGAATGATGCCATAAGGTAAGAGCCTTCTCTTCTCCAGGACGAAAAAGCCTAACTCAGTCTATCCTCATAGAAGAAATGTTCCAGGGCTCTGACCATCTTTGTGGCACTCGTCTGGACTCACTCTACAACAGATCCATGCCCTTCTTGTGCTAGGGACTCCAGAGCTGGATGCAGTACTCCAGGAGGTGTCTCACAAGAGCAGAACACAAGGGCAGAATCTCTTCCCTTGACCTGCTGGACACACTTCTTTTGATTCAGCCAGGGATATGGTTGGCTTTCTGAGTTGCGTTCACACATTGTTGGCTTATATTGAGCTTTTCATCAACCAGAACACCTAAGTCTTTCTCCTCAGGGCTGCTTTCAATCCATACTCCAGCCAGACTATTTGTGTTTGGGATTGCCCTGACCCAGGTGCAGGACCTTGAACTTGGCCTCGTAGAATTTCATGAGGTTCACACAGGCCCACCTCTCAAACTTGTCAAGATCCTTCTGGATGGCTTCCCTTCCCTCCAATGTGTCAATCATAGAGCTGTTGAGTAGCCCTGAGCCAGATTGGCAGAGCAAAATAGGAAAGTACATCTGTTTTGCTCTGACCATATATGTTTCTGTTTTGCTTCTGTGCTCAGAGGAGACCCAGAAGTGCTTTCCCAAAACTGGGGGCACATAGGGAATACTTAGAATCATAGAATCATAGAATCATAGAATGGCTTAGGTTGGAAGGGACCTTTAAAGGTCATCTAGTCCAACCACCCCCTGAAATGACCAGGGTCATCCTCAACTACATCAGGTTGCTCAGAGTTCCTGACCTTGAATGTCTCCAGGGATGGGGCCTTTACCACCTCCCTGGCCAACCTGTTCCAGTGTTCCACCACCCTCACAGTAAAGAAGTTCTTCCTTATGTCTAATCTAAATCTACCCTCCTGTAGTTTAAAACAAATGGCCCTCATCCTATTGCTACAAATTTCTTGTAGGCCCCCTTCAGGTACTGAAAGTCTGCTATAAGGTCTCCCTGCAGCCTTTGCTTCTCCAGGCTGAACAACCTCAATTTTCTCAGCCTGTCTTTGTAGGAGAGGTGCTCCAGTCCTCTGATTATTTTTGTGGACCTCCTCCAGACCCACTCCATCACGTTCATGTTGTTGTTGTGTTGAGGGCTCCAGAGCTGGACACAATACTCCTGGTGAGGTCTCACTAGAGTAGAGTGTCAGAATCACCTCTTCCGATCTGCTGGCCACACTTCTTCTGATGCATCCCAGGATGCAATTGGCCTTCTGGGCTGCAAGTGCACACTGTTGGCTGTCCAAAAACGTCCTAAAGCTGTGAAGTTCCACCTCAGTAGGGATAAATGGTGACCTGGAAGTAAACTTGCTGTTTTGGTTTCCTCAACTGATAACACCACATGCAGCACCTGTATTTGCATCACACCAAAGGTTTTCATGGCAAGGAAGATCCCATGAAAAAAAGATCTACTGTAGGATTAGGTATTAGGGTTATGTTCAGGATTAGGTTTAGAGTTAGGGTTAGATCTATCAACCCTAGGATTAGATCAAATCAAATTAGATGACGATCTATAGGCCTTGTTGGGAATACAATGCTGTTAGGTTGCTTACTCACTCACCTAATACCCATGTCTTTCCTCAAGACTTAGCTCTGATACGGTTACTTTCAGAGCATTCATAAGTAGAAGACAAATCAAGGTGCATTTATCCATTACTGCAGACAATCTCAGCATGTGTCAGTGATGTTGCCTTGTTGATTTGAAGGGATTATTTGAACAACCTGGGAGGACAGACAGGCACAATTGCAACTATTTTATCTTCAAGTTCTTACCTCCTGCAAATGTCATTACTCACACCAAATTTTCTTGGTTCTAAGGACCATAATAAACACAACTCTAAGACAGAAGACTCCATGTGCATTTGATTTATACAAGCCTGAACAAGCTTTTCTACATTTCTCTGGTCTCTCTGTGAGTGGACAGGCTGCTAAGCACATCTTTGACTTTAAGTTTCGGGTTAAGATTAGACAGTTGTCAGCCAAAATCTTAGGAAGTATCTGCCATCGCGATGGGTTATGGTCTGGTTTTGCCTTTTTACTGATTCTACGTTGTTGCTTACTGATCTTCCTGTGGTGAGAGTGCTGTTGTGTGTTTATGTGGCAAGGGAAACAGCATATTTTTCTTCCCCTACATCTGTTCCCTCCAAGCTCCTGAGTTGGGGATGCTGCAGAATGAGAGAAGGGTTTTCCTACAGGAGATGACAGTGCTGAAACCCAGAGCCCAGCAATGTGCATTGGCTCTTCTCTCACATCAACCAGCCGTACCTGATGATGCATTTCAAATGTCAGAACTGGCTTTGAAGTAGAAACAATGGTAGAGCACAATGCTTGTCCTCTGAGGTCCTGAGCAAGTCCTGCAGAGGGACAACCTATGCAGTTTTTGAAAGACAAAGCACCACCCAGTGGCATTTGGGTTAAAAAGTACAAGGGATGCTGCCAGCTGAACTCAACGGTGAGGTTAAAGAGACTGACTCCTGCAAGAGGCAGAAGAGAAAGCCCTTGACTCAGGGTCACCCATCTCACTGCCATCTGGTCCCTGACTTCACAGAATCATAAAATGGTTGGGCTGGAAGGGACCTTCAAAGATTATCCAGTCCTTCCTACTGTCAGCACTATTTTTCACTGATGACTAGATGCCCAATGATAGGGCAAACACAGCTTCCTCTGGGCAATGTGTGCCAGTGTTTCACCACGTACACTGTAAAATATTTCTTCCTTATATCTAGTCTGAATCCACAGTCCTTTAATTTAAAACCATCACTGTTTGTCCTGGTGCAACAGGCCCTGCTAAAAGGACTGTCCATATGTTTTTTATAAGCCAGCTTTTATACATTGAAAGGCCACAACAAGGTGTTCCCAGAGCCTTCTCTTCTCCAGGCTGAACAACCCCAACACTCAGCTTTTCTCCATAGGAGAGGTGTTCTAGTCCTCTGATCATTTTTGTGGCTTTCTTCTCGACCTGCTCTAACACGTCCATGTCTTTCTTGTACTGGGGGACACAGAAACAGACACAGTACTCCAGGTGTAGTCTCACAAGAGCAGAGTAGTAGAGGGAGAGAATCACCTGCCTTGATCTGCTGGCTTCTTTTTAGGCAGCCCAGGTTACAGTTGGGTTTCTGGGCTACACTTGAACATTGCCAGCTCATACCTAATTTTTCATCCAGCAGTATCCCCTAAGTCTACGGTTGCTTTCAATCAAACCATACCAGAGCTTGGCTGAGAGATTGAAGTCTCCTCCTCAGCCCATGTGCAACAGTCAGGGTAATGACTGGAGCTCACCCCTTTTTCTGGGTTGTCTTCTCAGAGACACAACCTGGCCCAGGGTTGATACCAGGAGCTCTGGGGGCTGTAGAAGCTGCTGCCACAGCTACAACTGGAGGTAAAGGACATCTCTTGTGCTCAGGTGTCCTTCTCCTTGTCCCGCAGCCCCTGCAGAGCTGTCTGGGAGAGGGTACATGAGTATGAGGGCAATGCTCAAAGGGGTGCATGAAGGGAAATGCCAAGACCTCCTCCCATGCAGAGGTCTCATCCTCCTCTCCCCCACTTCCATGCACTGGTTTCTTCCAGTTGCCTCCCTCTTTTGCAGAAGCAGTTGCAGGCAGAGAAGGAAGACAGAGACACTAGACTGAAAGAGCTGCACAAAATACAGGGGTGAAGTGGATGCATGCTGGTAGTGCCTGGGAAGGTGCTTCAGTGCTGGGGCTATGCACCCCAGCAACCTCAGCCACCAGCATGGCTAAGGAAGGCATCCATCCCAGGATCCATCACTTCTCTGTGCTTTGTGAGTCACCACCAGCTGGCCCTGAGCCCTGGAGCAGGGCAGGGGTAGGTAGACAGTAGGCTCAGTGACAGGGTTGGACAGGGTTGGGTGAATCAGGTCTTAGCTAGGTACTCTGTACTGTGTGCCCATTGCTTTGCAGGAGAAATAGTGGTCACCTCACCTGGAGGAGCAGCTGTGGGAAGGAGTGGACACAGGCTGTGACAAGGGGCCAAGGGCATAGGGAAGTACACACTGTCATGGAAGTTTTGTAGGAAGACTACAGTGACCACACGGATTTGGACCCATCTCTTGCACATGATCTAGATAATGAACTAGCCCACCTGTAAGAGGAGGTGGAGGAGCAGGAAAATGCCCAGTGAGTGGGGACTGGGGATCCCCTTGCCAAACACAGGTAGCCAGGGTGGCTGTGCTGCATGGGCCTGGGGATTGCATGTGGCAGTGGGGAGCTTCCCTGCTCATAGAAGTACTCATCAAACTCAGTCCAAGATGCTGGGGACTGCTGGTTAGAGGTGCAGATGGCAGGGGCTTGCTGGGGACACAGGTCTGTACAGTGCCTGGCCAAGATGGGTGATGTGCTTCTGTGCAGTGCAAAGGCAGAGGCCCTGTCCTGGAGTCAGCCCTGGCTGTCCCAGTCACATGACAGGGACCAAAAAGCATCTTTGAACGCAGTTAACATGGGAGAAGGACACACTGAGAGATGCAGCATTACTTTCTCGTGCTGGCAGCAAGGTCCACCTCTCCTTCCTAGCCTTGCCTGCCAAGGGCAGATGGACAGGCAGCTTCCCCTGATGCTTGTGTGTGGTGGTGAAGAGGCGAGAGTCCTTTCCCTGGTCTGGATGAAAAACGGGCAGTGAACCACAGGACACAGCCCTGAAGCACATGCTTCGGAGACCCCTAGGCTAAGGATCTCATCTTACCTGTCCTATTACCTATCTCTACACTTCTTGCCCTATTTCTGTGTTCATCTTCCTTCTGCCCTCTCTCCTGCCCTCCTATTCTTCACTGTCTCCACTCATCTTCACACTCCACCCCACTGTTCTGGTTGCATCCGTTTTTCTCTCTGGGTCTCTCTTACCCCACTCTGCCAGGCCCACAGATTTCCGTTTATCCTTTTATTCACCTCCTCATCCCTATTTTTCCACCTCCACCCATCTTTCTCTATCCCCATCTTGCTTTTCACTCACCCCAGCACCTCCTCCATTCCTTGCCCCTATCACATTCTCTTTATTCCACTTTTTGTCTCACCACCCCTCTTCCTTTCCTGTGCCCTCCCTCCCACTCTCTGTCCCAGTGTCCTCACTCCGCCCGTACTTCCCACGCCTCCGTCCCTTTGCTGATCCCGCCCTCCTTTGCCCCGGCGCTCTCGCCCTCTCATTCTAGCCAGCTCCGTCGCACAGTCCTGCTCCGGGGCGGTTTCCACCTCCCTCCGCCCCGCCCCGCCCCGCCCCGCCCCGCCCCGAGCTGCAGCCACCGCCCGCCCACTACTCCGGTCCCCGTGGTCGATGCAGCCGCCTGACGCATGCGCACGGCTGCCCCGCCCAGGGCACACGCGTAGCGTAATACGCACGCGCACGGCGTCTCTCCCCGTCAGTGCGCGTGCCCCCACCTCGCCCACTCAGCGCTGTCAGGCGCATGCGGAAACCGTGCAGCCCCGCGGCCGCAGCGCCGCACACGCGCTCTCAGTTCGCGGTACGGCAGGCACAGCTACGTCGATGGCAGCGCCGGAGGCGGCACCCAGTGCAGCCTCTCCCGACAGCACCCGGGCGGGCAGCCTGGCCACTCGTCGCCTCATTCCCGGGCTGTTCCGCTGCACTGCAGTTGGACCTTCACGCGTGCCCGCAGCGCCCCCCAATGTTTACTGCTCCTGACGTGCGGAAAGCAGACTCCACAACCGCGGAGGTTGTAAAGTAGGTCTGTTTATTCAGCGCTGGGCAGCACGGGGGGTCGCCCCTCCACAAGCGTGCGCGCCCGTCGTGGCAGTTTGCCCTTGTATTTATGTCCCAAAGTGTTACATATTCATTATATTTTGCAATCCGCTTATACATACACATTACCTATGCCGCTTCATATTAAAATTACCCATTTACATGATCTCCTTCTCCTGGTGGTGGTCGTCGGGGGTCGTGAGGATGAAGGCTGCCTGCTCCTCTTCGTCACAGCTAGTAACCTTTTGTCTTTGCACATCCTCAGTAATTTGTTGGCCTCTATTCAGATCACAAGGCTGGTTTAAACCAGTCCTCTGCAGCTAGTTAATGATTTTCAAGGAAACTGAAAAAATTCTTGGTCCACTTGATTCAATTTACATAGTAAGCACTATTCTTTCACAAGCCTGTCTCACAACTATGTATTTATTTCGGTGATTAGTATAGGCCCCTACATCAGACCCCATAAAAGGACTGATATCCCTGGTCATCCATGGGTTAATACACAGAAATGTTACTATTGTATCTTTTTACCCCCTTTTTTTTTTTTTTTTTTTTTTTTTTTTTTTTTTTTTTTTTTTTTTTATTGTGCTATTTAGTAGCTTTACTTGTATTCTTTTCTTAACCTCACTTGCATAATTTAGTCATCTCTTGGGAAGAGTTGATAATGAGAAACATACAACTTCTTGCTGGCAAAAATCAAACTGGCCTCGAGATGGTTCATTAAGTCTGAGCACTCCTGATAACAGGGACTCAAGACGTAAAGATAGGCACAGAGGAGGATGATAAAACCTGGGAACTAATTTAAATCAACCTTCTTGAAGCATCCCAGGATGGATGGAGGAGCCAAAGGATGGATGAGCTAACCCCATCACAGAACCACAGAATGTTAGGGGTTGGAAAGGACCTCGAAAGATCACCTAGCCCAATCCCCCTGCTGAAGAAGGGTCACCTCAATAGGTCAGACAGGAATGCATGCAGAAGGGTTTTGAATGTCTCCAGAGAAGGGGTCCCCCACAACCTCTCTGGTCAGCCTGTTCCAGTGCTCTATTACCCTCACTGTGAAGAAGTTTTTTCTCATGTTTATGTGGAACCTCCTGTGTTCCAGCTTTCACCCATTGCCCCTTGTCCTATCATTGGTTGACACTGAGAAGAGCCTGACTCCATCCTCCTGACACTAGCCCTTTACGTATTTATAAACATTAATGAGGCCAGCCTTCAGTCTCCTCCAAGCTAAAGAGACCCAGCTCCCTCAGCCTTTCCTCATAAGGGAGATGCTCCACAATCATCTTTGTGTCTCTGCACTGGACTCTCTCAAGCAGTTCCCCGTCCTTCTTGAACTGAGGGGCCCAGAACTGGACACAATATCCCAGATGCAGCCTCACCAGGGCAGAGTAGAGGGGGATGAGAACCTCTCTCAATCTACTAACCACATCTCAAGGCAGGAGATGGGACATCTGGTGGAATTTTACTAATCTTTGAACAAGCAACAACAATACATGGGTACTTGTATAGTAGGGACAGACCGTGAAATTCATAACCTTGTAGATAGTGATTATCTCCAGGAACAGGACAACAAGACATCTCAAGGCACCTGAGCATGCTGAACTGACAAGAACCCGTTTTGTGTCAAGAATAAGAATTCTAGGCTTTAGGTCACTAGAACAACACTAGAACAACACAACTACAACAATAGCCCTACAATATTTGGCAACCAATTGGCCCAGGAGTTAGGAACTTGGGAACCTCTATCAGAAGACATAACCCTCCTGCAGTATGTTGACAATCTTCTTATTGCAACCAAAACCAAAAGAGAATGCTTTAGGTGGACTGTAAGCTTGTTAAACTTTCTCAGACTAAGTGGGTATCGAGTCTCTCAAGAGAAAGCTCAGATTGTGAAGAAACAAGTTACCTACCTAGGATATGAAGTCCCAGGAGGACTTTGGGAACTAGGCAAGAAATGGAAGGAAGCTGTTTGCAGGATACCTGGACCTCGAATGGTAAAAGACCTCCACACGTTTCTAGGAATGACAGGTTGGTGTCAATTATGGATACATACTATGGGATTTTAAGTAAAACCTTTCTATGAACTGACCAAAGAAGCCTCCCCTGATTCAGTTTGGACTCTAGAGGCAAAAGTGCATTTAGGCAATAGAAAAAGGAGCCCACAGAGGCTCCAGGTTTAGGACTCCCAGACATCACCAAGCCATTCTGTCTGTTTTCATATGAGAGACAAGGTACAAGACATTAGGGGTACTGGCCCAAAGGTTGGGACTGTACAAAAGGGCTGTAGCCTACTTCTCCAAGCAGCTGGATGAAGTTAGCAAAGGATAGCCAGGATGCTTATGCTCAGTGGCCGCTGTGGTACTGAACATATAGGAGGCATGAAAATTCACTATGGAACAACAAATAACTGCTTTAGTGTCCCATCCAGTATCCTTGGTATTAGAACATAAAGGAAATCCCTGTCTATCCCCATCACAATTTTTGAAATATCAGGTCATTCTGTTTGAATCTGATGATGTTAAGATTGAAGTAACTAATACTGTGAATCCAGCCTCTTTCCTCAGAGGACAGACATCTGAACCCCTGGTACCTGACTGACTGGGGACCATGGAAAGAGTATATTCCAGCAGATCACATCTAACAGAGGAGACATTGGAAGATGCAGAAGAATCACAGATGGAAGCAGTTTCATCCAACAAGGGAACCATAAGGCTGGATATGCAGTAACAACATCGGACAAGGTAACTGAGTCTCAACCACTGCCAGCTGGAACAGTGAGCCACAAGGCTGAAGTAATTGCTCTCACTAGAGCCCTGGAACTAGCAAAAGGAAGAAAGATAAATATACGGACAGATTCCAAATATGCCTTTGGAGTTGTCCATGCTCATGGAGCTATTTGGAAGGAAAGAGGCTTGCTGTTCTCTCAAGGAAAACAATTTAAAAATGCAGAAGAAATATCCTACCTATTGGAAGCTGTCCAGCTCCCAACTAAGGTTGCCATTATGCATTGTCATGGGCACCTAACGGGTAACACTGATCCAGAGAAAGGTAACTCACTGGCTGACTATGAGGCTAAAAAGACCATAGAAAGAACACAAGGAAAGAAAATCTTAATTCCAGAAAATAGGAATAAAAACCTAGGTGGGCAAGGAAACACTGAATGTTCTGACTCGGAACTGATAAAAGAATTCGGGGGGACAAGTTCTCTCTGGAGGTTGGGCTCAGTTAGAGGATGGCAGGATAGTAGTCCCTGCCAAATTACTATGGGGAGTTGTGAGGGAGGAACATTGCAAGACTCACTGGGGGGCAGAGCCATTATATAAATTTCAGAATCAGAGATTGGTCAGAAAGAATTTATATACAACAGTCAGGCAGGTAATACAACAATATGAAATATGTTTGAAAATAATCCCAGTATTAGTAATTGAATACAGTTGGGACAGATTGGAACGGGGAATGCTTTGGGGGACCACTGGCAGATCAAGGAAGTATGGTGGAGTTTTACTAATCTTTGAACAAGAAACAACAATACATGGGTACTTGTATAGTAGGGCCAGACTGTGAAATTCATAACCTTGTAGACAGTGATTATCTCCAAGAACAGAACAACAAGACATCTCGAGGCACCTGAGCATGCTGAACAGACAAGAACCCGTTTTGTGGCAAGAATAAGAATTCTAGGCTTCAGGTCACTAGAAGAACATGGTGACGAAGAAGAGAAGATGAAGTAAATGACCACCAGAGGTCACGAAAGACCCGCGAGGGGAGTAAAGACCCTAACCCTAATTTTATTATGCATGCTCGGACTATGTAAATGAATTCCAGGAACCCATTAGCATAAGACTGCCCTTTCTAAGAAATACAATGAAGATGTATGGTTAGCCTGCATATAAACTAGGTACCTAGCTTGCATCAGCACGCAGATTTGGAGGAGTGATCCCCTGCGCATCCGGCACTGTAAAATGAAGAATGCCTGCTTAATAACTTTGGTTATTGTGTTTTTCACTGTGTCACACGCCTTCTAATACACCCCAGGATGCCATTGGCCTTCTTGGACGCAAAGGCACATTGGTGACTCATGGTCATCCTGCTGTCCACCGTGACCCCCAGGTCTTTCTCCTCTATGCTGTTCTCCAACAGGTCAGTCCCCAACTTATACTGGTACATGGGGTTGTTCTTGTCCAGATGCAAGACTGTAAATTTGCTCTTGTTATATTTCACTAAATTTCTTACCACCCAACTCTCCAGCCTGTCCAGGTCTCGATGAATGGCAGCACAGCCTGCTGGTGTGTCAGACACTCCTCCCAGCTTTGTGTCATCAGCAAACTTGCTGACAGTGCACTCTGTTCCCTCATCCAAGTTCTTGATAAATATATTGAGTAGTACTGGTCTCAGTACTGACCTTTGAGGGACTCCACTAGATACAGGCCTCCAACTAGACTCTGTCCCATTGGCCACAACTCTCTAGCTTCTTTCCTTCAGCCAGTTCACAACCCACCTCACTATCCAGACCATACTTCCTCAGTTTAGCTGCAAGGATGCTGTGGGAGACAGTGTCAAATGCTTTACTGAAATCAGACCTCATCCACTGCTTTACCATCATCTATGCACTCGGTTATGTCCTCATAAAAGGCTATCAGGTTGGTCAAGCATGACTTCCCCTTGGTGAAGCCATGTTGACTGCCCCTAATGATCCTCTTATCCTTGATATGCCTAGAGACATTGCCAAGGATAAGTTGTTTCATCACCTTTCCAGGGATGGAGTTGAGGCCGATTGGTCTATAGTTACCTGGGTCTTCCTTCTTGCCCTTCTTGAATATTCGAATGACATTGGCCTTCCTCCAGTCCTCAGGCACCTCTCCCATTCCCCATGACTTACCAAAAATGATGGAGAGTGGCTTAGCAATGACTTCTGCCAGCTCCCTCAGCACTCGTGGGTTCATCCCATCAGGATCCACAGATTTATGGATGTCCAGATTGCTTAATTGGTCCCTAAACCAGTCCTCATCAATGAAGGCAAACTCCTCCTCTATCCCTCTGGGGCCTCAGGGGTCTGGGGATCCTCATGACAGCCTCCAGCAGCATAGACAGACAAAGAAGCATTCAGTAACTCTGCCTTCTCTGTAGCCTCTGTCACCAGGGCACCCACCTCATTCGTCAGTGGGCCCACATTGCTTCTAGTGTTAGTTTTATCTGCAATGTATTTGAAGAAGCCCTTTCTGTTGTCCTTGATCTCTCTTACAAGGTTGAATTCCAAGGAGGCCTTAGCTTTCCTAGTTGCTTCCCTACATCCTCTCACAACACTCTTATATTCCACCCAAGTGGCCAGCCCCTCCTTCCATGATCTGTAGACTCTCTTCTTCCACTTGAGTTTGCCCAGCAGTTTCCTGTTTAACCATGCAGGTCTCCTGGCTCCCTTTCCTGACTTTCTACACGTTGGGATGCTCTGATCTTGAGCTTGGAAGAAGTGGTCTTTGAACGCTAACCAACCATCTTGGGCCCCTTTACCTTCTAGTACCCTGTCCCATGGGATTTCTACTAGCAATTGCTTGAAAAGATCAAAGTTGGCGCTACTCAAGTCCAAGGCTGTGATTCCGCTTGGTATTCTGTTCCTGCCACACGAGATCCTGAACTCCACCATCTCATGGTTGCTGCAACCAAGGCTGCCCTCAACCTTCACTGCTTCAACCAGACCCTCCTTGTTAGTAAGATTAAGATCCCTCAGCACTCCTCTCCTAGTTCGCTCATCCACCATCTGCATCAGGAAGTTATCATCAATGCACTGGAGGAACTTCCTGGACTGTGGCTGGCTAGCTAAGTGGGCCTTCCAGCAAATATGAGGGAAGTTAAAATCCCCCATGACAACCAGGGCCTGTAATTGAGAAGCTGCTATCAGCTGCCTGTGGAAGGCCTCATCAATCTCCTTGTCCTGATCCAGTGGCCTGTTGCAGACACCCACACCAGTATCACCCATGCCAGCCTGACCCTTAATTCATGCCCACAAACTCCCAACTCGCTCCTCATCCACCCCTGGACAGAACTCAATACATTCTAGTTGCTCTCTCACGTAAAGAACAACTCCACCACATTTCCTTGCTGGCCTGTCTTTCCTGAAAAGGACACGTCCATCCATGACCACAATCCAGTTATGGGAGCTGTCCCACCATATTTCAGTGATTGCAGTATCATATCCATGCAACCTAGCCCAGAACTCTCAACTCCTTCTGCTTGTTCCCCATGCTCCATGCATTGGTATATAAGCATTTCAGAGAGGGAGTAAAACCATTAGTTTTCACTTTTGGAAGCTGACCATTCCCAGACACTTCCATGGTTATCAACCTATTAGTGAGCCCTATGTTTTTATTGTCGTATTTGTCACCATTTCCTGGCTCAAGTGGGATGGCAGACAGAAGATCATCCTTAGGCTCATCTCTAGTGAGTGTGGTTTTATCACCTTCCCCTTTCGATCCTAGTTTAAAGCCCTCTCAACAAGCTCCTGTGCGAGGATCCTTTTCCCCCTTTGAGACAGATGTACTCCATCTGTTACCAACAGACCCAGTGCCATATAAACTTCCCCATGATCAAAGAATCCAGAATTTTGATGGTGGCACCAGCCCCTGAGGCATGTGTTGATCAGCTGTGCTTTCCACCCTCTTTCAGTATTTTTCCCTGGCACTTGAGCAACTGATGAAAACACCACCTGTACACCTGAGCCTTCAACCAGTTGCCTCAATGCCTTGAAGTCCTTTTTAATAGCCTTTGGACTTCTGTCTGCAATCTCATCATTGCCAACCTCGATGACTAGCAAAGGGTAATAATCAGAGCGCTGCACCAGACTAGAGAGTTACCTTTTTACATCTCTAGCCTAAGCCCAAGGGAGGCAGCAGACTTCCCTATGGGATGGGTCTGGTTGACAAATGGGCCCCTCTGTTCCCCTCAGAAGAGAGTCACCAACTACAATTACCCTCCTTTTCTGCTCAATTGAAAAAGTCCTAAGGCATGGGGGTGAGTGACAAGCCCTGGGTGACTCACTGGATGAATCTTCATCTCCATCATCATTTGCCTGGTCCTCAAGTTCTAAAGCCCCATACCTGTTTTTCAAGTGTAACTGGGAGCGTTCCCTTGAGCAAAGGAAACCCAGAGTTCAACTACAGTGTGAGGAAAACTATGAAAGACCACTGGAAGGGGAAAAGACCCTAACGCTAATATTATTACACATGCTTGGACTATGTAAATGAATTCTGTGAACTAATTAGCATAAGACTGCCCTTTCCAGGATTTTTTAAGAATCTTTTATATATATTAGACAGTGTGTTTTGCTACGTTGTTGGAGCAATTGCGGTGGAGAATCCCCAGTGCTGCCCCAGTGCTGCAATAAAGAATGCCTGCTTAATAACAGCTCTCTTGTTATTGTGTATTTATCTCGGAATCCTTAGCCAGCCGCACCTAGCCTCCCAGAAAGCAAGGAGGTTTGGAAGCTCCGATGTTTGTTTCACCCCCCAGCACCTTCGTAACCACAAAGTGACCGGCGGCGGTCGTTCTCAGCGCGGCCGCTCTTCCCTAGCAGGCAGCACAGCATTTCTGAGGATCGCTGTCACTGGGGAGAGCACAGCCCGCAGTACCTCCCCGGCGCCAGCGCACCACGACTGCCTCGCTGCGTCTACCAGCCGCCCGGGGACAGGCAGGGCTGCTCCGCACCTCAGCTCCCCCATAGCAGCGCCGGACGGACAGGCGGAAGCGCGCACGTCTGAACGCAGTACCTGCGCAGCCGTGGGAGCCGTAGCCGGTCACCCTCGCGCGCGCCCCGACAGCCGTCGCGAGCACGGTGGAGGCGGGCGCTGGGCGAGCCGCACATCGGGAGTGTCGTCTGCTTGCAGCGCCCCTAGTGAGCTGGGGGAAAGAGCAGCACAGACACTCCCAGAACGCGTCCCAGCAGCCAGCCCTACTCCACACTTAACTTAAAAAGATGCCCACGCTTGCCTCAGGGTACTCGCCAGCCCCTTAACGCACCAAACCAGCCCGATTTATTGGTTCCAGAAAAACCCAAACCAACCCCAAGGCCCCCAGAGCTCTGCTTGAGGCCCTCAGAGACTCAACTTCAGGCTTTGGAATCCTTGCCTGAATAACAACAATAACCCCAAAGTTGCCCCAGGCCCCTAAAACACCCTCAACACTTACTTCATCTCCCCTGCCTCCAACTCTTCTTCAACAGCTCTTGGCATCCCTCAACTGCCCCACGCCCTGTCTGAATGCCCCCAAAGACCACCATCCCTATGCCAGAAGCACAAAACACAATAAACTCCAGGGTGTGCCCAGTTACGCCCACATCCTACCAAAGTATCCCTAGTATTCTCCCATCCTGTCACAGTACACTCTGAGCACTCTCCAGAATGTCATGCAGGTGTCCCGAATACCTCTAAACCCTACCCGCGTACCCTGAAAGTCCCTCAAAGATCCACAAGCCCTAATTTCCCAGAAATACCCCACAAACATTTCTCCTAGGCCACAAAACATCCACAGGTCCTTCCCAGGAGACAAGAAACAATGCTGACTTGTTCTACTGCCCCCAGTCCTAAACCTTGCCTCCAGGTCCCCAAAGACTTCACCCAAACACCCTGAAACCGTGTTTTTAGGCCAGCAAAACATCTCCATGAACATCTCCCTAAACCCCACTTCCAAGCTTCTTGAACCTCTCCCAGGCCACTCCAAAGGATCCAAATGCTGTCCAGAAGCTCCCACCAAACCCCAAATATTCCCAAACCATTCCCATGGTTCTTTCTAGCTCCAAGAGACCCTGTGCCCTGCCCAATTTTCCTTAAAGAATCCAAAATTTGCCCCAGGTGCCCAAGTGAACCTTGCCTGCTTCAAGTCAGAAAACTCCCCAAAACCCTCCTACAGGACCCCATGCACTGCCACAAAATTTCCTAGCAATGCTGAAAACCACACACCCTCTCCAGAGAGACTCCAAACACGCATCATGCTTCAAAACCCTCAAAGTGTGCCCCAGGAATACCTTCAGCTGAACACACCAAAGCCTGCTTCAGGTCCCCCAGAGATGTCTTCCAGCCCCCAAATCGTGTTCCAGGTTCCCTCAAAGGCTGCCAAAATGCCCCAAGAACCCTAAAACCTGCCCCAGTGCTGGAAAAAAATACCCAACAAAAACAAACAAACAAAACGACGCAAAAAATGAAACAGTTTCACTGGCTCCTAAAGTCTGTCCTGAATACCCCTTGCTTCAGGACCCTCAAAGTCATCAAAGTGCCTAGACTGTGCTCCAAATGAGCAATGAGCTCCAAAAACTGCCCTAGACCTCTCCCAAACACTCCCTAATCTATCCCAAGAGCCCCTACTGCCAAACCTTGACCCAGGGCCCCTAAATATGGGCAAACCCTTCCCAAGAAATAGAGAATGCCCCCCAAACCTGCCTGTGAACCCTAGAACACCAAAGCCTGTTTCATGGCCCTTAGAAACTTCTCCCAGGCCTGTCCAAACCATATCCCAGGCCCTGCAAAAATCTCAAATGATGCCCAAATGTCTCCATAAATGCCCACTGGCTGTCAAACCTGTCCCAGGGTCCCCTACACTACCCCAAACTCTGCTTCAGGAGCCTCAAACACTTTCCTCTGAACCCAAACACTTTTCCTCTGACCTCTTGGCTGTGTCTCCCTCTGAAGTGTCCACTGCCATGTGCTGCAGCATAGTCTGAGGTGAGCCCTGTGATGCTGAGCAAAGGCTGCTTTAGGGCCTGACCAGCATGAGCACTCCAGAGCCTTCTTAGCTCTTTGGGCAGGACATCGCTTCACAACCTGCCCCTAGGGCAACGCCCAGCATTATCAGTCTTCTTTTGCCAGGCTTTGCAGTCTGGAAGGGCAATGAATTTGAGAGTTGGGCATGCCTACGAAACCCCGAATGTGCTGGCTTTCTTTTCGTTTTGGATTAGCTAATTCTACTTTTATGATTTGGCTTTTGGAGATGAGATCTCAGTCTTTAGTAGTGTGGAACAGGAAGGAATTGCTGAACCAGCCTGGCAAGGCTTTGTGTGTACATGGAGGCAAGTTGCAACAGTGATGCAAAGCTGTGGTTTCTTGCAGAGACAGGGAAACTTTCCACCACAAGAGCTTAGTTCAGTCCCCTGCGCTAGAGCAGCCACTGCAAAGTTCCTGGGAAGGGAGCAAAAGGGCAGTAGGGTATTGTGTTCAGTCTTTCACGTAAGAGCACTGCAAAGAGCAACAGAGTCTGAAGGAGTGGATTTGTGTCATATATAACCTGCCTTAAGCTTGAAATCCCTCTATCCTATTTGTACTTTCAGCATTTTAATGTGGTCTTTCTGCTAAAACAGCATGTACAACGGTTGTTTTCCCTGGACTTCATGGGGGATTTTCTGAGACTGCTTTCAACACTAAGTGTTGACAGCAGTTCAACACTGTGCTGCTTTTCTACAAAACAGGGTCACAATGGCATAAAGTTTTACAATTACCTCACAGGCTTTATAGATCCTTTACATAAATCTGATATGTGATTGCAACTCCTTGCAGGGGAGATGACTTGGGCAAAGCCCACTGGGCCATAGTAGGGTAGCCTGTTCCTGCAGCTGGTTGTGCTCCCTGGGGAAGGGCTGTTCCAAAATTTCTCCTCCTCTTTTCCTCCTCCGCTGCTCCCCTCACCTCCTCACAGTAGTACAACATGGACCAGAGTTTTGGCCTTTTTTAAATTTCAGGTTTGGGTTTGTTGGGGTTTTTTTTTGGTTTGCTTTTTGTTGGGTGTTTGTTGGTTGTTTGTGCACGTGTTTTTTGATGTTACTTTGTTTTCGGTTTTTTGTTGTGGGTTTTTTTGTTTTTTTTTTTTTTTTTTTTTCCTGTAATTTCTTAAAATCCAAGGCATTTACCAGTGGGTACAGCTTAACAGATACTGCATTTCAGGTAGCTGTACTTACCTCCAGCCACTGGAGGTGGCTGTCTTCCTGCTTTCTGGCTGGGGACAGCAATGCCTCATAACAAAAGCCTTTGGGAAGCTCTGCCTGTCTCATGGAAGTGCAACTACACAGGGTCTTGAAATTAATATGGGCTGGTGGAGCAATAGACTTAGGCAAAGATGCTTATGCTGTAACTCTGATTTTTGGATATGTAACTTGCTCGGTTTTATTTAAGCCTTCCCAAGCAAGGTGTCATAGCACTCATTTGGGGGGAGGCTGGGGGATGAGCTTCCCAAGCTGCTTATCATTCCCTTTCCCTGCAACATCCAGAGGATAAATGGAATTGCACAGGGGGTGCATATTCTGTGTTCTTGGGCAAATGGAAGGCACTGAGTCAAAACAGGTAGGAAGTGTTGCCTTCCCTCGCCATGGGCAAGCAAGGGCTACCCATCCAGAGGGGCTGCTGCTTTGGCCATGGTAGCTACCTGCACTGTGACAGTGTAAGGGAGCGCAGGAAAGCCTGGGGACCATAAGCAGAGGAACACCTTTTGATTCCATCCCCAGGTCCTTTGAAGGCTTCCTGGTGGGACTATTCAGAGAGCCAAAGTCCTTGAAGACCTTCAGGACACTGGCCTGTAAACTCCTGTGCAATGCCATCACTTCAGGGAGGAAGGTCTGTATGGGGAGCAGAGCCCCTTTGGCCTTGGTGCCAGCCCCAGCAGGGGACTCTGTGCTGCTCATAGGGCATCCTCAGACCAGCATCCTTCTCACAGCAAGGCCATCCCCAGCAACAGGTTTGGACACCCTGCCTTTGGCAATGCCAAACATATGGTTGAAACATCCTGGCTACAGAAAGAAAAGGAAGAAGAAAGAAAAAAAAGGAAAAGAAAAGATCTTGAAAGAGGGATACCGTGGGAAGTATTAGTTGTGGTAGAAATAGTTGTAAGGTTAAAGGGGAGCTTTGGTGATTGGAGTAGTTCTGCCTAGACTTTTCCTTACAAGGAAGTATGCCAAAGGAGGCATTTAGCTAAAAAGAACAGCTTTTGAGCAAGGAGCAGGAAGAAGTTGGGGTTTTTAGGGGGAGCAGAAACTAGAGCCAGTCACTTTTTAATAATAAAGCGGTATGGCAAAATGGATAGGATGAAGCAGACCCAAGTTTCTACAGTTTCTTCCTCCAGGCATAGTGTCTTACTCCATCTTTTCTCCAGGGGAATACACTTGATTAAATCACTCTTTTCTATTTAAGGAACATTATGTAGCAAACTAAATAATACCAGTACTATCCATCATATGTTATAATAGCCCAGAGTTCCTGAAGCAGGATCACAGGGGGAAACGTATCCAGGCAGAAAGTACTGTAATAGATGTTTGAACTAGTTAGTATTTTTCCTACCACTCTTCTGGGCTCCTTTTCCACAAAACCTCCCAAGAAATCTAGTTTCGTTCCCATTTCGTAGCACATGGTTTCAGGGTATATTTTCTTATGTCCTATACCGCCATCCAAGTTGCACCAAAATTATTGAGGGAGTTCCCTGCAAAGCAGGCACACATGTGAATGTATTGCAGCTGTGAGTAGGCCCATTTGTTTTAAACATGGTAAGAATTCTCTTGGGAGTTTTAAAGCACTAGTTGCTTTTGGTGTTTATTTATATTACGGAACATCAGGCAGAATGTGGACATGGTAGCTGCTGCTTCATGCTCCTCTGCAGAGCTTCAGCTTCATAGAACTCCAGAAAGCTAAATTACAGTTTGCTTTCACTGGTAGGCCATGAACTCCTTGTGAAAAACTTGATCCAAAGAGAGATGCAGATGAAGGTAAGAAGTGAACAACAAGTCTTGAGGCTCTGGGGGTTGGAAGAAAATAAATATCTATCTCAGAAATGCACGACTGAGGTTTTCTGTAGCACCAAAGTTTAATTGCTTTTGACTTTCAACCTGTACCTGTCCTGTTTACTGAGTGAGTCTCTTTGCTCAGGGCTAAAGTTTGAACACACTGTTTGAATTGTTTGAACACAGTGTCCCCAAAATGAGGTGGTAATAGCTGACAGAACAGATACTCCAGCCATTGTCATAAGTTGTTTTCATTATAATGCGTTGCTTCCACTGCCAGCTTCAATCACTGCAATTTTATATCTATGTAGTTTATAAATAGGTTTGTGTTTGGTTTTTTTTTTTTTTTTTACAATATTTTCTTTCTTTTGAAGAAACAAAAGCTGTCTTCTGTCTTAAAGTTTCCCAGGATGGGTTTGTTTTGGGGTTTTTGTTTCTTTGTTTGTTTTTGATGACAAATCTGTTCTTATCTACTTTAAAAGACAACTGGGGGAATGTGCTGATGTGCAAGTACCTGTGGAGGCAATGCAGATTTTACTGGTATGTCCACTGCCCCCTGTGAGAAGTGCAACACAGGAGTACTGGACACTAACAATTCATCCCATGGCAGCAGAGAGGATCTCACCTGTCTACAGGTCTCTAATGAGGTGGCTGTACTCTCAGGAGCACCCCTGGGACTGCTTGTTTCTAGTGCAGCCCCTACCCCTTTTGCCTTCCTGTCACTTAGATCAAAGTCTGTCCGGTACAGAACAAGGCAGGCAGGAACTGCTCAGTCTTCAGACTGCAGCATAACACACTCCCAGGCTCATGTAAATTTCACCTTCTCTGGCAGCCCCAGGCAGTCCCCTGGGAAGGCTGCAAAAAGAGGACAGAGAGAGTTGGGTGTTGTGAGGGGCTGCAGGTAGTCCATAGGGGTATTTCATAAAATCACAGAATCATAGAATGGTTTGGGCCAGAAGGGACCTCCAAATGCCATGTAGTCCAACCCCTTGCAGTGAGCAGGGACATACTCAACTAGATCAGGTTACTCAGAGCCTTGTCCAGCCTCACATTGAGAATCTCCAGGGACAGGGAACCAACTACCTCCCTGGACAACCTGTTCCAGTGTTCCACCACCCTCATGGTAAAGAACTTGTTTCTAACATCCAGTCTAAATCTACTCTTCTCTAGTTTAAAACCATTGCCCCTGATCCTGTAACTACAAGCCTTTGTAAACAGTCCCTCTCCCACACTCTTGTAGGCCCCCTTCAGGTACTAGAAGGTTGCTACTGGGTCTCCCTGGAGCCTTCTCTTCTCCAGTCTGAACAACTCCAGCTCCCTCAGGCTGTCTTTGTAGGAGAGGTATTCCAGCCCTCTGATCATTTTCGTGGCCCTCCGCTGGACTTGATCCATCAGGTCCATGTACCTGCTGTTCTGAGGGCTCCAGAGGTGGATGCAATACTCCAGGCAAGGTGTCACCAAAGTAAAGTGGCAGAATCACCTCTCTCAATCTGCTGGCATATTTCTTTTGATGCAGTGATGTGATTGGCCTTCTGCGCTGCAAGCGCACACTGTCTGCTCATGTCCAGCTTCTTGTCCACCAGCACCCCCAAGTCCTTTTCTGCAGGGCTGCTTTCTTACACATCATCCCACTGCCTGTATTGATAGAGAGGATTGTTCCAGCCCAGGTGTAGGACCCTGCACTTAGTCTTGTTGAATCTTATGAGGTTCACCTGGACCCACCTCTCCAGCTTGTCCAGATCCCCCTGGATGACATCCCATTCCTCTGACCTACCAACAGCACCAGGCAGCTTGGTATCATCTGCAAGCTTGCTGGTGGTGCACTCGATCTCACTGTCTATGTCATTGATAGCAGTATCAAACAGTACGGGTCCCAGTACAGATCCCTGAGGGACATCACTTGTCACTGCTCTCCATCTGGACTTTAAGCCATTGACCACTACCCTCTGGATGCGACAATCCATCCAATTCCTTATCCACTGTACAGTCCACCTATCAAATCTGTATCTCTCCAACTTGGCAAGTAGGATGTTGTGGGGGACTGTGTCAAATGCCTTGCAGAAGTCCAGATAGATCACATCCCTCTCATCCCTTGTCCACTGACACAGTCACTTTATCATAGAAAGCCACTAGGTTTATCAGGCAGGATTTGCCCCTAATAAAGCCATGCTGGCTGTCTTTGATCACCTCCCTGTCCTCCATGTGCCTTATCAGAGCTTCCAGGAGAATCTGCTCCATGATCTTCCCAGACACAGAGGTAAGGCTGACAGGTCTGTAGTTCCCAGGGTCCTCCTTTTTACCCTTTTTAAAAACAGGTGTACTGTGTCTCTTCTTCCAGTCACCAGGGACTTCCCCTGACTGACAGGACTTTTCAAATATTATGGAGAGTGGCTTGGTGACAACATCAGCTAAATCTCTCAGGAATTCCACTGAGCAGAGCTGCTCTACAAACAGGTGGATAGTGTCCTGCAGAAAGTCTTTGGACTGACCTATTTCACAGGCCTCAAGTCTGGCTACTGTGCAAGATGAAAAACCTTTTTTGCAACAGAAGTGTTGTCTTGGCCCAAACTGTGCAGGACGGCAAGAAAGCATATCCCTGCCTGTGTCAGAGGGCTTTTCTATGATGGGAGCAGCTGGCTGACCTTTATGTCCATTTTCTTTGTCTATACAGAAGCAGAAGGTCTGTAATGAGACCAGATCACAATCAGGACCATTCACCTTTTCAGGAGGCTTTCTGTAGTACCAGTTTTACAGTACCAGTTTTTCTCTACGGACCTGTTGTAGAGGCTTATGCTGGGGCTACTGTAGTCACAGAATCAGCCAGACCACTCCTTTGGCAGGGAAGGGATCCAAGTCCACTTGCAGCATACCAGGCCCATGCCTTAACATCAAAATCCCTTTGTCCTGCTAAGATTTCAGGTTCACACTTTCCATAGGCTTTCCAGGGAAAGGCACATCTAAATATGAGCTCTGAGAGACAGATGAGTTATGCAGCCTTGAGGAAAAATGTACAACAGTAAGCTGAAATCAGCTATGGTGGTAACTATAGATGAGCACAGAAATTTGAGCCTCTTTTGTTCTAAAGACAAATGTGAAGTTAGCTGAGCCAGCAAAAACAGCTGATGGTGTAACGCAGGTATTTGTGTGAACTATTTGGCCTCACTGTTAGCAGTGCCATTACCCCTCTTTGCCATGCCGCCCAGGGTACTACAAACCATGTACTGGATGAGCAACCCACTCCACAACACATCAGGAATTCAGAAGTAGCCTCGCACAGCTATATGTTTGATGCCCAAGTAGAAAGAAAAATCTCCCCTCTCAAATCCCTTTTACATGCCTGGAAAAAGATAAGAATGTCTTGGCTGGTGGAAGGCAGACTCTCATCAGGGCAATGGCAGATTTTAGAGACATTTGCTAGCAGTATTTTCTCACTCTAAACTGCTGTCAAAACAGAGCTCATTTCACACTGTCATTATAGTACCTTCATGTCATCATTTTGAGCACAACATAATGAACATCTGGAAATTTCAGAGGCCTTTGATTTGTGCTGTATAGCAGATCTGTTAAATTTCTCCATCTATAAAAGACTTTTTAAACTTTAATATTGTGAGAGAAGATTAATCTTTTCTTAAAACACCCTTTATTAAAAAAAAAAAGGCATTTGTAAATACATAAAATTATTAAGTACCAAGTGCTTCTTCCTTTCCAGCACAGTAGGACTCAGGAGTGGCAGGTAAATTCAATGTTAATCTGTTTGGCGTATTAGGTCCAGGGTTGAAGAACTGACCAACTCGTTTTGCAAAAGACAGCTAATCTCATTCCTCTGACAGGTCCAAACTGATCTTGTTTCACTACAATTTCAGTCTTCCTTCCTGCTCCTTTTGACAAACATCAGTGCTTACTGGCGAGCGCAAGTCTGGACTTGTAGGAACTGTGAGGCTCCCTACAAGGATGCAGCTACGTGTTTTACAAAGGGAGAGATTTCCAGTTGCTGTTGGGGAAGAGAAGAGACAGAGCACTTCTGTACAGTATTCCTCAGGGAAAGTGCATCCTTTGCTTTGGGATCATCTTCTATCTGGACTGGAGAAAACTAGTCACAGGTCAAATTTGCCTCAAGTTCCCTTAATCAGCAAGTACTCAGATCCCCTTGCAAGATGCATGGTATGAAGCATCAAGTCCCACCTATATATATATATATATTTTTTTTACCACTGAAATGCTATAAGGTAAAAAGTTCACAGGTTGTATATCTAGACCCAACCACCAATGCAGGATACTGGACTGATGTGGAAGTACCACAAAATGAAAAATCCAGTTGTACCAAATGCAGTTGTTTGGGTAACGGAACTCCAAACACGATCTCTCTTCTAGGACTGAAGAACTGCAGTCAGTTGCAGAACAAACTGGAAGGTGCTTGTTGCTGATGTTGTCTCTTACTTGATCTTCCCCAAGAAGCCCATCATTTGCAGAAAGTCATGACAGGTCCCTGCATTCTCTAAGTGGTCACTTTTGCCAGTTCTCCTGTCAGCTTCCCCCATACCAGGCATTGCTGTGTCATTCCCCAAAAAGTGAGCTGCCCTCTCAGTGTTCCCCTATGGGAAGAACATGTTGTGGTTTCAGGAGGGTATATTACACTAATCTACTACACTACATCAGCAGTTTCATCTTCTCGTGGAAAAGTTAAACCACTGTAACTGCAGGAGAGATGAATAAATAGCAGAAGCCCAAGTAAACCAAGCTTATCCTGAATGTCTCAGCATCTGGCAGGGGATGGAGAAGGGTAAGGAGTGCTGCTGTATTTAACTTCTGCTGCTTACTGCTATTTTCTTTTACAGGCAGAACTGCAGGCAGGGCTATTCCTGTTTGTAGAAGAGGATAAAGTGACTCACTGTAACAGACATATTACAGATCACTTGCATACACTTCCCTGCTGCAATGGAAAGAAACAGCTACCACCCTTAGCTGAGGCACAATTAGCTCCAACCTTGAGTGGAAGAGTTGTTATGCTGTATAAGAGCCACAGTCCTTAAACAGAAGTTTTCTGCTAGGTTTGTGATAGGCATGGATCCTACCCCTCTGAAAGCTTTGCCTCTGATCCAAATACATGAAAATGAAAAAATGACTGAAATATGATGCTCCTCTCCTCTACAACATTCCTTTAGCTTGAATCAAGTCCACTAAAAAAACCTGGTAGCTGCATAGCTGCCCAGTCCCACATGAAGCTTTCTAGTAGTAGCATAGCCTTTCTTACAGCACAGACTAACAAATAAATACAAGAGTGAGGGAAGCACAGTAAAGGTGCTCCAGTCACTCTGTGCTAGCCTTTCCTTGTTGTGTAACAGGACCCAGATATCCCAGTGTGTCAGCAGAGCATTTGCAGTTGTGGTTCCTGCTCACAGGCCTGAGTCCTTCCCTTACTGGGCCCTTGGCATCCCATTTTTGACCTTGTTAGGCTTCAGGAACATCTGCTGTTGCTCTATCTTCTGTCTTGACCAAATCACCACTGTTTGTCTCAGCATGGAGCCGCTTATAGTCAGTGTGGAAGAAGATGACATAGAAACAAGCCATAGCACTGCAAAGGCCAGCCAGCACCAGTACCGGAGCTGCAAAGGAGGTACACTTTTAGACAGTGAATTCACAACTCCCCACGGGTGCACAATTCTAGAGGTTTGCTCCCCAGCAACTGTAGAGCCTGGCTGATCATCTCTGAGGGGCTACCCCTGGGAGGAGATCAGTGTGCAGCTCACAGTGGGGCAATGCCAGTTTGGTAAACTGCTAAACCTTGTGTCATGCAACACTGGCATAGGAAGACGATTCAGGTAAAATGTAGAAGGTTTCCACGAGTCTTGTCCTGCGTGATCCTACATATTGGAGGTCTTACACTTGTGCACACAGTGTGTTTGTCAGAGTATGTGCTTCTGTGTATGTGCACACATTTGAGTGTTGAGGATGGTGGTGAAGAAATGTACAAGAAAGACTGAATCAAAACACTTGAGCTTTGTAAGAGAACAGGTCCAGACAGGTAGTGCTTCTTGTTATATAATCCGAGAGCACAGTGTAGGAAAGGTTCACTAAGGATAAATTTAAATCAAAGATTGTGTTGAAAACCTCTTCAGAAGAAAAAAATGTAAATAAAAGGCTATGCAATGAGGCCTGCAAGTAGTTACACTTTCATTACATCAAATAAACACCTGTATGCCTTTCTCCACAGGTTTCCCTGCATGTATCAGACCACAAAATCAGTAGGAATGGTTATATAATCATGAGGCCCAGCTTTGATCTGATGCGATGGAGAGTTGCAGGCTTTCAGACATGAAGCAGCCAAGCTACTTTTTGGGGACAGTTATTGTGAAGCCTTGTTCCCTGCCAGCTAGTGGAGTTTCTTCTGGGGAGCTGTTGCTCAGGCAAGCATGATATATTTAAAAGGTTTTAAATAGCCTTTGCTTACAATGTGTCCCTAGGACTTGGTGCTGGTATTACATAAATATGAAGAGAGATCACGACCAGGGTTTAGCCTACAGTGAAAACACATTTCTGTTTCTGTTCACCTCAGTTGCTGTCTGTTCTCCTGACCATCTAGGAAAGGAAGGGAAACATGGAATAAGTCAAAGGAAAGATATACCAGAATGTAACAAACCCAGGCAGCTGTGTGTGAAGAAGCAAGGGAAGTAGCTTTTAGTCAATGCATTTGTAGTCTTGGCTTCCCACACTGCAGAGCAGCACAGGCTGTGCTACACAGACACTGTCTTCCCCCAAGCAGAGCTTCTTTCTAGCTTGGTGAAGGTCACACCTCTGCAGCATGGCTGTAAAAGAAATTTTTTATCCAGAGACAGCAACAGCGTTCATGGCACCTTAGAGGTCTTCCCATTTCAATTCTGCAGGCCTGGTTTATCAGGAACAGCAAGAAAGCACCATCAGGTGGGAAAGGTGTCTAAGAAATATGTTATAATAGGAATTATTATTACACAGTCACAGTGAGACCTGGAGGAGAGTGGGAGTACATGAGGTGCAGCATCATTTCCTACAGACATACTTACTTGTCCAGTTCAGGGCTCCATCCTGGTCAAAGGCGCAGGTGGAGGATGGATCCTCAGATACATGCACAGTGAGGGCTTGTAGCAGAATCATTAAAATCACACCTTCAATCTGGCTGTGGGGAGAAGCCAACATGCTTCATGGTGCCTGTCTTGATTCATCAGTGCTGCAGACAAGCCCAGCTTCTTCAGCAGGAAGACAGGCCCCTTTCTGGAGCAGGGTCCTTTGATCAGAGAAAGCTACTGCTGTCTTCCTCTGGCCCAGGCACTTAGTTAACTGGCCCTGGCTCTCAGACTGTCCAGGTCAGCCTTTCAGCACACCCATGGACACCAGTGTGGCAAGACCCCTACATACTGTCTCTGGAGGCAGGCAGGTGTTGAACTACAGCTGTCAAGGAGCTGAGGCTTAGTCACTGGGAAGAGACTTGATAATACCTTTCACTGCAGGGCTGAAGATGGGAAAAAGTCATGCCATTATTTTATCATCCTCCTCATTCACAGCTGGCTGGCAGCAGCAACAAAGTCCATAACCAGTGCAAGACAAGTCTTCAAAGTGTCTAATGCCACTCTTTGACATTTCTTGCTGCTGCAGCTCTACCTGACACACACATATGGCACTGGGCCACATATATCACTGCTTAGGGCTCAAATAAGTTAATTCCTGCTGCAGTCCAGTGGCAGCCCTAGGCACACAGAAGGACTATCACTGCCCCACCTCTTGTGACCAGTTGCCCTGTGAGTGATGCACTCCATGTCTCTCAGCAGGGCACTGAGATCTGAAAAGTTCCCGTACTGCTGTGCACATGGGTGGCCCTCTCAGGCATACAGCCCCCATCTGCTTCAAAGGTAGGTGATGCTGGCCATGGTTAAATACTGCTTTGTAACAAGCAAGGGGGACCTTCATCTTACTTCCCCCTTTTCTTGCACCAATTCCATATACTCCTTGTTTTAAAACCTTTAGCTCATCAACTCTGTTGCTTGGCTAGCCAGCTCCCCCCTTGCCATGCTCATGTGCACAGACACCAGAAAGAAGTTCAGCAGGATGGCTGGCACTGATGTGCATGTTCTTCTCCAGCTGCACCCACACCTTTGCGTGTGAGTGTGTGTTTGTGTGCGCATGCACGTGTGTGTTTGAACCCAAACTCATCTGTCAATTGTATTTAACTTCCCTGCTTACCTTGCAACAAAAATCAGGCCTGTAGATGTGCCCTCTCCCACGGGGTAGGAGCACTCCACAGCCAGCTCCATGGCAATGGGGTAGATGGCAAAACCGAAGAAACCAAAAAGCGAGCTGGTGATGGCCAATGTGACAGCTTGATGTCTGAACCGAGAAGTCTGCAGGCAGAAAAACAACACCAGTCTCAGTATCAGAACTGCTGAACAGAAAGCCATAACCTGCAGAAGTCCCAGGTGCTCACTGTTCTCACCAGAACCTTCCCTACCTCTTTCTGAAATCTCTCTTTTACCTCCCACCCTCTAGAGTCAACAAATGGCTACACAATGGAAATTCACCTGCTAAATTTAAGCAAGGGGAGAGAGAGTCAGCAAAACTATCTGAAAAGCATTTGGTGTGGTCATATTACTGTTACTTGACTTCCTGGTCAGTAACTTACCAGGAATGTGCTCAGCGTATCTCCAGCACCAAGTGTAACACACACCTTCCTCCCACTACAAGCTACCATTTCAGAAGTGGTATTTGCATTGGGTTTCACATGAGTACTCACTGGGTTGATGCAGCATATTGGTAAGGAAAATCACTCCTTATTACATCAAACTCTTATTTGCAATGTTGGGGCTTTACCACAAAAAAAACCCCAAAACACCCTGGAAATCAGTTTAGTCCCTAACTCTGCAGGAAAGAGCATGGTCTTGTCCAGCCAATATTAGTGAAGTCAAGGCCATAAATCCTGCAACCACAGTGCTGCTACCTCCTTCCTTAACCATATAATAAATTCCTATAGAGGAACACGAGGTATCTATCCTGGCATGGCGCCTGCAAACCTGTCCCAGGTAAACTGGTAGTCAAGAAAACTCTGTGTCTGGAATCCAAGTTTAAAGCATCAAAACATCAAGCAGACTTGAATGAGTGTTTTTGGTTTTAAGAACATCTTGTGCCTTATGCTCAGGTTCCTGCTGGGTGATGGCTCCCATTGGCAATGACTATGCTTAAGTGCAGTACTTGCACTCCAGTCCCATATGTGTAAAGATTCCAGGTTCTGCATTCCTTTCCTGTCTGGATTCAAGTGTCACCCTTTTCTGCATCTCCTTTGTCTTGTCCTTCTCAAGGAACCACTGCAGAACTAGGCACATAACTGGGTCCTTTCTGCTAATCTTATACTCCTGGCAGCTACCACTGTTAAAGGCAGGTGGTGGAAAAACTGTGGTATGCTTGTTCATTTTTATAAGATGGATATTTGCATTTCCTTTTAGAAAGAATGGTCTTAGGGCCAGTAAACAAACATGGTGATCCAATGTAAGGAAGTAAAATTATGACAATTTATTTATATCCTGAAGCAGTCTGCCTCAGGCTCTACAGTGACTGAAATCCTAAATAAAGAGTTTTTCTTTAGAACATTCCTAGTTTAGAGATAAAGCCGAAGCATAACACATGGCTTAATAAATACTATGACATCAAATGACCTTGGTTTGAGTTGACGATTTATCAAATGGCAACAGAACTAATTCCACAGGTATGATACAATGCAAGGGAGAACTCACCACTGCAAACACAATGCTGGCAAGTGCACTCAGACAGAAACAAATCTTTGTGGACTCTATGAACTTCCTTGTCCGGTCAACATACAGGCCTAGCAGGAAAGCACCCAACAAACCACACACTGTGAACAGTGCACCATTCAGGCCAGCAAATTCCTGGAGGAAGAAGAACAAGTAACTGAGAAATTGGAGCAGTTAGGAAAGAGTTGTGAATATCACTGACCCATCTGCCTGCTGCTAGTGAGTCACTTACTGAAGTAGGAAAAGTTTCCCTGCTCATTGAAATACCTGAGGCCTTCACAGGGCCCTCAGTAGCAAGTAACGGGGCCCAGGTGCTGCTAGAAGTGCATGGAGACAGAACTCCCAAGGTCTCAATGGATGACAACATGGCAAAGAAGACAAGGGAGCAGAGGAGAAGCAGTTTCCCTGGCATTAAAAGCTCAAGCCTGTGCATGAAACTATTCTTGGCTCCTCCAGGCATAACATGGTACCTTGTCCTAACTGGTGATAACAGGTCCAATAGCCTTGGGATCTGCTTCAGTTTATAATCATGCTCCTACCACTTTCCTTACCACTTTTGTTACTTCTTCTCACTTTCTCTTATCAGAGACAAGGGACCTGAACTGGAAGAATACCTTCCACAAGACTGGCAGCCCCAAAGTGTGTTAGCATTGCCTGTCTCTAGCAATTAGAGAGGCAGTGAGCAGTAGTTAGGATAGGGTACATGCTCTGTTGCTTGCAGTGACTCTTTGCTCGTGACTCTTTGCTCGTCCCTCTCCTTCAGCTCTTTAAGAAGTAAAATGCGGACACCTGAAATTATGAAAGCAGGGAAGCTTTAACAGATTTGGGTACACTTTTTTGGGAGCCTTGGGGCAGACTGGAAGGAAAGGGTATCTGAAATAGCTTCTGTGAGATAAAGAAACAGTCATACATAGACAAAAGCATCATGATTCACAGAAAGTAAAGCTGAAAAGTATAAAAGATTTCCAGTTAAAAGCCAATGGAGTGTGCAAATGTAACCTCGCTATGGAGCGTTGAGCCAGGTATCAGACTTGGGGGTTGAGAGGGACCGGACAGAGACCAGACATATAGATGTACATAACAGCTGGAGAGGCATTTTAAGAGGACTTCAGTGGGGATACAAGCAGCAAGACTGAAGTGCTACCTTCCTGAGGGGAAAAACAGGAAATAGGGCAGCCCCTCGTTAATGCAGGGAAAGAGTACAAGGACCTAGCTGTGCACACACTGTGTTTAACTGTAAAAGCAGCACCTGGCTGGTGTCATGGGAAGGATGGGGAAACAGCTGTCACAGTATCTGTGACTTCCTCTGCTGCCCTGGCTTCATGTAAAACTGTACAAAGAGGAAAAGGTGCTTGCACAAGCCTGTCTTCAGCTTCATTCTAGGGACCGTCTGATCCCCATCCTACACTGGGGAATGTGTCAGACATCAGTGCTCTGAAGCAGCTTAGAAAAAATACAATACTCTTTCCTAAAAAAGTGTTTGAGGAGTAAAGGATTTTCATTTGCAAATAGGAGTCTGGCCATGGGCAGTAATGAAAATGCAGCTCATCCATTATACTGAGAGATGGACTGTGCTCTGGATTAATGTACTGCTTAGTCTGTATTAGATAATGTAAGCAAATAAGATATGAGTGTGCAGCATATTCAGCTGTCTTTATTTTGCTCCGAGTCCCTTAACAGGGAAAATAATTTTGACTGTATCACAGATGATGTGGACAAGGGGGAGGAAAGGAGACTCACATTTGAATATCCCTTTTCACAAAGGATCTGTTCTAGCAGAGCTGAGAAGCAGGTGAACATCCCAATTCCTCCTCCAAAGCACACTGCCAGGATGATATACGGCTTATTTCTCAGGAGCTAGAGAAAGAATTCAACATATTATTTAAATGTTTAAACAGTGAAGGGGGGGAAAAAAGGCCTAGGTGCGACACTTGAGGATCAGTGGCCCTGGCCCATCAGTTGAAAATGTTGACAGGGCAACTCTGTGATCATTAGAGGAGTTTGACTCTGTCCTGTCAGTTCAGTAAGAGGACAAGTTAAAATGGAGACCATGTAGGGAGGAAGGATCTCTTCAGTGCTCAAATTCTTCCTTCACTTTGCCATGTGCTGTGTTGTTACCACATCTGCTCAGCAGGCTCAGGTTGTGCAGTCCTCTTGGATGAGTCCATGTGCGCCTGTTTCAATTAGCCAATGGCAGACAGCCTAAAGCTGTATGGTCAGATAGCATCTCTCACAGCTTTGCTGTGAGCAGCTTCCACTCCCCAAGGAAGGAGGGGATCCTGGTCTCCTTCAGGAGGCTTTTTATAGTGGGTTTGGTGGAGTGGCGTTCAGAGTCTACTTTGCCCACAGATTCTGCAGCACATCCCTGGTCTGGTCTGGCAGGGCTGCATCCTTCACTCTGGCACTGGTTTCTCTCCATGCTACAGTGCTTACCATTTTGAGCCCCATGAGGAACGGCTGGGAGGTGGAATTAGTGGCACTGGCTGAAGGTGGTGTTGGAGGAACCTTCTCGTGAATTCCCACGGTTGCTAGAGCACAGGCTGTTACTGCTGGGATGGCATAAACACCCAGCTGCACACACAAGGAAAAGACATGTTACCAACCTTTCCAGCCCCACTACCTCCTAATAAATAAATCAACCGGACCCCAATCAGCCCAGCTAGCTGATTAAAGCAGTTTTCATTTACCATCAATGGGATGTGCTTTCCTTCAGGAACTAGTGCAGGTGACATCACATTTGCTATAAGAATTCCCAAGGGATTAGCTGGAAGAAAATAGACACTTATTTTCATGCATGCAATCAGAATCAGGTGTCCACCCCTACTGACAGTAACACCATAGCTGCAGTGTGCAGCAGAGCAATGAGTAAGGACAGAACAAGGCATATACAGGGAGAAACCAGGAGGCAAACATTTGGAGAAGCTGACTGTGTGGTCTTACTGTTGCCACAACTGTTCCCTCACAAAGTCCATTCTATAAATCTATTTCCCTACAACCCCTAACTCCTGTAAACTGGTTTTGAATTGCAGTGTCCTCATCCTCACAAGACTGCCTCAATAAATGGGCAAGGACAAACGGGACAAAATGATGATGGATGAATCCATCACCATTGAATCATAGAATCAGAATGGTTTGGGTTGGAAGGGACCTTAAAGATCACCTAGTTCCAGCCCCTCTGCTACTGGCAGGGACACCTTCCACTCGACCAGGTTGCTCAAAGACCCATCCAACCTAGTCCTGAAGACATCCAGTGATGGAGCAGCCACAACTTCCCTGGGCAACCTGTTCCAGTGTCTCACCACCCTCAGAGGGAAGAACTTCCTAATTTTTAATCTAAACATCTTTCATTTTGAAGCCATTACCCCTCATCCTACAAGACCTTGTAAAAAGTCCCTCCCCAACTTTCTTCTAGGCCCTCTTCAGATACTGGAAGGCCACAATAAGGTGTCTCTAGAGCCTTCTCTTATCCAGGATGAACAACAGCAACTCTATCAGCCTTTCTTCATAGGAAAGGTGTTCCAGCCCTCTGATCATTTTTGAGGCCCTCCAACAGGTCCATGTCATTCTTGTGTTGGGGACACCAGAGCTGGATGCAGTACTCCAAGAGGGGTCTCAGAAGAGCAGAGTACAAGGGCAGAATCACCTCCCTCAACCTGCTGGCCACACTTCTTTTGATGCAGCCCAGGATACAGTTGGCTTTCTGAGTTGAGTTCACATATTGTTGGCTCATATTAAGCTTTTCATCAACCAGCACCCCCAAGTCTTTCTCCTCAGGGCTGCTCTCTATCCAGACTCTGCCCCCAGTTTGTATTTGTGCTTGGGATTGCCCCGACCCAGGTGCAGGACCTTGCACTAGGCCTTGTTGAACTTCATGAGGTTGGCATGGGCCTACCTCCCAAACTTGACAAGGTCCCTCTGGATGGCATCCCTTCCCTCTAGCATGTCAACCTCACTAGACAGCTTGGTGGTGTCCACAAGCTTTCTGAGAGTGAACTCAACAACACCACTGTCAACATCACTGACAATGATGTTAAGCAGAACTGGTCCCATTACCAGTCCCTGAGGAACACCTCTTGTCACTGATCTGCATCTGGACATTGAGTGTTGACCGCAGCTCTTTCAGTGTGACAATCCAGCCAATTCCTTATTCACCAAGCAGCCCGTCTATTAAATCCACATCTTTCCAATTTGGAGACCAGGATGTTGTGCAGAACAGTGTTGAAGATCATCTGCCCTGATGTAATATAGCAGCAGTAACAAATAAAGGTGATTTTCCTTCTTTATTCTCCCTATGTCATTAGCTAAGTATACATATGGATAAGATCCCTCTGAGCCTCCTCAAAAGTGAACAGTATAGCCTTCTCAGCCTTGGCTGGCATGACAGATGAACCATTCCCTGAACTATATTAGTGGCTCTTAACCGGACTTACATTAATATGTCCATGTCCTTTTTGTACCGAGGAGCCTAGAACAGGACACAACTCTTCAGATGTGGACAGGGAACTTCCCTCAAGCTGTTGGCTATGCTCTTCCAGATGGTAACCAGGATGCCATTGGTCTTCTTTGCCAAAAGGGTATGAAAAGCAGCAAAACCCTATGACAGCTTTCTGAAGTGGTATTAGGTGATTGCTGACACCTTTCAAGACAATACATTTCCTCACTAAAACCCAAGTTGGCATAGAAGTTGATCTTGCTAACAACTACAAAAATTACATGGCAGAAGAGAAATCTTGGACATTTGTCTGCACTGTAGTAGAGGGCTGCATTGTTATGAGGCTGGAGCTGAGCAGTGTGTGAAGCAGCAATCCTGGGACTCAGTTTAGGAACTTTTAAGGCAATTTTCTGCAAACAGTCAAACAAGTGAAATTGATTTTCAGCTAGTGTGTAGATATGGGATTAGGAAAGTCAAAGCCAAGTGGAGTTCAGTCTGGTGAGACATATGAAGGTCAACAAGAATGGCCTCCTACAAGTTCGATAGCAGCAAAAGGAAGGAAAATGGGGGCCTTCTACTAGATGGGGGAGGAGACTTGGTGACAACATGGAAAAGGACAAAGTGCTTTCTTCACCTCAGTAACTGGTAAGACTGGCTTTCAGCCCTGAGACCAGACATAGCGTCTGGAGCAAGGAACACTCTCCCTTAGTGGAGGAGGACTAAATTAGGGAATGTTAAATAGACCAGACATATACAAGTCCATGGGACTGATACACTGCACTAATGAGCACTGAGGGAGCAGGCTGTTTTCATTGCAAGGCCATTCTTGGTTATCTTCAAAAGGCCATGGCAATTCCAATAGGTTCCTCGGGACTGGAAGAGAGCACTCCCATCTTCAAGTTGGACAAGAAGGAGAATCAAGGAAATGCCAGGCTTTTCAGTCTCACTTTGATCCCTGAGAAGGACATGGAACAACTAATCCTGGATACCATTTCCAGGCACATGAAGGACAACAAGGTGAACATGGGTAGTCAGCAAAGGAGAAATACTTAACTAACCTAGTATTTTTGTACGGTGAGAAGACTGTCTGGGTGGATGAGGGGAAAGCAGTGAATGTTTTTTATCTCAATTTTACTAAGGCTTTTGACACTGCCTCCCATAATATCATCATACACAAGCTAAGTACTGATAAGTGGACAGTGAGATGAAATGAAAGTCAACAGAACATCTGGGCCCAGATAATTATGACCACTGCCATGAAGCCCAGCTGGAAGCCAATCATTAGTGGTACACTCCAGGGGTTGATAGTGGGGCCAATACAGTTTAACCTTAATGAAAAACCTGGATGTAAGAGCTGAGTCCACCTACAGCCAGTTTGCAGATGATGTGACACTGGGAGGAAAGGCTCATAGAAGAGATGGCTATGCTGCCATTCAGAGGAACATCAACAGGCTGAAAAAATGGGCAGAGGGGAATCTTGTGAAGTTTAACAAGAGGAATTGTAAATGTGCACCTTGGGAGGAATAGCCCTATCCACCACAACACTGGGGCTGACTAACTGGAAAACAGCTTTGCAGAGAAGGAACTGGTGTGCGGGGTAGGTGGACACAAACTTGACTGTGAGCCAATAACACAGCCTCATGATAAAAAAGCCCACCAGCATCCTGGGTTGCATTAGGCAGAGTGTTGTCAGCAGGAGGTGATCTTTCCCCTCTACTAGGGACTAGTGGAAACATCTGAAGTATCATGTCCAGTTCTGGGCTCCTTACTATGAGGGAGACAGGGACTTATTGGTTCAGCAAAGGGACAAAAAATGATTAAAGGATGCAAGCTTCTTTCATGTGAGGAGAGAAAGAGAGCTGGGACTGATCAGTCTGAAGAAACTGCTAGAAAGCAGTTTTGCAGAGAAGAACATGGGGTCTCAACGGACTGCAGGTTGACCATGATACTGCAATACACCCTTGCAGAAAGGTGTCCAACACCACTTTGGGCTGAATTAGGAAGAGCATTGACATCAGGTGGAAGGCAGTGATCCTTCCCCTCTACTCAGCCCTAGTGAGAAACACCTGAAGTGCCAAGTGCAGTGCTGGGCTCCTCAATACAAAAAAGATACATAGTTAATGGAGCAAGTCCAGTCAAGAAACAAAGATATGATTTAAGGGACCAGAGCACCTCTCATATTTAAACAGGCTGGGAGATCTGGGACTATCCAGCCTGGAGATAAGAACCTTGATAAAGATTGTGAAGAAGAGAGCAACACAGTTTTCTGAGTGGTGCCCAGTGGCAAGATAAGAGGCACAGACTGTAACACAGAAAACTCTGTCTGAATATATACTTTTTTTTTTCTGTGACAGTGTTTGAACACTGAAACAAGTTGCTTAGATAAGCTGCAACATCTTCATCCTTGGAAACAGTCAATACTTGACTAGAAACTATCTTTGGAAACGTGCTCTAGCCAACCCCGCTTGAGGGGATTGGACAAAACAATCCCAGTAGGTGCTTCTTCCAGCTTTGTATGTTCTGTGATTCTGCTGAGGCATCATTGATAGTGCGACAGCACACAATCACACCATTTCTTCTCTGTCCTTGTGAAAGTACTAGCTGATGATCCTGGTGAAATATTACATGCTTCTAAGTACACTGACACAATTAAATAATTGCCAAGGAGATGAATTAAACCTTCTGCATTAGGGTGAAATGTATCTGGGCATTGTAGAGGACTGTCTGAAAACTACCATCAGATGTTTCCATGAACTATCAGCATGCTGAAGCAATTCCAGAAAGTACGGAACTGCTTTCCACCCCTCACTGGGTGAGGGGTGGAAAGGTGAGCATTAGGCTAAATTTGAAAAGACTAAGTGAGGTTATCTGAGTAATTACAGGGTTTCAGCCACCTTCTCTTCCTAGGAAGAGACAAGATATGAGCCTAGACTAAGAATGGAAAGGAGATCACTGGACTTAATCAACTGTACACTATGGTCCAAGAGTCCTGGTAGATTAGCCAGTAGTACTGTACAATGGGGCTATGTGTTTTGTGGACAGCAATGCTGATGTACTAAAACTATGCAGGGTGCAGAAAATGACAAGCTGACAGACAACAGTAAATGAAGAATCTCATGAATGAAGCTCTGGATGTGGAAGTCCAGTCAGTGGATGATGTGGATGGTCCGTCTACACTTAGAGGTGCCTCCAAGGTCAGAAAGGCGTACCCACCATATCATGATCACCTCCACAGGGAAGAAAAGGAAGGTTATAGTTGTAGGTGACTCCCTATTGAGGGGAACAGGGGGTCCAATATGCCAGACAGACTCTCTTCACAGGGAAGTCTACTGCCTTTCTGGGGCCCAGGTTAAGGACATCACTAGGAAACTTCCTAGCCTAGTACAGCACTCAGACTATTACTTTTTACTGATCTTTCCATGTGTGTAGAGATGAAGCTGCAACCCACAGTCCAAGAGAGATCAAACAAGACTTAAGGGCCTTTGAACAGTTGGTGAGGGAATCTGGAGTACAAGTTATTTCTTCCTCTCTCCTTCCAGTTGCAAGCAGTGACATTGGAAGAAACAGATGGGCTAACCAGCTCTCTGTCTGGTGTCACTGCCACAATTTTGGATTTTTCAATAATGGGATGGCCTACATAGCACCAGGCTTGCTGATGCCAGGTGGGATTCACCTTTCTCAAAGGGGAAAGGAGCTTGCAGGGCTCAATGACAGGGCTTTAAACTAGACTTGAAGTGGGAGCGAAATTACATCAGGCTTGCCTGTAACAAGATGAGGGATGACACAACATGGTTAGAGGGATGGGGTTATAGTGAGGGTCCTCAGCCTGTTGCTTTGAGGTGTGCTGGGGGCACTGCAGCACACTTGAGGTCCCATGGAGATGAGCCAGGGGCTTCAAAGGTAGTAGAAGGCAATGAGGAAACATCAGTGAAATACCTCAAAGGTATTAAAGAGAGCTCCTCTAAGGTGACACAGCGAACAGCCCAGCTGAAGTGCCTCTAAAATGGTGTGTACAGCATAGGCAACACAAGGAGCTGAAAGCCACCATGCTGCTAGAAAGCTATGACCTGGTTGCCATTACTGAAACTTGGTGGAACGAATCTCATGACTGCAGCACAGCTGTTGATGACTACGGACTGTTCAGAAGGGACAGGCAAGGAAGGAGTGGCAGAGGTGTTGTCCTTTGAGTCAAGATGGACTGAGAAGAGCTGTCCCTGAAGAACAGCCACAAGCAGGTCGAAAGCTTATGGGTAAGAATTAGAGACTGAGGCAACAAAGTGAATCTTGTGGTTGGTGCCTAGTACAGGCTTCCTGCTCAAGTGAAGCCTTTTTACTCCAGCTACAGGAGGCTTCATACTCATAGGCTCTCATCCTTCTGAGTGACTTCAACCACCCCAACATCTGCTGGAAAAGCAGTATGGAAAGCTGTAGGCAACCCAGGGGATTCCTGGAATGTGCAGAAGAGAACTTCTTAAGCCACGGAATAGACAGCCCTACCAGAGGGGTACTGGACCTGATGGTCACCAGTGCAAGTGATCTAATTGGTGACATTAAGGTTGGAGGCAGCCTGGGCTGCAGTGATCACACACTTGTGGAGTTCACAGTCTTGAGGGATATGGGTCAGGAAAAAAAATAGAATCAGAACCCTGAATTTTAGGAAAGCAAACTTTCAGCTCTTCAAGGAGTTAGTCAATAGGACCGCCTGGGAAACTGCCCTCAAGGACAAAGAAGCAGAACAGAGCTGGCAGATCTTTAAGGATGTTTTCCATAGAGTGCAAGAGCTCTCAATCCCAGGTGTAAGAAACCAGGCAAGGAAGGCAAGACACCAGCATGGCTGAGTTGAGACCTGCTGGTCAAACTAAAGGGCAAGAAAGAAATGTACAGGCAGTGGAAGCAGGGACAGGTATCCTGGAAAGAGTATAGGAACACTGCTTGGCTGTGTAGGGATGAGATCAGGAAGGCCAAGGCACAGTTGGAGCTGAACTTGGCAAGGATATGCAAAGAAGAAGAGCTTCTACAGGTATGTCAACCAGAAAAGGAAGCTCAAAGAAAGTGTAACCCCTGTGGAGAGCAAGACTGGCAAGCTGGTAACAACAGACAAGGAGAAGGCCGAGGAATTCAACAACTTTTAGCCTCATTGATAACCTCTCTTCTCATACCTCCTGAGTCAATGGTCCGCAAGATGAGAAACAGGGGGGGGAAAGCCCCTCCCACTGTAAGAGAAAATCAGGCTCATGACCACCTGAAGGTACCTGAACATACATAAGTCTCTGAGACCTGATGAGGTGCATCCCAGAATCCTAAGGGAATTGGCCAGTGCAGTTGCCAAGCCACTCTTCATGCTATTTGGAAAGTCCTGGCAGTCATTTGAAGTCCCTGGTGACTGGGAAAAGGGAAACATTGAAGCCATTTTTAAAAAGGATAGAAAAGAGGATCCTGGGAACTCCTGACCTGTCAGCCTCACCTCTGTGCCTGGGAATATTATGGAACAAATCCTCCTAGATGCTATGCTACAGAACATAGGACGACAGGGAGGTGGTCTGAAACAGCCAGCACGGCTTCACCAAAGGCAAGACCTGCCTGACCAACCTAGTAGCCTTCTATGATGGAGTGACATCAGTGGGCAAAGAACTAAGGATGTCATCTATGAGGACTTCTGTAACGCCAGTGACTCAGTCTCGTACAATATCCTTCTCTCTACATTGGAGAGATATGGATTTGATGGGTGGACTGTTCAGTGGATGAGGAATTGGATGGATGGTCACATCAAGAGGGTAGTGGTCAATGTCTAGATATCCATGGTCACATCAAGAGGGTAGTGGTCAATGTCTAGATATCCATATGGAGACTGGTGACAGTGTCCCTCATGGGTTCATACTGGGACTGGTGCTGTTTAATATCTGCATCAATGACATAGTGGGATTGCGTGCACCCTCAGCAAATCTGCAGATGTTATCAAACTGAGTCATGCAGTTGACATGCGTGAGGGACGGGATGCCATCCAGAGGAACCTCGACAAGCTTGAGAAGTGGGCCTGCGTGAACCTCATAAAGTTCAACAAGGGCAAGTGCAAGGTCCTGCACCTGAGTCAGGGCAATCATCAGTACCAATACATGATGGGGGATGAAGTGATTGACAGCAGCCCAGCTGGAGAGGACTTGAAGGTACTAGTTGATGAAAAGCTCACCATGAGCCAACAATGTGCTCTCACAGACCAGAAAGCCAACCATATCTTGGGCTGCATCAAAAGAAGCATTGCCAGAAGGTTGAGGGAGGTAATTCTGCGCCTCTACTCCATGCTGGTGAGATCTTACCTGGAGTACTGTGTTCAGCTCTGGAGTCCTCAGCACAAGAATCACATGAACCTGTTGATGTAGGTTCAGAGGAAAGCCACAAAAATGATCAGAGAACACCCCTCCTATGATAAAAGGCTGACAGAGTTGGGGTTTTTCAGCCTGGAGAAGGCTCCAGGGAGACCGTATAGTGGCCTTTCAGTTCTTAAATGGAGCCTATAAAAAAGATGAGGTCAGTCTTTTTAGCAGGTCCTACTGCAAAAGGACAAAGGGTGATGTTTTAAAACTAAAAAGGGTCGATTTAGACTAGATATAAGGAAGGAGTTTTTTACACTGAGGATGGTGAGACACAGATACAAGTTGCCAGAGAGGCAGTACATGCCCCATTCCTGGAAATATTCAAGGTCATCTTGAATGGGGCTCTGAGCAACTTGAGCTAGTTGAAGATGTCACTGCTCACTGCAGAGTGGCTGGACTAGATGACTTTGAAAGGTCCCTGCCAAACCACTTTGATTTTATTTCATACAAGCAGAGGCCATGTCAGTGGGCTTAGACAAGTCTTTCTTCTTCTGACAGAGGAGAATTTCTCATGGTCTTCACAGGGGATCCATTCTTGGCCCTGCACTGCTTCTCTGTAAGTCTCTACAGGTGATGGAGAGGACCAAGATATGAAAAATACTCAAAAGCATAGGTGATACACAGTGATTTCAGCTGCTTATCAGGATCCTGGCTCCAGGGTCCATTTTTGTCTGCACACAGGCACAGGGAAGACTACCCAGGGGCACTAACAGGAGCTCGGAGAATACTGACAGAAGGCTGTAGCACCAGTTTCTGTGTGCAGCATTGATACTGACAGTTACTTCAATGCTGAGATGCTCTGGCATTAACACAGGAAGTATGTATTGATAAATTGGAGCAAGCTGAGAGAAAAAGCTCATCTGAGAAACAGGCAGACATGGAGACACCTGGAAAGAGGCAAAAGGAAATGTGCCTGTAAAGTGACTGGGTTGGAGCCATTCAGTCTTTCCAGACAAAGGAGAGAAGAGGAGACTATCCATAACTACCTGATAAATGGATGCAACAAGACTGAATAGCTGGGGTAGAAAGAGCATCAAGATGAGAAGTAATATGTAGATGTTTGGCAGTGAGGTAATTAACCACTGGAGTAAACCACTGGGCCTGTGGCAGATGCTCCTTCTAGGCAATATTTAAATGTTCTTGAAATGAAGTCCTGATTTTGTCCGGCAGACAGTAATGGGTGTAACCAGATATTATTAATATAAGCCCTCTACACACCAATAAACAGGTGTCGCAGAAGATAATAATCTCAGCCCATTCAGTCCTCACACTGAAAACCATAACATGTCACAGATTGAACAGCTTCAGGACCTGGTTTTTCACTGTTCCTTACTCTTCAGTTTTATTCTTTCTCATAGTTAGGTCCATTTGGTCCTGTAAGGCAAGGGTTTTCTTCTGGATGCTGGGGAGAATGTCAAATGTAGGGAGGAAAGACGTCTGTCAAGTGCAGTATCCTGTCTCTAGCAGATACCAAAGGAGTCAAGAGAGGAAAAAGATTAGAGCAAGTGTATCTGGTGCCTCCCCCTCAAGTTTCCCAGATTGCAGGCACTTTGCAAGGCAGATGTGGTTTCTGTGTGGGTAGTGGTGCTGCATTTAGCATCACCAACATGCTTGTGTGACCAGCTAAGTATATTTTATCTCTGTATGCAGCATACATACCAATTGGAATACATGTTTGGCCTTGCTACTAGACAAACTGTTGGACAAAATTGCTGCAGCAGCCTCATCTCTTATCCAGCTGCAGAATTTAGCAACTGTTACCACTGGCATGACATACAATTTGGACACCATCCTAACAAGCTGCAGAATTAAGGCTACTACAGACTTTAGATTTAGTAACAGTGAGGACTATGCACAACCTCTACGATATTTAGGCAATGATCACCTTGTCATGGTAGAGATGAAGAAGGTTGGGAGGCTGTGTGGCTTGCTTTGAACTTTGCACCTGGATGTGGTTAAGGCCAACTTCTTTCTCCCCAGTATGGAAATGCCTGCCTGTCTGTGGGACCGTGAAGGCACTGATTTATTGCACAAGGCTATGAGACTCTTGGGCAGAGCAGTATTTGCTGGGACAAACAACTGCAGTACAGAGGTTCTCCTTTCTGTATGCCTCTGAAAGGCAAACAAATGCTAGCAAGTTCTGGGCAGTAGCAATGTTACTTTGCAGCTACCACTTACACATTGATGCAATCATATTTGCTGTTGCTCTCTGGTGGTCCGGGAACCATAGTGCTGCCAATTTTGTTGGTGAAAAGATGATAAGGGGCTGTGCCAGTGCACAGAAGCATTGCCCAATAAGCAGGTACCAGTAACTCTGGGAACCCAAGTTCAGGAACTTCAGGACGCTGAGCATACGAATGATGCTACCCATCATGTTCAGCCATGCGCTCAGGATCACCTGCAAACAGAAACAGCCAGGGGTTGTGTGCTGAAGCCTGAAGGGCAGAACTTAACACAACAGAGCAGGGTCTCAGATGCACTACAGGAGACACTGGGTGATGGAAAGTTGCCTGCAGGCCACCCCCAGCCCTTTGGGCCACTGCAAGATGACCTGATCCAATAGTCAGTGATTTACCTTTCTCCTTAGGCCCCGCATGAGAAATATGCCACAATATAGCTTATGCAAGACAGCAGATACTGTCATGGAACTGATGAGAAAACCGAAGTTTATTAATTACATTTGGTTTGTAAGTTTTCATGATCATTCATATTTTGTTGTGACAATCCGAAGATCATGGCATCCAGCATACGTATCCTGCAAATGCTCGTCTATACCACTAGCATGCTAGCATTTCAGCAACACATTATACAACACTCTTGCTTCTGGGAAGACTGTGTAGAGATCCCAAGCTGGCTTACCATAGACCAAACTCTGTGCTGACAGGGGTCCCTTGCTTGCACTCTGTCTTACGGCTCCCTTAAACTGTCCCGGCAAACAAAACAGCTGTGCTAACACATTTCCATAGCAAATCCTACCCAATTACAGTGAGCTTTTCAGAGTCAGTCCACAGATTTTGTCCCCACCAGTTGCAGTTGGCTAAGACAAAAAAAAAACCAAACCCAAAACGAAGCTGGAGAAGGCAAGTAGCGATGCAACATTATTCTGACTTTTCCCACTGCTCACCACCTCAGAGGTGATGTGACAGCTATTACTGAACTGGGACAGAACTCTCAACATGCTCACCCTCTGAAGCATTAGGCAAGACTCCCATTCGAAGTATGCATCTTAGTCCTTTGTGTGGCTACTGCTATCTCTAGGTGAAATGCCCTCAGGGAAACAGAACAGTTCAACTCACAGCACATCTGAGCCCCACGCTGTCAAGAACCCATGTTGCCACCAGACCAAATGGGATCGAGATGAGAAGGTACACTATTGAGAGCCAATTGACCATATCCAGGGATGTGTGGAAGTAGGCAGCTGTCTTATCAGCAACAGGAGCAAACGTTAGCCACACCTGCAGAATAAAGAGCAAAGATGGGTAAGCGTGAACATCTCCACAAAAAATAAAACCAAAACCAAATATCTCTTGGATAAATCTTGAAGGTCAGAATGTCTGAGCAAAGATCTTTTCTTAATCAATGGCAAAATTTATATTAAAGCTTACACCCCCGAGAACGGTAATGATCCTAATGGCATACATGCGAAACATACATGACTATGTTACTCAACTCTCCACCCAAATCATGCTAAATGTCACCTAGAAGGCAGGGACAGATGGAACAGGGTGGGGAGGTGGAGATAAGACTGAAACTCTATCAGAGAGAGTTTATGGGCTGTATTCCAAGACAGGGACACCTCTGTGGTAGGAACTGTGCCTTCTATATATGGTATACCTCTTCCTAGCATTACTATTATATATTAATGATATCACAAAGGCCTGTGCCTCTGCTGGATGTTACCTGGGAATGACTAACTCGAGCTCAATTATCCTTTTTGCAGTTAGTGCATCTACCAACAGCAATTCCAGACCTATCTGACACTACTAAATCAAACCTATTTGTTTTAACTTTTAAATTGTCTCAGCTTAAGTCCTTAACCAGGCTCTGAAGCAAAACTCTTAAACTTGCTTTTGACTTCGCAAAACTGCTTAGTGCAAGCCCTTGGGCCTCTGGAAACATCACACACCCTTAATGCAACATCTCTGTCCTCCACTCTTCAAGGGACATTGTCTTAACTCTGCTTTGGCACACCAAAAACAGTATCAACTCTCCCCACTGTAGATCACAGTGACAGATGCAAGAGAAAAATTAATGTGTGGTTATAGGATGTCAGTCCCCAAAAGCTCATTGGTCCTGAGGTAGATAAAGGAAGGAGAAACAGACACCTCTGTCCTTGTGGGGTTCTCTCCACATTTATTCAGTATCTGCACAAGCCTCACTTTGTGGAAATGTGGTCTGGTCAAGCTGCACACAACTCCATTGCCCACACAGATCTAGAGTCTCAGTGAGGTGCAGAAGGCATCAAGGGGAGTCTGTATTACACACTGCATATTACACACTGTTATATCCATATACACAGGCACTCCTCTGAAGGCAGCTCAATGGATGTCACAACAGCAGAACTGAGAGACTCTAGCCTCTTGTCAATGTCTCTTCCTGACCTGCAATGGTGACAAGCAATTTCCATTCATCCACTATGGCTTATTTCCCTTCTGAGCCCTGTCAGGGCTACAATTAACCAAAACCTTTTAGCAAACTTTGACAAAATTCCCAGCTTGGCACCCCACAGATCTGGGATGCCTTGTCTCTGAGGCTTCAAATGCACACAATTCAGAGTCCTACACCTTGACTGATCAACAACTGCCTTATACAGTCCCCATAGCACAAAACAGCTGAGCTACTTAATGAGTTGGAGTGGATGACACTGGATGTCAGCAGGAGTTCACTCTATGGCATAGTTAGGTCAAGTCATTTACACAGAAGCCAATGCAGAGCCACTCAAGCACAAGGACTCTTGCCTTTGAATACCAAACAATGACAATGGGTTTGTAAGCTCAACTCACTAATGCTTGGCAAAACTCACTTTCCAGTATTACCTCACAGATAATACCAGTTATTTGCTACCAAATGACAGCTCCTGCTGTAGTTATCACTCCATCAGTAGAAGAAAAGGACATAAATGTTTTCCACTCACTATTTATATCTTCTGTTACAGGGAGGCCCCCTCCACACCTCCTTTAACAATGGAGCATGTGGGACCACCAGGGAAAGCAAGTGCATTGAAAGTCAAGCTATCTGAGCAGTGCTGATATTGGAGGCATACTGGCTCCACTTCTAGCTCTCCTCTCTTTGCTTAAACTTTCCTCTAGCTGACATCCTGTCTTCTTTCTTCCTGCACCTCCCAGATACTGTCTGCTCCCTCCTCCATTAATCACAGTCCTGCTTGGGTACTCCTGTAACCATGGAAAGGTTACAGCTGTTCTCATCCTGCCCTAATTTCTAAGCTTCTTTGGTGCTTTTTTTGATACCTTTGTAAACCTTAACTGATTCTCAGACATCCTCCATCTCTTCCACACAGAATCAGCCCAAACCCTGTAGTTTTCCCCCTGCTCTCATTCTCTTTCTACCTCCATCTTCTCCAGGTTCAGTTTCTCTACACTATTCCCTTTATTGTTTTCACTCCCACGCAGACTCTCCAGGACCTATTTCACCTGCAGAAGCCAGATTCCCTCCATCTATTCCAAGGGAGAACAACATCTGCTCTCCCTCGCACTTCTGCATGAGGTTACCGGTGTGCTGTGAGACACTCATTCTCTCTCTACAATGGTAGCAAGGTGATAGCTGAAGGTAGGATTCCATACACACTCTACATTTTGGTAAGCAATAGGTGTGAACTGCAGAAGGCACCATAGATAAACACAGCTCCAGAATATCTGGAGCTCAAAGAGCAGTAATGATATATATTGATGCATCACATATATAACCAGGCATAGCCCTGCCAGAAGCAGTATCAAAAATGTTGTTTTCAATGAAATGCAAGATGCTCTTCACACCAACAAATCAAGATTCTAAAAGTGAAAAGTAAAATTATTTGCAGAATGGCAAGTGCATGCAATCAGGCAGGGAGGAAATTAAGCCGTTTTGCTGTGTCAGTGGTGGTATCAGCTAGCAAAGACTGCCATATGGAGTGTTCTTCACTGTCTGGCATACTGTATAGCTGTACAATGTAGCAATGGTCTGTAATAACTTTTACATACAGCTTAAGAAGGAGGAATGAAGGGAGACAACCTACATGAAATGGAACCCTCTGCTTTATAATAGGCACCGGCACAGCACACCAATCCCCAGGCAGGCACTGTCTGCAGCAGCAATCCCAGTTCCAGGATGGTTTCTCCAATGCACTTGGGATATTGCTTTGAAGGTGATCTCTGATGTCTTTCTGAGACATGTACACTGCCTTCTCCTTCCCTAGGACTAAGCTATGAAGCCCTTGCACCAGCCGCCTCATCTCCAAGGGCCACGCAGTCTGGAAACAGACAGTCCCTGGGCTCAACTGAAGGTATCCATGCTGACACAGCAGTCTAAAGAAGTAAGGACAGAGGTGTGATCTTCAGAAAGGTCAGATCCCTCCCTAGCTGTCACTTTTAGCCTCTACAGCTCCAAGCAGGACTACCAAGACACACGTGCCAGGCAGTAGCAGCTATATGTGCATGCATATCTACAGGGGCACTGCTGGAGCAGACATGTGTGGGCAATGGGTGTGCGCACCCTGCCCTGGAGCATGCCAGTCTCCACTTGCGCAGCTCTTCTTCCTCTCTCAAGTACACTAAGTGGTGGTGGAATTCCTCCAGGCTGGTGAGTCAGGAACGACCCAGCCAAGTGTGACAGCTCCAAACCTCTGCTCTCCTCATCCTCCCCAGCTTGCTCATGCTGGCAAAGCAGAGAACAGGGCAGAAAGACTCTGTTTCATTCTTCTGTGCGTTTCTCTGTCCTCAGAACTAAATCAAGAAAAAGTTATTCCTGTGAAACACAAAGTTTCCACCTGTTCAGCTTCACAGTAAGAAGGCAAGAAAGATGATATTTGCCTCAGCAGTTTACTGCTATGGCAGCTGTCAGCGTACCCTGAGTAGTCTTGAACATTAAGTATCCAGATTACAATATTCGCACACTCAAAATTACAGCATCAGTTTGACAAAACACATCTGGGGAGCAACCACAGGCACAGTTACATCATACCTCACCAAGAGTGCTGCAAAAGACAGCTGTGGTTCAGTCATCTAAGCTTAGATGTGGTCAGAACAGCCTCTCTGCTCAGGACTTCAGGCAGCAAGGGAATGACACTGATGCCTACTTATGGCCTTCTTTAGATAATGCAAGGGTTTCTTACACTACATTGTCAGTTAGGAATTACAAGAATATGCCATATTTAAGAAAGGAGAATCAATCGCTGTTTAAGATAGTATCCACTTTGTGCAGCAGGAAGAAACAGAGGCTTTTAAACTCAGAGATTCAAGGGGCTATTTATCATTGTTGTAAAAAAACTGTCTTACATCATATTTACCCTATTGTACCCTGTTTAAAGAAAGGATTTCACATGATGTTATGTGGGGCAAAGTACCCCTTTCATCACCACACGCTTTGGCCTGGCTTTGCTCAATCACAATCCTAAACAGACTGAAATAAAAAATACGCCCTTCTGAGCCTGCCCTTGCTGCACCACCAAGTGTGTTTTCCTGCAGTTAAGTTGTTTCTACTTTGTCTTCCTGACACGGACAGTCTCTCCCTCTCAGGATTGTCTCCTGTCTGCCACTATTAGTGACACTGAAGGCCATTAATAGAGAAATGTGCATGTAAGACTGGGGTATACAAGGCATTGTCCTGGAGGCTTGGTCTGGCACATGAAGTGATCTGTCCTTTCCAAGCCAGACAATTCAAAAGTCATGCATCCTTACCATAAATATTTTGCAGATTGCTTGACACAAGAATACATAGAACAAAGTGCTGCATGAAACATGTACGCAGGAACTGAGAACACACCTTAACTTGCAAGGCAATTTTCACAGCAAAGGACTGGTAAATTAATCTTTCCATCTGGAACTTCTGAACAGCAACCAGACACTTTGATTTCATGGCCTTTCAACCACTCTGTCCAATTTAATGTGATTTTTATCAAGAACATTTAGGAGAAACTTCGGTTACAACTCTGTATGTCAGCATACTTGCCATTCCAGACCTTTGCAGTGGCTTAGAAACAGTATTTCCACCCTGGGATATTTATTAAGCACCCAGACTTGAAGTGTTGAAGTTCTGGCTTAAGTTCATACTGTAGGAAAATATTACAGTGGACAGTCGGAAGCTGTCAAGAGACCAAGCTGACAGACAGAAGTACAGTCTTTCAGGGCTATGAAGCTTTCAGCAACATGATTCAGGACACAGTTATACTTGCAGATGTATTAAAATGACCTTTTTAACTAACCCTACAGTTACGATGCTTAGGTTTCAGCAAAGTCAAAGTCAGACAAGACATGTGGAAAGGTTTTGGTACAGTTTCCTTCATCCATGATGTCACTGTACACTTCTAGAAGGATATTCTTTTCTCTCGATGCATAATGTTCTTGTGCTGTGCCAATTTAACTGCAAGCATACAGTGGGGCTTCACATTACTCTTCCACAGGATACTTCTTTATGCTTTTAAAGGATACACACTGATTTTCCTTGAGAAGGCACATTCTTTTTTTTTTTACCACATACAGCCAAATTCTCACAATGTTTCTCCATTTCTCTACTGTAGCACTCTTGCATCATGGAATACCCAGCATTTAAATGTTTTCAGGTTGCAGTGCCTGATGTTGGCTGCCAGACAGCCTGCATTCACAGCATCGTAATCCTCAAGTACATGAATAATTCTACATCAGTCTGATAATTATCAACAATGCTCTCATTTACTTGATGAGCAAAGATTTGGGCTTCCATCTCACATACTAGGACTTGGTAAGGGGAAACTTTACGTGTTTATCTCGCGATAAGTACTTGTCACGGTTTAGGGTCAGGGAAGCCCCTTATACCTGTAACAGTTAACCTCGCTCCCTCCCCAAAGGGGAAGAGAAAGGAAATAAGGAAGAGAGACTTAGCGATTAGAAAAGGAAACTAGAACAGCCTTAATGAAAATGAAAATAATGGAATATATACAATATATACAAAACCAGTATCAAAACCAACCCCTGACGATGGTAATTACATCACCATCACCACTAATGCTGTGGAGCAGGCACCACGAGAGTCCCAGCAGCAGACAGGAACTGTGTTCAGAAGCTGGATTCTGGTACCAGATTCTGGAACACACAGATTGGGATCGAAGGCAGAAAGGTAAGAGTCCTCCTCAGATGCTCTGAGGAAGAAACTGAAAGAGAACACAAGCCAAGCTGAGCAAAACCGGCAAAGCAGGCCAAGAAGGCACAGAGAGAGGGCTGAAACCCTCCTGATTCCTCAGCTTTATATGGAATATGACATATATGGGATGGACTACTTTGTTGGTCATTTTAGGGTCACCTGTCCTGTCTGTCTCTCCCTGCAGGTGCAGCCTTTTACTTTCTGCACCTCCCAATGTGGTCCACAAGATCCAGCAGTGGCCTTGGTTTGCACATTAATTCTTGGTCCTAACTCTAAACATGGGATGTTATCACTGTTAGAAGCAGACACTGCCTGGGAAAACATGCTCCTAACTTCAGGAAGCGCAGTTAGTTAGAAGAACCGAGATGAAAAGTAAAATCATCAAACAGAATCAGCCCTGTTCTCACTCAGACTAGGACATTACTAAACTTAGTTTTAATGTGTCCATGAGGTGATGTGTCCATCTAGTAGATGTGTCCATCTAGTATCTCTTTTTTTCCAAGTCTTTCGGAATCAAGTACCTGTAGGCAATTAGAATTTCACATATCAGTATGTTTAGTGCACAATCTCTTACTGTTCTGTATGTCCAAAAGACCTCAAAAGAAAATCTACTTGTTTTTTCTCACCAGATAAATCTGCAGTCATAGGCCAGCAATAACATAGAGCTAACTTATGTTCCTCTACCCAAGGGATTCCTGTACTTAGGTTTGAAACACGTGACCCTCAGAAGCATGGAATAAGTATGCTGTTCCTCCCCACGGCCTATGAAGGGCACTCAGCAGCAATTTCATCTGTGGTCCAGAACACACACACGATCAGTCGTGCCCTGCCCCCATCACCACCCCTCCATGCTGCAGATTCCACCGGTCAGAAAGGAAGGTGTGAAACCTGAAATCGTAACCAGAGAAATAAAGTTCAAAAGAAAAAGGTGCTTTTTCTGTCCCTAAGGCACGGCCAGGCTGAAGCTTCTCTGCGTTGTGCAAGTGAGTACGTGAGTCCCGATGTTCCAAGGATGTAGGGTGTGGATCTGAAACAGGGCGCTGGGGCAGCCGCTGCCCGGCTGCTTCTAGGAAGAGACAGGAGGTGGTTTTGGCTCCGACAAGCCTGTCACCTCATCCTCCTTCCGCAGCAGCAGTTGCAGCCAGAACTGCTTTTCAGAGGCTTCAGCACAGGTAGGCAGGAGAAAGGGCCCAGCCTGCTCCATGCCTCGTCCTGCGCTCACAGCTGATCGAGCACCACGGGGTTGCCGACGGCCGCCCCTTTCCGCACCCCCTCCCCAGGCTCAGGACCGCCCTCAACCGTCCGGAGGAGAGTCCCCTCTGCCCCTCGTGGTGCCGGCCCTCCTCCCAGGCTGCGGAAGCTCCGCCAGCCGCGCAGCGGGAGTAGCTCCGCATAGCCCGGAAAGCCGGGCGGCCGGCAGGCCTCGTCCAGGCCCGTGCCGCCCCCGCGCCACACTCACCATGGCGTTGGAACAGTTGAGCAAAAACACAGTGGCCAGCAGAAACCACCGCCGCCGGTAGGTCTTGAACTGGGCCAGCCGCCTCAGGCCGTGCTCCCCTAGAAGACTTACTGCCTCGGCGCCCTCCATTGCGGCACGGCGCGGCAAGGCCCCGCCCCACTGCGCTCGCCAGCCTCTCTGGGGCCGCTCCGCCCGAGCTACCGCCCGCCTCCTAGTGGCGCGGCCCATCCCGCAGTGTGGGGCACCAGTGCGGATGCATCCTGCGTAGCCACCTTAAGCCGGGTGCCAGCCGTTTCCCGCGGGTGCTGGGGAGCCGTCGCGTTTGGCAGAGGTGAAAAGCCTGGTGCTCAGAAAGTGGACTGCTAAGGCTCTCGGGGATAACTTTCTTTCGCCATGTGTTGTTAAAACGTAAATAACGACAGCATCAACATCACTAATGCTCGGCGTTATTCTAAGAGTAGAGTCACCATTAACTCTTGGCTCAAGGCAGCCCCAGAGTGGTAGCTTCAGAGACTGGGGTTTCTGGTGGCAGTGGGAGGGAGAAGGCGATGGGAGCAGCCCTGTCTAAGGGTCGTTGCTTACTGGAGCAGAAAAAAGACTAGAGGAGAAATAAAGGAGCATGTTAAGACTCAGAGGGGTCTATTGGCCATGGTTCATTACAGGTTGCTTATGGGTTTATATGACTGATTATGCTGCAGACAGCAGTATCTTCTTCCTTCAATGCAGTTACACCCACATAGCTATTATCTCATTAAGAACTCATCAAGGGAAAAAAACTAGGAGTGCAGAGCATAAGTCTTTTCTATTCCTAAACAAGACCTGTGACTTCAGGTTGTTAGACATTGATAGTGTCTAGATGACTTTCTCCCAACTCTGAGATTAGATCACCTTCCCATGCCCACCACAACCCCACTGCTTAGCCTCAGGAGTAGCAAGTTGATAGTCCAATGGACTCCAGAAATGGTTCAAAGGCACTAGCATCCATTATGTCACCACTTGCTCAGCCCTGTGAAACCCATTATGCTGTTTCGCACCACAATCTGATAAGAGCACAAACACCCTGTCAGTCAGAGGCTGGGATCATTTACTGTGAGAAAGACTTTATTTCAAATACTTTGGCCATATTTGGGATAGGGAGGGTTATCCTGCATGAACAGCTTTAGCTGAAATTTTCCATGTCAGGGAGTGGGAGTAGTAGGGAGTGGAGAGAGGGAGAGCGGGAAGGAGAGAGAACAAAGAGGGAGAAGAAACCATTTCAACCCCAAGTCAAGCCTCTTGTTGCAGGGCAGAGAAAAGCATAAGTTGTGCTAGCAAGCAAGCTTTACTGACTGTGCCTTCCAGTCTCCCCCAGCTGGAATTGGGGGTTGACATTTAGTAATAACAAGTGGGACTATTAAGGTAATACTGATGATTGATCTGTTCCTATGCCTGACCAGGTTTGCCTGGAAAAAAAAAAAAAAAGCAATCTAGCAGGTTCACCAGGTATAATTTATCCTCACCGAACTCATGATCATTACTCCCAAATGCCTACTTTCCTGTCTTGTGTCCAGAAATACCATCCAGAACAACTTGGTTGATGTTTCTTCCAGGAATTAAAGTGAGACTGGACTACCTGAAGTTGCCTGGGCTGTCCTTTGAGTACTTTTTGAAAATAGGTGCAACATTTCTCCAGTTTGCAGGGGTATCCATGACCTCTCAAAGATGATTGAGAGTATCCTTGCTTTGGCAATAGCCACCTCTCTCTGTCTCCTTGGAAACAGCCCTTCTGGTTCCATGGGATTATAGAAGTCTAATTTTCTGCAGTAACCCCTGATTTATCCACTGTCATCCTTCCTCTCCATGAATCCCTGGAGGCCTTGGAGATTTTGCTGGTGAAGATAAAGGTAAAGAAGGCATTGAGTTCCTCAGGTTTGTCTGTGTCCACTCTCATTAAATCACTCAGCCTGCTCAGTAACTGTTGGCCATTTTCCTTGTTTAGCCTCTTGCCACTAATTTAGTGGTTAAAACTCTTCCTGTTACCCTTGACCTGCAAACTGAAACTCCATCTGAGCTTTGGCTTTCCTGCTACCATACCTACATGCCTAGGCAAGGTTTCTAAATTCCTCCTTTGTAGCCCATTCCTGCTACCACCTCTTGTATGCTTGTCTTTTGCATTGGAGTTCTTCCATGATTCTCTGGAGATACCCAAGCTGCTATGCTGATGTGTCTCCTTTCTTCCTAAATTCTGAGTTGGCCTGTTCTTGCACTTGGTTGAAGCTTCAAAGACCTTGTCACTGCTGGAGACAGTGGTAGAGTGAAAGGCTGCTTCTTCCCCTGGGAAAGCTGGGAACAAGTTGTCCTGAGCTGCAGAACTAAGAAGCCAGATACCTTCGGAGAGCACCTTTGCACTGACTAACATTGAGTAAGTTGCAACCTTTCATGATAGTTGGGGTATTAGTAGTATCTGCCTGCTGCATGGATTATCTGCTTGCTGTTGGTGCTGCCAGCACTCTCTCCAAACACAGATTTTCATGAAACTGTAGGAATTCTGCTTGTTTTGAGAATGTTATCCCTCTGTCAAGTTCCATTTAAACTTGCTAACACTAAAAATAAGTAAGGAAAAGGGGAAATAAATAGGCAGATGTACTTGTTTTGTTAATTCTTTATCAGCTACTGAGCCCAGGTTAAAATAGCACCTGAAAGTGTACTTAAAGACTCTGCAGGCTCACTAGGTGCAAAGTGTGTATGGGAGTGGGGGTGGAATTAGCATGCTTAAACAACTTTTATTCTGGTATTTCCTGATGATTTAATGTTTAAATTAGCAAGTCTTGATTAATTTTAATTTCACAAAAATATAGTGAAAAAAGTGCTGTTGTTACATAAATAGATCCACCATCCACAGCTGTTCTATCCCTCAGCCTAGTATTAGAAGCATGAAGAGACCTCCTTGGGGAATGATGGCTTTTGGTTAATCTGGACCTTTTAACACTATTTCTGAATACCCAGAGGACAGCATCCTCTTTTTTTACACACTGCACACTGGAAGGTGAGTTGAAAGAAACCAGTAAAATCTTCATTTCTGAGACTGTCACATTGCAAGTCTAAAACTTTTCATGAAGCAGAAGATCATACATTTAAAAAAAGAAAAAAAAAAAGAGAGCAGTTCTTAAGTGCACAGAGCAAACCAGCATAGAAGATCTCCCAGACTGCAAGAGCCTATTGCATATTCAAGTTCCACATTACTGACAGGTATGACAAGAAACAGGAATGCAGAAGTCACTGCACTGGCACGGTTGTAGACTGCTGAACCGTACACTTTTGTCCATACATGAAGTTTAGTTGTTTGCTTGTCTTAAAAGAGCAAAACAGGCCACACAAATCAGAAAACTATCTTAGAAGACAGCAAAATGCTTGTCCAACACCAGTTGTCCAGAGGCTGAATCTCTTCACAGTGAGGCAGGTCCTCGGAATGGTTCCTCTTGTTCCCGTCTCTGGCAGTTGTGAGCCTCGGAAAGAAACACATCCCCTAAGAGAACTGTAAACAGTTGACAGAAGTGCAGGGAACTAACAGTCAGCTTTGCCATTCTAAAAACTAGTGAAAGATTAGGCCATTACACAGTCTTATCTCTGAATATTTTTCTACAGAATACAGCTTTAAGGACTTGCCTACACTTTGGATCGATCCACTGTGAAAGGATGTTCCTTTTCCCAAGACAAAGTACAGATTTGTCATTGTAGCTGTAACCATTCCTGCAAAAGCATGGATCCAAACTATTGAAGGCAGGAGATGGGATGTCTGGTAGAGTTGTACTAATCTTTGAACAAGCAACAACAATACATGGGTACTTGTATAGTAGGGACAGTGTGAAATTCGTAACCTTGTAGATAGTGATTATCTCCAGGAACAGGACAACAAGACATCTCGAGGCACCTGAGCATGCTGAACAGACAAGAACTAGTTTTGTGGGAAGAATAAGGATTTTAAGCTTCAGGTCACTAAAAGAACATGGTGATGAAGAAGACAAGATGAAGTAAATGACTACAAGAGGTCACGAAAGACCACTGAGGGTAGAAAAGACACTAACCCTAATTTTATTATGCATGCTCGGACTATGTAAATGAATTCCAGGAACTCATTAGCATAAGACTGCCCTTTCTAAGAAATATAATTAAGATGTATGTTTAGCCTGCATATAAACTAGATATCTAGCTTGCACTGGGACACACGCATTTGGAGAGCAATCCTCTGTGCATCTGGTGCCACAAGGTAAAGAATGTCTGCTTAATAACTTTGGTTATTGAGTTTTTCACTGCATCAGTTTGGTGACCCAGGTGGGACAGACTCTGCTCAGCTGCATGATCCGCTGAGAAAGAGGACTCCCTGGGAGCCCCCGAGATTTCCCAGTCTATCCCCAAGATTTCCCAGGGAGCAGACAAGGGCCATTCTGGTAAAGCATTCTTTTTCGAAATTTGGTTTTGGTTTGGCAGGTATACCTTTGGTTTTGCAGGGTACCCATAATACACAGGAGGTGTCCTACAAAGGGTACCATATGCCAGATATTTTAATATCTTGAGCATACTTGGTATTTGTATGCATACTTGGCTTTGGTATTTGTATGCAGACTTGGTATTTGGGTTTGATATTTGTGTGCATACTTGGTATTTGGGTCCGGACCATAAGATTTATTGATATTTTGGACTACTGCAATGGCATATGGACTTCGACTGTGCATGATCCACATTATTTTAACTGCTCATGTTATTTTATTTTGTGGTTCAATTGTTATCACTGTTTGGCAAACTTAAATGACCATTATTGCTGTTAAGTAATGTCTGAGTGAAATGAGTGTGCTTGAGACGCAGCAGGGCTGCAAAGTGAGTGCAGAGTTCTGATCCGCTGTTCCACTATCCCGTGAAGGGTACAGCTGGAGACGAACAAAGTGATTGTAGCTTGCTTGGTGATTCCCTGGATTTTTGACTTTTGGACTGAAGAAAAAAACTAACCGGTTGGAGAAATTCTATCCAGTTATCTGCTGTATACCAGGAATCAAGCCCAGCCACCCCCAGCCTCTCTGTTATCTGAGGATCAGCTGGAAAGCAAGGGGGTTTGATTCCTGCTAAATTTGGGGATATAAATTGGATGAAAGGAAAATGATAGAGTGGTACAAGACCCCTTTCAACTAATGTAGTGTCTGGTTATTGTTTTGTGTATTACGGTTTGAGTGTTTTTGTATCGTTGTGTTTTGGGTTTGTGTTCTTTTTGATGAGTTCTGAACAATCACAGAACAGAGAAACTTTAAAGACTATGAATGTATTAATATAAGTTCAGGGATAGTTTCAAGCTATCTTTGTGTTAGCATTAGGAAGGGATAGGCAAGAGAGAGAAAGAGACATGGACAGCACAGGCACGGGAAGGACAGTGACTCCCTCCCTGATCTCTTCTGCTTTAAGAGACAAGAGTAAATTGTGGAGGATGTGATCCAGGAGACAAGGTGGACAGGGAATTAGCAAAACAAAAGGAGGCAGCCAGGAAGGTTTGTTGAAATCGTGATCAGCAACAGGAGAAGGGATTTATAGCTTTAGAACAAAGAAAAGGGAGGACTAGGAAACTCTGTAGGAGGAAGGAGAGGCGCACTGGGTGTAAAGCAGTGTGCTTATTGTAGAAAGGAAGGACTTTGGAAAAACCAATGTCCACAGCTCCAGGGAGAGCCCCTAGCTTTAGTAGCTTCAATGGGAGAGGAAGATTGATGGGGGACCTGGGGCATCTACCCTAGTGGATCCACTGGTTACCATAAAGCTAGGGGACAAGGAGAAGGAGGTAGATTTTCTGGTAGACACAGGGGCTTCTTTTTCTGTTTTAAATCTAGAATTAATACCTATAAGCAAAGATTCTATAAATGTAGTAGGTGCTACTGGCCAACCAGAAAGGGCTTTTTAAGCATTTGCAATTGAAGGAAAGGAATTGGGAAAAAGATAAGGAAATAGGAAATAAGGAAATAAGGAAAACAATTGGGATCCACCAGTTCCTGTCTTTGCCAAATTCTGCAAAATGCTTGTTAGGAAGAGATTTATTAGAAAGATTAGATGCTAATATTTCTTTTAGTAATGAAAGAATGGATCTAAAAGTAAATGAAGAAAGCCTTAGAGAGGTCCTTAGCTTGTCATTAGTGACCCCTAGTATGGCTACGAGTGACTCTCCATGGAAGGAAGAAGTAATAAATCAGACATATCCAGGTGTTTGGGCCACAGACACCCCAGGAAGGGCAAACAATTGTAATGCCTATACAAATAGAACTAAAGGAAGGTGTTCATAATGTCCGTCTTCGGCAGTATTCCTTGAAATTAGAAGATAGAAAGGAATGGAGGAGATAATAGAGAAATTTTTCAAGTATGGGTTGCTAGTGGAATGTGAATCAGAATACAATATGCCAATTTTGCCAGTTAAAAAGACTGATGGACCTTACCAAGTGGTACAGGACCTGACAGCAATTAACAAGATTGTAAAAGATCTTCATCCAGTGGTAGCAAACCCTTATACTTTATTAACAAAACTAAAAAATGATCAGATTTGGTTTACAGTTTTAGATTTAAAGGATGTATTTTTCTGCCTGCCAGCAGCCAAAGAGAGACAAAACTTACTTGCTTTTGAGTGGGAAAACCCTTCATCAGGACAAAAAATCCAATTACCTGAACAGTGTTGCCCCAAAGATTCAAGAATAGCCTCACTCTATTTGGAAACCAATTGGCTCAAGATTTAGAATCCTGGAACCCACCTTCAGGAGATGGAACTTTATTACAGTATGTAGATGACCTGTTGATAGCAACCATGGAAGAGAAAGAGTGTGTAACATGGACTGTTAGTTTATTAAACTTTCTGGGATTAACTGGATATCAAGTTTCTCAACAGAAAGCTCAATTGATACAATGACAAGTCACCTATTTGGGATATGAGATATCTGGAGGACAGCGAGAATTGTGCACAGTTCATAAAGAAGCCATCTGCAGAACCCCTCTGCCACAAACTGTAAGACAACAGAGAACTCGGAATGAAAGGTTGGTGCCAGCTTTGGATATGCAACTATGGGACAATAGCTAAGCCTCTGTATGGGCTTGTAAAAGAGAGCACAATAAAACTAAACTGGACCCCAGAGGCCCAGAAGGCTGTCAGGGAATTGAAGAAAGAACTCATGCGTGTTCCTGCTTTAGGGCTGCCTGATGTAACCAAGCCATTCTGGTTATTCTCTCATGAGAGAAAAGGAGTAGCATTGGGAGTTCTGGCCCAACAATTAGGACCCTACAGACGTGCAGTAGCCTACTTCTCCAAGCAATTGGATGAAGTTAGCAAAGGGTGGCCCGGATGTTTACAGGCAGTGGCCGCTGTGATTCTGAACATACAAGAGGCATGAAAGTTTACTGTGGGATAACTGTTTTAGTGTCTCATGCAGTATCTGTGGTATTAGAACAAAAAGGGAACCACTGGCTTTCCCCTTCAAGGGTTTTGAAATATCAAGCCATCTTAATAGATTCTGACAACATCAAAATTGAAGTAACTAATGTTGTGACCTCAGCTTCCTTTCTCAACAGCCAAGCTTCAGAACCATCCACACATGACTGCGTGGAAACCATAGAGACTGTATCCTCCAGCTAGGGGGACCTCAAAGAAACTCCCTCAGAAGAAGCAGAAAATTGTAGATGGAAGAAGTTTCGTCTGAAAAGGAAGTCGCCTAGCTGAATATACAGTAACAACTGTTGACAAGGTGATTGAGGCAAAGCCACTTCCGGCTGGGACATCTGCATAAAAAGGCTGAAATTATAGCTCTGACTTGGCCCTTGGAATTGGGAAAAAATAAGAGGACCTGACTGACTGTGGACTGACTCTAAATATGCCTTTGAAGTTGTCCGTGCTCACAGAGCTATTTCAAAAGAAGCAGGGCTTGCTGTTTACTCAAGGAAAAGAAACATGCAGAAGAAATACTCCACCTATGGGAAGCTGTCCATCTACGAGCTAAAGTTGCCATTATGCATTGTCATGGGCACTTAAGGGGTAACACCAATCCAGAGAAAGGTAACCCACTGGCTGACTATGAGGCTAAAAAGTCCATAGAAAGAACACAAGGAAAGCAAATCTTAATCTTAATTCCAGAAAATAGGAATATAAACCTAGGTAGGCAGGCAAAGAAACATTGAATATTCTAACTTGGACTATGAATATGATAAAAGAACTGGAGGGGGATGAGTTCCCTCTGGAGGCTGGGCTCAGTTAGAGGATGGTCCCTGCCAAATTAATATGGGGAGTTGTGAGGGAGAAACATCGCAAGACTCACTGAGGAGCAGGTCCATTATATAAATTTCTGAATCAGAGATTGGTTGGAAAGGATTTGTATACAATAGTCAGGCAGGTAACACAACAATGTGAAATATGTTTGAAAATAATCCCAGTATTAGTAATTGAATACAGTTGGGACAGATTGGAAAGGGGAATTCTCTGGGGGACCACTGGCAGATCAATTTTTCTGAGATACGTAGAAAAGGGGGTATAGGCATTTACTGGTATTAACAGATACCTTTTTGGGATGGCCAGAAACATTCTCTTGTTGAACAAATAAAGCTAGGGAAGTTTCAAAGGCCTTGATACATGAAATAATACAGAGATTTGGAGTACGTTCTGTAATGTCCTGGGATTGGGGGAAACATTTACTGCTGAAATTATATTACAGATTAGCAGGGCATTAGGAATTGATTGGCAGTTGCATACTTCTAATAGACCACAAGTGAGTGGACATGTAGAGAAAATGAATCATCTAATTAAACAGCAAATGGCTAAAATTTGTCAAGAAACCAATTGTTGCTTGGGACAGGAACATACCTTTTGTAACTATCCAAATGCTAACTAATGCTACTAAAGACTGCTGGATTTGTACTGCCTTACCTAAGGGAGACATGAGGCTGCCTCTACACAGGGTGGCCTCAACTCACTGGAATTATGATAACAATACCTGGCCTGAATTTTGGAGAAGGCCTGATGGAGGTTATTGTTCTCCTGATAATTTAAGCTATGGGTTTGGCCCAACATTTGATGTACCAATGTTATAGGATATCAAAACTCAGTTTCTGGTTAGCAATAATAACTGGATAGATCAAAAAATTGCCTTTGCTCCCCATCGACCTGTTTCGATTGTAATAACTGTACTTTCAATGATGGATGGAATGATCACTGGATAAATCAGACTACAGCAGAAGTAGGCACATGGAATTTGACAGTATTGAATGTTAGGTACATAGATTTTTGTAATTGCACACAATTGCAAACTTATGCAAGCCGAGGCGGGGACGTAATGGGAAATCAACCTTATTGGTATGGATGGCACACGGTGGGAACTTTCTATGAGGCCAAGCTTACTGCCACCCACGGGCCTTGTAGGCTACCCCATGGTTGTGCAGAGACAGCATTAGTAGGAAACAGATCTCTGCAGGATGGAAGGGAATGTGTACACTTGGGCACTTAATCCTGCTGGATCTAAATGGGAGGAGAATCCCTTAGCAAAAAGGGGAACGCGATTCCACAGTTTTGTGAGGTGTCATTTCCCTTGGTTAGGGGTCAGTGAACTTGAGAAAGCTGTAGTGAATATTTCATCCACTCTGGATGACATATTGAACATCACTACAGATGCCATCCATGGTCTTCAGACAGAGGTAAATTCATTCTCAAAAGTAGTTTTACAGAATAGAATGGCACTGGACTTATTAACCCTGAAGGAAGCAGGGGTTTGTACAATTATCAATCAGTTGCCGTGTATATGTAAACCAGGAGAGCAGAATCGAGGAAGATTTGGGTAAATTGTGGAAGAAAACCAGTTTTTCATTAAGTCAATAAAGATGATACTAGTTGAGGATTCAGGGAACTCTGGGAAAGATTGACTTCCTGGATTCCAGACTTACTTTGGTTGAGACAAATCTTTGCATTCATAGTAGGATTTGCTATTTTGGTTGATTTAACTGGTATAATTTTTCAGTGTACCGTTCAGTGCTGCAAGAAAATTTAGATAATTATGAAGACTGGAAATGCAATAGAATTAATCACCAGGTAGAATATGGAAAATATTTTTAAAAGACGTTAATAATGGAATTTAATAATCATAGTGAAAGAATTTGCACTGTACATAGAGAAGGGGGGATGTCTGGTGGAGTTTTACTAATCTTTGAACAAGCAACAACAATACATGGGTACTTGTATAGTAGGGACAGACTGTGAAATTTGTAACCTTGTAGATAGAGATTATCTCCAGAAACAGGACAATAAGACATCTCGAGGCACCTGAGCATGCTGAACAGACAAGAACTGTTTTTGTGGGAAGAATAAGGATTTTAAGCTTCAGGTCACTAGAACACAGTGATGGAGAAGATGAAGTAAATGACGACCAGAGGTCATGGAAGACCAATGAATGGAGAAAAGACCCTAACCCTAATTTTATTAGGCATGCTTGGACTATGTATGAATTCCAGGAACTCGTAAGTGTAAGACTGCCCTTTCTAAGAAATATAATGAAGATATGTGTGTTTAGCCTGCATATAAACTAGGTACCTAGCTTGCACTGGGACACGCACATTTGGAGAGTGATCCCCTGTGCATCCAGCTCCACAAAATAAAGAATGCCTGCTTAATAACTTTGGTTATTGAGTTTTTCAGCGCATCAATGTCAAGAGGACTTTTCTGGCTAAAATAAATTACACGTGCCTTAGAAAGTTCTGCTTCTGGAGTAACAAATGTGTAGTAAAACACATTCTTGATTGCTGTATTAGTGCTGCAAATCTTTTTTGAGGCCTGAGATAATTCAATGAAAGATTAAAAACATTACTTGATATTTTAAAATGTTTTCAGTATTTAGTTGTCCTTGAGTCAAGTTTTTTCCACTTATGTCTATACCAACCTTACCCTCTCAGGTAAGACAAGTGAGTGAAATGATGGATTTTTCTATATAAAATCTCTTTACTAAAAATCTATTTAATTTAATCTATTTTAATTTAATTTAATCTATTTAATTTAAAAATCTATTTAATAAAATAAAAATATTTTTGTATATAAAATCCATCATTTGTGCACTGACTTCTCCATTAGTGCCTTACAGGATGAATCTTTCAATGAGATAAATAGATATACTATTTTATTTCTATATTTTAGTTTCTTTTCCCCATGGAAAACACAATCAATTTTATGGCTTTGCAAACACAAGTATATGAAGCTATTTCAGAAGCATCTATCTGACCATATTTCATAGTCCATTTAAAACGAGTAAGTGCAAAATCCAAACAAAGCAGATGTCCAATTTACATTTCTAAGTAAAAGTAGATTTTAACAACTAGCTTTCCTAGTGCAGCATTGTCTGTGTTCTTATTTTTAAAAAATGCTTACTCTTTAGCACAAGGGCGGCTCGCTCGGTCAGCAGCGTCCCCTGCCCGCTGTGTGGCTGGGTCTGCCCCCCCGGGCGCAGCGGACCTGTCCTGTGGGAGGGCGGCTGTTTTCTAGGCGAGCTGGTCCCTCCGCTTCATCGCCGCCTTGCTGCGGTGTTGGCGCCGTGTCCTCGCCCGCACCCCACGTCTTGGCACAGTGACAACCTAGAGAGAGGTTTTAGCTAGCTTGTGTGACATTGACAGCAGTAGGCACTGGTGCAGAACGCTTCTCTGCTGTCACACAGTAAGTACCTCAGTTATCTGTTCTTGGGCCATTCTAACCACAAAGCTTTTCTATCTTCCTCTTCTCTGTTCATTTTGTTTTGTTGTGGGGTTTATTTTGGTTTTGTTTATTTGTTTGGTTTGTTGTCTGAGTGGGTTTTTTTCCCATTTTAAGCTTTTAAAACCATTTTCCTTTTAAACATTAACTATCAAGGCCCTGGTGTAGTGAGGATAACAGTGCTCTGTAAGATAAGGAAGCAAGTTGAGCAACCCTTGTAAATACTTTGTAATTTTTTTACAATGTCCTTGGACCTCCTAAGATAAGAACAGCAGAGGGGATGTTGAGACACTAAAGATGGAATAATTAGTAATTGTTTCATGAGGCTTGACAGCTTTATTGGCGTTCGCTCATCTTGCATGGCCTGTAGATAACATAAACTAACCTAAACAAAGTAGTAACTCATTGTTAACAGGCGCTACCAGAGATAGGCCAGACTCTAGCTGTTCTGTGATTAGAAGCCTGTGACATGTCAGCATTTTGAACCAAAGGTGAGAAGTACTTTGTGAGGAAGACTGGGAGCGTTCCTCCCAAAGACCCCCAAAGACAACGGCCCTCAACAACCAGACAACAGTGCGCAAGCACCAATGGGAGGAGGCCTATGATAATGAGTTCCCAGAACTGATTATAATAATCCAACCCCATATGATGAATATGTAGCTAACTCCGTTGAATATGCATGATATGAATGTAATACGTAATGATGTAAATGCAGTGTAATAAATACCTGCTCACTGGACACTTTGGGGTGAAAGTTAGGAGGAGTGATCCTTCTTGCACCTGTCACCATGATAAACATACCTTTAAGGGGTTATAAAGTTTGTTTCTGCATGTCACTACCATCAGCGTATTTTCACAGTTCTTGTTCACTCGCTTTGTTGGTGCACAGCCACATCTAATTAGTACAATATTGAGTCATCCTTTCTTGATAACCAGTATAACAGTGGTGTCCTGTTCCAAAATCATCAGAGATGTCTTCAACACACAGCAGCTGCTTCTGTACTGAAAGCACGCTGCTAATGGAACAATCAAAGGCAGTCATTTTCTCTAAAATATTCCCAGATTTATCCTTTGTTCTCTGCACAAAGAAATGTGTTGTATGGGAGCTAAATAATGCAGCGAGGATCCACATATTGTAAACAAGATAGGGTGCCAGAAAGCAACTGCTCTAAGTCCAGATGCATGGCAGACAAGATGAAGGTGAGATACTCTGTTGGAAGAGAACTATCCAGTTAGAGCACACCAGGGACTTTGTTAAATTTACTTTGCAGAGATGCTGTACAAGGACCATACGATTATAATTATTGACTAAGAAAATACATGGTGCCTTTGGACAATGGCTGCTTGTTCTGCCTTTCTCTTTATTTCTCTTTCTCCCCTTCTTGCTTTCTTTCCCTTCTTTCTGCAAGACAAAAACATTGAATGACTTATCCATGCCTCACTTGCAAGTTTGGTCATCTTAGTTCAACTTCTGGGGTTTGGAAGATTTGTTTTGTATTAATAGCAATTTCTCTCCATTGCAATTTACCCTATGATTGGATGCATACTCTCTTTCATACTCTGTCAGTTGGACATCTATCCGGAATGGAATTCCCTTACCACATATTATTTAAGACACCAAAGAGAATGTTGCCATTTGCAGTTCCTAATAACTACAGAGAAATTTCAGAATCACAAACTCTCAGAATGGTAGAAGTTAGAAAGGACCTCTGGAGATCATCTAGTCCAAAGCCAAAGTAAGGCAGGTTCCCCCAGATAAGGTTGCACAGGAAGGCATCCAGGCAGGTTTTGAAAGTTTCCAGAGAAGGAGACTCCACAACCTCACTAGACAGCCTGATACAGTGCTCTGTCACCCTCACAGTAAGAAGTTTTTCCTCATGTTGAAGTGGAACTTCATGTGTTCCGGTTTGTGACCATTGCCCCTTGTCCTATTGCTGGGTACCACTGAAAAGAGACTGGCCACATCCTCTTGACACCTGCCCTTTAGATATTTATATGCATTGGTAAGATCCCCTCTCACTCTTCTCCTGCAGACTAAACAGGCACAGGTGCCTCAGCCTTTCCTCATACAAACCATGCTCCAGTCCCCTAATCATCTTTATAGCCCTCTGCTGGACTCTCTGCAATAGCTCCCTGTCTCTCTTGAACTGGGGAGCTGAGACCTGGAGACAGTATTGCAGAGGTGGCCTCCCTAGGGTAGAGTACAAGGGTTGGAGAACCTCTCTCAACCTTCTGGCTGCACTCCTCTTAAGGCACCCCAGGATACCATTGGCTTTCTTGGCCACAAGGGCACATTGCTGTCTCATGTTTAACTTGTTGTCACCCAGGACTCCCAGATCCTTCTCTATGGAGCTGCTTTCCAGCAGGTCAACCCCTAACCTGGTCCATGGGGTTATTCCTCCTCAGGTGTAGGACTCAACACTTGCCCTTGTTAAACTTCACTAGGTTCCCCTCTGCCCAGTTCTCCAGTCTGTCCACGTCTCACTGAATGTCAGCACAGCCTTCTGGTGTATCAGCCACTCTTCCCAGTTTTGTATCATCAGCAAACTTGCTGAGGTTATTTACACTCAATCCTTTCATCCAGGTCATTGATGAATATGTTGAACAAGACTGGATCCAGTACTGACCTCTGGGGAACTCCACTAGCTACAGGCCTCCAACTAGACTTTGTGCTGCTGATCAAAACCCTCTGAGCTCTCTCATCCAGACAGTTTTAAATCCACATCACTGCCCACTCATCTAACCTACACTTCCTAAGCTTACCTACCATGTTATAGGAGACAGTTTCAAAAGCCTTGCTGAAGTTGAGGTAGACAACATCCACTGCTCTCCCCACATCTACCTAGCCAGTTATGCCATCATAGAAGACTATCGGATTGGTCAAGCAATTCCCTTGGTGAATGCTTGCTCACTACTCCTGATAACCCTCCTTTCCTCCACATGGTTAGTGATGACCTCCAGAATGACCTTTTTTGTCACTTTTCCAGGTATGAAGGTGAGGCTGACTAGCTTGTGGTTTCCTGACCCTTCTTTCTTGCCCGTTTTGAAGATTGGAGCGACATTGGCTTTCCTCCAGTTATCAGGAACCTCTCCTGTTCTCCATGACCTATCAAAAATAATAAGAGTGACTCAGCAATAATAATAAATCAGCCATCTCCCTCAGCACTCATGGGTGCACCCCACTGGCGCCCAAGGATTTGTGGGTGTCCAGCTTGCCTAAATGATCTCTAACCCAATCCTCAGTGATCAAAGAAGAATTTTCCTTTCTCCAGACTTTCTCTGCTACTTCAAGCAACTGGGATTCCTGAGAGCCAGTCTTAGCAGTAAAGACTGAGTAATGAAGGCATTCAGTAACTCTGCCATCTCTGTATCCTCTTACCAGGGCAACCACCTCATTCAGCAGCAGGCCCACATTTTTCCTAGTCTTCCTTTTACTACTGATATTCTTGAAGACAACATTCTAGTTTTACATCATTTGCCAGATTTAATTCCAGGAGGACCTTAGCCTTCCTCATCACATCCCTACATACTCTGGCAGTGTTTCTATATTGCTCCCAAGTGACCAGTCCCTTATTCCACATACTGCAAACTTCCTTCCTCCATTTCATTTTTTTCCAGAAGCTCCTTGCTTGTCCATGCTGGTCTTCTGTCTCCTCTATGTGATATTTTTTACTCATGGGGATGCACTGTTCTTGAGCTTGGAGGAAGCAGTGCTTGAATACTAACCAGCTCTCTTGGACTCCCCTACTTTCTAGAGCCCTAATCTATGGAGAGCCCTAATCTATGGAATACTTCCAAGTAGGTCTTTGAAGAGGTCAAAGTTAGGTCTACTCAAGTATGGGGTTGAATTCCCACTTACTGCCCTGCTTCTTCCTTGCATGATCCTAGACTCCATGGTCACTGAATCCAAAGCTGCCCCCAGCCTTCATATCCCCAAACGGACCTTCTTTGTTCATTAGCAGAAAGTCCAGACTCTCCTCGTTGGCTGTTCTCTGTCACAGCTTAGGGTTAGGGCAACCCACTAGACCTATAACAGACACTCTCTGTGAATCCCCCTCCCTCCCCAAAGGGAAAGGGAATAAGGGAGAGAGACTTAGTGATTAGAAAAGGAAACTAGAGCAGCTTTAATGAAAATAATAATAATAAAAATGGAGTATATACAAATATATACAAAAACAGTATTGAACCCAGCCCCCCTGATGTCAATTACATCACCATCACCTCATACTGTGGACCAGGCACCAGGAAAGTCCCAGACTGGGCCCAGTAAGAGATGGGAACTGTGTTCAGGAGCTGGATTTTGTTACTGGATTCAGGAACACACAGATTAGGAAAGAAGGCAGAACAGATTCCTTCTTGGATGCCAGCCACTGAAGAAGCATGTTAACCCTCAGCTTTATACCAAATATGACATATATGGGATGGAATACCTCGTTGGTCAGTTGAGGGTCACCTGTTGCATCCACCTCTCCCTGCAGGTGTGGCCTTTTACTTTCTGCACCCCTCAGTGTGGTGATCCAACAGTGGCATTGGTCTGCATAACAATCCTTGGTACTAACTCTAAACGTGGGGTGTTATCACTGCTAGAAGCAGACACGGCCTGTGAAAGCATGCTGCTAACTTCAGGAAGTTCAGTTAGAAGAACTGAGCTGAAAAGTAAAATCACCGAACAGAATTAGTTCTGTTCTCACTCAAACCAGGATGCTTCACCATCTCTGTCAGAAAGATACCATCAATATACAGCAAGAACCTCCTGGACTATGCGTGCTTCACTATGTTGCCTTTCCAGCAAATACCAGGGTGATTAAAGTGGCCCATGAGAACCAAGGCATGTGATCATGAGGATACTTCCAGCTGTCTGTAGAACACCTCATCAACATCCACTTCCTGATGAGGTAGCCTGTGGTAAACACAGCCGTGTCTTCTATATTAGCCTAAATTCTTACCCGTAAGTTTTCAGTATGTTCATTCTCCCCAAGGCAGAGCTTGATACAGTCCGGCTGCTCTCTCACATATGGAGCAACTCTACCACCTTGCCTTGCTGGTCTATCTTTCCTAAAACGTACATAGCGATCCCTGACAGCATTCCAGTCGTGTGCGCCATCCCACCATGTCTCTGTAATTGCAGTGAGATCATGGACCTATGACCACACCCACATCTCTGATTCTTCCTGTTTATTGCCTGTGCCATGTGTGTTGCTGTACAGGCATTTCATAGACTTAACTGAGCAAGAAAATTTCCTTGGAGGGATACAGGAGAATCTACCCTAGTTATATCCAGCTTTGACTGGTTGGCATTCTGTTTCCCATCTTGGGAGGCAGCTGAGGAGCATTTGTCACTGCTCTAGTTGGCCTGACTTATTCCCCAGTTGGATGGGATTGCACTAGCATCTTGGACCTTGTCCCCTGAGTCCTTCAGTTTAATGCCCACCTCACTGAGTTGGCCAGCCTGATGCCAAAGATTCCCTTGCCTCTTCAAGACAGTTGAATTCCATCCATCCCTAACAGGTTATAGTCATCAAAGAATGTCCCATTGTCAAAAAATCCAAAACCCTCACAGTGGCACCAGCCACATAGCCAAGAGTTAATATTCATTATTGATCCATTTCTGGCTGCCCCTTTAACTGGTAAAATGGAGGAAAAGAGAATTTGGGCAACAGTGTTTTTCAGTTGCACCCTGAGGTGTTTTGATAGTCTTCCCTGATTCTGCCCAGGTTCTGGCTCACAGTGTCAATCATGCCCACATGGAAGAGTAACAGTAGATAGCAGTTGGTCCTCTTGACAATTTGTGGTACCCTCTTAGCAATGTCTTGGATCTTAGCTCCTGAGAGGCAGCACAGCTCTCATGATTCCCTGTCAGGCTGACAGATGGACGCCTCACTGCCCTTTAACAGTGTCAACCCACAATAAGCACGTGTTGTCTTTACAGTATCCACTGCATGCTGCTGGTAAAGTTTGTCCATGTAGAGCTTGCTTGTGGGTGTCTGTAGGTGTTAAAAGCTTCCTATGGTGTTTTAGTGGCAATGTTAGAGGGTGGAGGATGAAGCAGAATTCTGCTTTTTTGGGTCAAAGGTGCCTCTTAGTGCTGTCTGCTACAGGAACATGATTTTGTAACCACCTATCTATCTCTTGTCTCAGCTCCTCTAATGCTGCATAGCCTTATGACTGTTTCTTGCAACTTGGTCACCTGGTGTCCAGATCATCAACCTGAGCACACCTTTTACCTTTCTCTGCTTGTTTGGTTTGGTTCTCATGGGCCACTTTAATCACCCTGGTATTTGCTGGAAAGGCAACATAGTGAAGCACAAACAGTCCAGGAGGTTCATGCAGTATATTGATGCTGTCTTTCTGACAGATGGTGGAGTGCTCTTGTTTGAGTGAGAACACAAAGTACTTACCTTTACATCAGGAGAAAGGTATAGGCACTCACTGCAACCTACTACTTGTACTGGAGTATCCTTCCTGTCCCAGTCCATCTGAATGGATACGCCAAATTTCTCGGGGATTTTCTCTGCAAGAACACTCATTTTACCTCTAAGGTGAGTACCCACCGTTTTGGCAGAGACCTAGGCTGCGGACCTGTAAGCAGAGCCACCCCGTGCCCGCACCACGCCCTGGCTGACGCGCCAGGCCCTCTTTGCCTCCCAGTCCGCAGCGCCCCGGCTCGCTGGCACGCCCGAGGGGCTGTTTCAATCTCCCGTGGTTGCCCCGGCAACGCTCCCAGCCAGTCAGCCTGTCAGCCACGTCAGCCTCGCCCGCTGAACCGGCGGGTCCTCACGGGTCTCTCCGCTCTTTGGATTTCACCGGCTCCGGGAAACCCCTGTCAGTTTCCATCTAGCATAGAATTTACCATTTGGTGTTTCTGCGTTCGTCGCCGACAGTGAAGCCAAATTTGGCTTTTGCCTTTCAGTACTCAGATTCACTAACGTATTTCTTCTACTTTATACCACCTTGGAGCTGTAGCTGTAGAGAGCAGCTTCAATATACAGTATGGGTGAGAAGTGTATAGGCTGATAAGATTTCAGACAAGTCCGTGCATAGGGCTCTAAGTGCATTTCCCTCTCTCCTGTTTTCCCTCACTCTCAGCATGCCAGAGATCCCCAGCATGGGACTTCTTAATGCCTCTGCAGCAGACCACATGGGACACACAGTGTGTTCACGCACCCCCACACCCAGCAACATGTTTACTTTAGTGTTGGTCTTCTGCTGTCAGTTTGTGTAATCACAGAGCAATTCAATGTTTTTATTATGTAGTGGCTGCAGGAACTGGCATATGAAAACCAGAGAAAGTCAGTAGTCATTATTCTGTTTAAAAGTAGTCTCAGTCCTTTTGTTTCTGAAATAGCTGTTGACCAGAATGACCAGTAAACATAAAAGAAAGTATCTGGACTGTAAACCAGCCCAGAAGGATGAGTGGCTATATTTGTCACGCATATATTCAATGCTACTGAAAATGAGTGCTAGCAAGTATTTGAGAAAGAAGCACAGTTTCCCTAGCGCTTCACTAGAAGACCCTATCCTTTGCCAAGAGCATAATCCGCAATCTATGTGAGCAAATCTTGAGCGGACATTTATTGATTACCAGAGTACACCACTGGGACCAGTGTTCTGCAGAGAGGAGGCCAAACAGGACACTTGGGAAACAAATCTGCTACTTAAAAGGCACAGTTTCAGGATAAAACTGAGCAGAGTTTATATTATGAATGAATAACACTATTGGGAAAAAAGCATGCCCTTATTTTTCTCATGTCAGAAGTACAGTGAAGTACAGCAGAAGCTCCTGTTGCCTTCTGAGAAACCAGATTCCCACCCACAGTAGAAGAGGCATCTTCCTGCTCACAGTAAACCAAGCTGCTCTCCTCTGCTTTGTCTTCCAAGTACAGTCAGTAAAGGTATTTAGTTTGCATAGTTACTGAAGAGTCAACAGAGTACAAGGAATTTTGTTTGTCAATGGAAGCTTCCAATTTGGCACAGAAATCTAAGAAGGAGGGCCATGGGAAAAAAAAACAAGACAAAATCAAACAACCAAAACCAAAAAACTGAGTAGAGATACCTGTGTCTTAAACTGAACTTTCTCCTCCATGACTTCCTTTATTTCTAGAACCCCCAGCTAGGACAGAGATGATATCTGCAATGAAGCATAAAGCTACTGTTTTCTACAAGAGGCTTAGAAACTCCCTGGGACTTGCACTTCACCACACTGTGCTCGTAAGCTTTCATTGCAGTCAGCTGCTATATGCTCATCACTTCTGACACTGGCTGATTTAGATCCCAGGGCTATGGTTAAGACCCTAGCTTCTGATAATCTGTTTTTTAATACATATGTGCCATATTTCTCCTCTGAGCCCTGCTATATCTATAGCAATCTAAAGAAATCTGCATGTGGTAATGTAACAGCAAAGACTGTCCAATAACGCTTCCCTCTATATTGTAATAAATATTTAAAATACCTTTGAGAAATCAAAAAGCCATATCTGCAACTTAGTTATACAACCTTTTTCCTGTATTTTCATTTTCCTAGAATGAGGTATCTCATAACACCTGTTGAAATAATTTTTAAAACTAAAGACATTCATATATTCAAACTTAGATAATTTTATTGTTTAGCCTCTGACTATTTTATAGCAGTTGTCAGTATGAAAGGCAGACCTCTTATGATAATTTTATGGTAAAAAGTCTGATTAACTTTCCTACCTTTATTTAGGTTCAACATCCAGTTTCACTTAGATAAAAGACTTCATAGTAAAACAATTACTGAAGCTGTCAGGGAGTTTTTCAAGGACCTATTTAGGTCCTATATTAATAGTTCATGTTGTTTAATTTAGTTCTAATTTGGCAGATAGCACCAGTTCAAGTCTCAGTGTATTAACTAATTTGAGAAATAAAACACTAAGTAGAATAATATAACTGAGTAGCAAATGTGATAGATAATGTTCAGTGTTTAAACTAGAGTAACTGTTTTGAAGTTAATAGCAAACAAACCATGAATGGAGATACTTATTATGGATGAAGCCCATTGACAGGAAAAAGTAGACAGAACAGAATGAACTGTCACTGAGAACACATGCATGTGGTGCAAACAACAAACACTGCTCAAAACAAAGTTTCTCATGCTCTGTGATGTTAGCTATGCTTTGCCTTTCTTCTGGATATTTCCTCATGTTGTGGATTGCTCTGGATCTTAGGGTCAAATATATACCATACAAATTGGAGGGCAATGGTTAGCCTAAAACTAATTTGCATTAAATTCTAGCTTTTACATAGTGTCAGTATGAAAAGAAATATTGATTAAGCATGTTTATCATATGTTACTAATGTAAAATGTCTGGAAAAAAAAAGTATTTGCTGGAATCTGCCCAGTTATAAAGATGTAAACATCTGATACAGGTGCATTGTTTTTAATTAAGCTATAGAGGCTTCTGATGGGAAGTTGCCTCCCTCATTGCTAGAATATTTTCCATCTATCTGTCCAGACATTGGGAAATAAGGTCTTTAGCCTTCTGAAGAGTTACTGCTTCAGAAATGGAGAGAAAAGCTTCTCAAAACTGCTGCTGAATCCCCTCTGCAGAGCATACTGAAAGGTTTGGCTTATTTTTAAGACCAGGACTAAAACCCCATTTCAAAATAGGAAGTCCTTTTGTACAGTAAAGTACCTATCTATACCAAATCCTCCTAAAAAAAAAGGCTTCTAACAAGATAATTTACAGGCCTGGCAGTCAAGGGAGCCAAGAACCGTTAAGTGGAAAACTAACTGTTAAAAAGACTCTGCTCTGTCTTGAACAAATTGGGAAAAGAACAACTTTCAGACAATAGCACATCTGGTCTAACAAGGTAGATCATAAAATCTTTTTCAGACAATTTAACAATAACAAAACATGAACAGATCTTTGTCCTAGTGGTCAGCCCTATATTTGCCTGACCTAATCATTCACCAGTGAAGGAAAGTTAATCCCTGCTCTGCTCTATTTTCCCCAATGCTACCCAGATGGTAAAAGACATATTTAAGAGAAATAAAATGTAAACTTTAGTATTGCCTCCCGATGTCCAAGCTTCTACGATTCCTTCATTTTATTTTGGCAATCTCTCCAGAAGACTGAAATTTTACTCCTGCACTTCTGAGAAGTCTTTTTAGTGAAAATTTGACATTCACATACAGTCACTCAGTGCCACAAGAAATAGATCTCAATGCAGAGGCCTCAACTCCAAAAGGGTATGGAAAACCCAATCCCTGTTCAATGCAGTCTCTGCATTGTCGAATATGTTTTCCCTTGAGGGTCTTCTTACCCACTCATGCTAAGCATAAAACTCAACAATATATTGTTATCCTACCCACATTTCTAAATCACTCTATGCTCAGGAATTTTCTCTTCCATTACTCTGAGTCAGCAGCTGAATTATGTTTGTTCCATTTATGTCCAGCAAGAATGACTTGTTAGGCTAGTATTTTTTTAAGCATCCTTTTGAACTGGGCTTGCACAGGGGCAGAACGACAATACGTATATCTGCATATAACCTATAAAATTGCTGTTTAAAATAACTTAAGAGCAGGAATTTATTTGTTCACTTTAACAATGTTCTAAAGGGTATGGAAAATGAACTGAGACTCATGTCAGCTCCTTCTGTACCAAAGTGAATGTTCTACCTCTGATGTGCAGCCTGTTTTTCCTGCTGGTAGCTTGCTGTGGGTGGGTATGGGAGGCTGTTTGGAGTGTGGAAATTACAAAGGCAAGTCAGGACTCCCAAAGCCTGTGGTGTTTGGGAGGATTTCTTTTGTTTATCACATTGGCTGCACTTTTGTCTCCTGTCAACAGTCCTGACAGTACAGGGCAGCTCCTGGGCCTTACATCATGCTGCCTGTGAACCTGTGGACTTTTATTTTCCCTGACTTGCTAACATGTCCCTGTACTGACTACAACTATTCCAGAGAAGCAGACTGTGTCATCTGAAAGACATTTCTTTCCCATCTTTAGTGGTAACCCATGTTTTCTGGACTTTTAAGCTTTGGGGTCTCCTTGATCCTTGAGGTGAGGTCAGGAGATGCACAGGGCTACAGCTTTGTTGTGCAGTTCTGCTTACCATTTTCACATCGTCTTCAGCTTTCTTTTTAGTGCAAGCTCCTACCAAGTGAATTCACACTGGCAGAAGATGCTTTATCTTCTTTCCCTCAGGCTGCCTTTGTGGCTGGTAGGGGCCTTGCTGCACTATGCTGTAGAGTAGGGGCACGAGTAAGGAGCTGGGACCTCTGTCTCGTCCCACTCAGTGGACAACGAGGGAGGTGAATCTTGGTGATCCCCTGAAAGAGGCTGTCCCTGCACGGCAGGGCAGCCAGGGCAGCAGAGTCACAACATTGACTCCGAGGAACAATAACAAAACAGTTTATTAGTTCTCCCTAATAGAACAATCAACAAACAGTACGGATAAAAGAGTTAATCTTTGTAGGCAATTATTTTACAGCGCGACCAAATTTTGAGGAAGAGGAAGAAAGTTATTAGAGAAGAGGAAAAGAGAGGAGGGGTGAGGGAGTGAGTAAGAGAGATAGAGAGTAAGATAAAGAGAAAAGGTTATCACCACCCGTGAATCCAGCGATGTCTCACTCGATCAATCCAAATCTTCAGTTCTTCGGTGGTGGGTGCACAACATCAATATTTTTCTGTCCCTTTTATACCCTTGAGGTATCTGGGTGGCATTCCCAACTTCCACAGGAAGTGGTATTGATTTGCTTGAGCCCCATGAGCTAGAAGTAGTGTGGCACCTGCCATCCACCTCCCCCATGGTGCAGTCAGCAGGAGCGCTTAACTAAAGAAAAGACAGAGTCCCACCTATGCAGAACCTATCTCTTCCTTTTGTAAAAGCATGTCTGCAAGGAGCTAAAGGGGGGCACAGAGACATTAAAAGCAATCAACACCTCTCCCTTCCAGAGGGGTCTTTCCAGACCTTCTCATCACACAAGGTTTGAGGCAAACAACAGCCAAGCTCTTACAGACCTCCTGACCTGGAATTTGTCTGGGAGTCTGCCCTGTGCAGGGTGGAGGGCTGTCTCAGAGTGGCTGCTGACAGAATGTCCTTATTGCCCTGGTGGAGATCACAGAATCACGGAGCCACAGAAAGGCTAAATTTGTCAGGAACCTCTGGAATCATCTGGTCCAACCCCTCTGCCCCAGCAGTGCCAATGCCAGATGGTGGGTGAGATGTGAGAATGAGCTGTAATAAATTGCTGTGAGTGTTTATGTTAGACTGGATCTGCAAACTCTCTGGAATTAAAGGCAGTTAGTGGCTTCCAGACCAATGTTAAGTATCTTGCAGACACTGATTAGATTTGGTTTCTCCCTTCCCCATAATATTGGAACTGACACTGTATGTTTGCGAGCAGTAAGTTCTTGCCATCCAAAGGACTTGCTTTCTCTTCTTCCAGGGTTTTTGCAAATACATCCTATCTAAAATGATTACAGTAAGGCAGAGTTTGAACCATGGAGTGTAATTTGCCAAAACGGTTGACTTTATGTTTTCAAATTTAAGTCTTACTAAAGTTACTTAGAATGAAATTGTAACTGATCATCTTTGTATTCAAGTTCCAAATCCAATAGCTTATTCCAGGAATCTAAAATAATGTCTAGACACTTTTATGTCTAAAATTTAATCTGTGTTTTTGAGATAGAAGTTTTAAAGACAGTTTTAGATAAATTCTTCAGTCCTCAAAGTAAGGGGTTTTTTTAATGGAAAAGAACAGCTTTTATATAATTGTACAGAGACAAGAGTCTCTTTAATTTCTGAAAGATACTTATAAAAATTTGAACTAAAAAACTTTTAGCAATGTTTAAGAATTAGTATGGCAAGTGTAGATGTCCCAAGTTTTAGGCAGCCTTTCAAATGGACAATAAAACTGTCTGTCCTAGGGAGACAGGCAGTGGAACAGAATTCATTTTATTATGCAAGACTCTGAAACACTGTTTCACACATCAGCATCTGCTAGTAATGAAAAACAAAGTAAGTGCTATTATTTAGGGGCTCTTGTAATAGATAACCAAAATAGATTTCAAGCTTAAACCTGACACTTTGTCTTATGAGGCCAAAGAAAATCAGGCATGAGACAGTAGAAAGTAATACATCTATTCCAGCATCCCTCAAGGACAGGCTTTCTGCTGCAGGGCTGTTGCTATGTTAAGGAACTATTCTATACACCTCGTTCTGTGTCACTCACACTTTGTTGTCTCCTGGAAAAATCAGTATCTTATACATACCAGCTTCTGACTCAAGAATGACCCTTTCCAAACCAGGGGAGAACAAATGCCACTGCTTTGGATATCCCTGATAGACTAAACTGTTTAAACTTGCTTCTGTGCCACCTCATCCCAGTCCTAGGAATCTTTCCCCTTGCAATATCATCACTGAGCCTTACTGTATCTGGGAACCTGTGTCCAGTTTGGGCTATCCAGAGCAGGGCAGCTATTGACTCCCTAGAAAAAGTTTAGCAGATGCCACAGAAATGAGGAGGGTGCTGGAGCACAGTACATCTGGAAAGAGGTAGAGAGAAAGGCCTTTCTTCAGTCTGGAGACAACAAGGGAAAGGAATACTCTTGTGGATGTCTTCAGCTTTCTTGGGGTGGCAGAACAGAGAGGAAAGAGACAGTCTCTTCTCAGAGGTGCACAGGGACAGCAGCAAAGACACTTAGCAGAAACAAAAGAATCTTTTTCTTCCCCAGGAGGATGAGACCCAGGAAGAGAGCTACAGAGAATGTGATCTCCACTCCTATGGATGTTCCCAGCTCTACTGGACAAGGCCTGTGACAACCTGATTCATTTGTCACTCCTTTAAGCTCCAAGAGTGGTGACAGGAAAAGTGGTAGATCACAGACCTGCAGAAGTCTCTTGTGAATTAATCTACATTACTATCTCACAGATTCCTGAACGTTGCTCCAGCTCTGCTCACTTTCCTGAAATATCCTTTGCAACATCTTAGCATTCCAGAACTAACGGGGGTAGTACTGTAATGGAGAAAATTGGATGATTCATGTCAATAAGATGTGACAACAGGGGGTTGCTGTTAAAAGGGAACAGGTAAACCAATCACTTAAGCTGTTTTGCTTT
>JANVCC010009433.1:0-18787 GCA_025345505.1 Todiramphus chloris collaris
TTCCTGCAACATACAACTCACATTCCAGATTATCTTTCTGCCAAGGTCAAATCTCCTTGAGGTACACACTGGGTCTCACCATCCTCCCGCATTATCCACCAGGTATATCCAAGTCCTTGACCAAAGACAATCCCACAAATGGGTTTGCCTTTTCCCAAGGGTCGAGCTATGCACACTGCCTTCCCCAACCACCTCCCAGTGTGCAATACAGGGACCTTATCTCCTCCCACAACAGGCAGGGGTATTGTTTGGGCAGGCCAGGATGGCTAACAGATCCTCTGGTGTTAACTAACCAGGTGGCCTTTGCTCTTTGTCCCATTGTTTAAAGGTCCCACCCCCTAATGGTTTTAATGTGGTTTTTAACAGCCCATTGTACCTTTCAATCTTCCCAGAGTCTCCTGCATGATAAGGGATGTGATGCACCCACTCGATGCCATGCTCCTTGGCCCAGGCATTCACGAGGCTATTTTGGAAATGAGTTCCATTGTCTGATTCAGTTCTTTCTGGAGTACCATGCTGCCACAAAATCTGCTTTTCAAGGCCCAGGATGGTGTGCCGGGCAGTGGCATGGGGCACTGGGTACGTTTCCAGCCACCCAGTGGTTGCTTCCACCATTGTAAGTACGTGGCGCTTACCTTGGCGAGTTTGTGGGAGAGTGATGTAGTCAACCTGCCAGGCCTCTCCATATTTATATTTTAGCCAACGACCTCCATACCACTGGGGTTTAACCTCTTGGCTTGTTTGATTGCAGCACATATTTCACATATGTGGATGACCTCTGTGATAGCCTCCATGGTCAGATCCACCCCTCGATCTCGAGCCCATCTATATGTTGCATCTCATTCTTGATGAACTGAGGTGTCATGGGCCCATCGTGCTATAAATAGTTCACCCTTCCGCTGCCAATCCAGATCCACCTGAGCCACTGCCACCTTGGCACCCTGGTCTGCCTGCTGGTTGTTCTGATGTTTTTCAGTGGCCCGGCTTCTGGGCACATGGGCATCCACATGGCGCACCTTCACCACCAGGTTCTCTACCCGAGCAGCAATGTACTGCCACAGCCCAGCGGCCCAGATGGGTTTGCCTTTGCAGTGCCAGTTGCCCCGTTTCCACTGCTGCAAACACCCCCCACAGGGCATTTGCCACCATCCAGGAGTCAGTGTAGAGATAGAGCACTGGCCACTTTTCTCGTTCGGCAATATCTAAGGCTGGTTGGATGGCTTTCACTTCTGCAAACTGACTGGATTCACCGTGTCCTTCAGCAACTCCAATGACTTGTCGTAGGGGACTCCACTCAGCATCCTTACACTGTTCATGTTTTCCCGCAATGCGACAAGACCCATCTGTGAACAGGGCATATTGCTTTTCATCATCTGATAATGTGTTGTATGGTGGGGCCTCCTCAGCACGTTTCACATCTATCTCTGGTGACATCCCAAAATCTTTCCCTTCTGGCCAGTTCGTGATCACTTCCAGGATCCCTGGGCGACTGGGGTTCCCTATTCGAGCCCGTTGCGTTATCAATGCAATCCACTTGCTCCATGTGGCATCAGTTGCATGGTGTGTAGATGAGACTCTCCCTTTGAACATCCATCCCAGCACTGTCAGTCGGGGCGCCAGGAAGAGCTGTGCTTCCGTTCCGATCACTTCTGAGGCAGCTCGAACTCCTTCATAAGCCGCCAGTATCTCCGTTTCCATTGGAGAATAGTTGGCCTCAGATCCCCTACATTCTCAACTCCAAAAACCCAGAGGTCGCCCTCGTGTCTCCCTGAGTGCCCTCTGCCAGAGGCTCCAGGTAGGACCATTCTTCTCGGCTGCGTTGTAGAGTATGTTTTTGATATTTGGTCCTGTCCGGACTGGCCCAAGGACTACTGCATGCACAATCTCCTGTTTAATTTGTTCAAAGGCCTGTTGCTGTTCAGGGCCCCAGTTAAAGTCATTCTTCTTCTGGGTCACATGGTAGAGCGGGCTCACAATGAGACTGTAATCTGGAATATGCATTCTCCAGAAACCCACAGCACCCAGGAAAGCCTGTGTCTCCTTTTTGTTGGTTGGTGGAGACATTGCTGTTATCTTATTGATCACGTCCATCGGGATGTGTCGATGCCCATCCTGACATTTTATTCCAAGGACCTGGATTTCCTGCGCAAGCCCTTTCACCTTGCTTTGCTTTATAGCAAAACCGGCCTCCAGGAGGATTTCAATTATTTTCTTCCCTTTCTTGAAAACTTCTTCTGCTGTGTTGCCCCATACGATGATGTCATCAATGTACTGGAGGTGCTCTAGAGCCCCACCTTCCCCCAGTGCAGTATGGATCAGTCTGTGACAGATGGTGGGGTTGTGTTTCCACCCCTGAGACAATCAATTCCAGGTGCACTGGACTCCCCTCCAGGTGAAGGCAAACTGTGGCCTGCACTCTGGTGCTATTGGAATGGAGAAAAATGCGTTAGCGATGTCAATCGTGGCGTACCACTTGGCTGCCTTGGACTCCAGCTCATACTGAAGTTCTAGCATGTCTGGCACAGCAGCACTCAGCATCGGTGTAACTTCATTCAGACCACGATAGTCCACTGTCAATCGCCATTCTCCATTTGACTTTTGCACAGGCCATATAGGGCTGTTGAAGGGTGAATGAGTTTTGTTGATCACTCCCTGGGTCTCCAGCTGATGAATCAATTCCTGGATAGGGATCAGGTAATCTTTGTTGGTGCAATATTGCCAGTGATGCACTGTTGTTGTAGCCATTGGCACCAGGTGCTCTGCAACGTTCATCAGCCCCACTATAGAAGGGTTCTCTGAGAGACCTGGCAAGGTGGACAGCTGTTCACTCCGCCTCCAAGGCAGCAACACCAAAAGCCCACCACTATCATTTTGGATCCTTGAAATACCCTCTCCTGAGATAATCTATGCCAAGGATGCACGGGGCCTCTGGGCCAGTCACAACGGGGTGTTTATACCACTCCCTAGCAGTCAGGCTCTCTTCAGCTTCCAATACTGTCAGATGCTGGCATCCCCCTGTCACCCCAGAAATACCTATGGGCTCAGCTCCTGTGTATTTTGATGTCATTACCGTGCACTGCGCACCGGTATCGACCAAGGCCTTGTACCTCTGTGGATCTGACGTGCCAGGCCATCGGATCCACACAGTCCAGTAAATCCTATTGTCCCTTTACTCCACCTGGCTAGAGGCAGGGCTCCTCTATTCCTGCTCCTGGTCAGAATACTCACTGTCTGACCCTTGCTGTGTCAAACCAGAAGTCCCCTCATCAGGCTCAGTGGAATTGATTTCATTCTTCCCGTATCTGCGAGATCATAGATTACCTTCTTGTGCTTCAACACTGACTGCATTAATGGTCTTCTTGGATGGCCCTTTTTTTAACGGCTGTCTTCTCTCTCAATTCCTGTACACGGGCTTCCAGCTTAAAGTTGGTTCACCGTCCCACTTCCTCATATCCTCCCCCTGGTCACAGAGGAAGAACCAGAGTGTACCACGTGGCATACACCTCGGTCTCCCTTTCCCTCTGACTGGCTGATTCCTTGGGGGACTCCTGATATCAAAGGTGCTAGCCCTTAGGGACATGGAGGTGCCAAGACTCTCTTCAAAGTTCTGAAGCCAGGAAGAAACAGTTTCCACAGTTGGATTATCCATTTGTGGATAATACATTGCTGCCAAGCTGGCAGAATATGATGCTGGTGCATTCTTAATCACTTTCCTCCACATGGCCCTTGTACACTGAACATCCTCTGGATCTTTTGGATGCTCATCATCATCTAAATCCCCATAGATTACTTCCAGTACTGCTAGTTCCCTCAGGTACTGGATACCTTCATCAGCAGTGGACCATTTTCCTGAGGAGGTGGCATTCATTAAGTCTTCCTTGAATGGATATCTTGCTTTGACACTTGAAAGGAGCCGTCTCTAGAGAATGCAAATTGCTGCCTCTTTTCCAATCCCTCTTTCAATGACACGATTCCTAGCAAGGGAGCCCAGCTGTTGGGCTTCCTTACCTTCCAGCTGTTGGGTATCAGCCCCAGTATCCCAGCATCGAAGCAGCCAGGTAACAATGCGTTCCCCTATCTGGCGGCTGTAATCCTTCCTCAGGTCTCTAAGTTCTGACAAAGTCAGAGACCAGGTGGTTTCTGCTTCCTGCTTCAATTCTGTCACCCCCTCCTCCCGTCTTCCTGTTGAGGGTCCAGCTTGCTGGTCGTGTTCTTCCTCCTCTTCCACATCCCTCACTAACTGTAGTGGGTCTGGCTGAGCTGCTTTTCCCCATCCAGCCCTCATGCTGCAGCACTGGGAGCTGGAGGGTGTTGATAACACACCCGTGTTATGACTGCCAGTGCTCACACGGCACCAGAGGCTGGGGGGGCAAGATGGGGGAGAAGATACAGCTGACCTGAGCTGACCAGTGGGATATTCCATACAATGTGACGTCAGCTCAACTATAAAGGGAGAGGGCAGGAGGAGGATGGGGGGGCATTCTGCTTTGTCCTCCAAGCGGCTGCTACATGTTCCTGGAGCCCTGCTTCCTGGACTTGGCCCGACATCGCCTGTGGACGGGAAGTAGAAAATAACATCATGTCTATCATAACCCACACCCCTGTGCTTTGCGTCTTATTCTCTCCTTGCATGCTGTGCTGAAGGGGGTCGGGGGGAGTTATAGAAGGGCTTGGTGGGCACCTGGTGCCGTGCCGGGCTCAACCCACCACACTAACCGAGGGTAGGGGCCTGTGGTTCTCCTCGCTCACTGCTTCTTGTTTACTACTGGGGCAACTTTGGCAGTTGTTGTTGCAGTCCCTATCTCAACTCGGGTGTCTTCAGATGCAGCTTGTGTCCCTGCCTCAACCACAGTCCTCTGAGAGTACTCAACTGTGGCTCGATAGGCACAGGCCAGGCCCCAGTACAGCGCTAAGAGCTGCTGGTTCTCATCGGGGTAGACAAGGCACCCTTCTATTAGATGCCACCAACAGAGAAGCCATATAAGGCATAAAAAAGTATTTCACTTTAATCTTTAGTATAATTTTCACCAGAACTCTATTGTTATCAGCTGCAGTCTAATATTCTGATGTAAGATAATATTCAAGCAAATACTCTTAGTATTAGAGGACCACCTGAGAGCCTGATCCTGCAGCCAGGCCCCAAAGCATGCACAGGGAAGAACTGATAGCTGTAGGAGCATTGCCTTCACTTGAAAGGTTCACTTGCTGTGGGAGAGTGGCTACAGGGTAAGGGTCACGTTCCCATGCAGAGACTTGCTGACGAGGAGCTGCACAGGCACAGGACACAGATAGTGTAACAGAATAGCAAGGTCAGATTGTTCCTTGAGAATGGGAGTTCTACAACAACAAGATGCCTGGGGACTAAGATATGAGGAGCTGCACCAGCTGCACGACCACAGAGATAAGCAACTGGGCAGGTCTGACTTTTTATAGCCTAACCAATAATGAGCTTGCTTTTGCACTATGTATGAGCCTCATTAATAACTGTATAAAAGAGTGTTGGTCTTAACAATAAATTGAGAATTGCCTGATTGCTCACATTGAGTGCCGTAATTCTCCCACCGTCTCCGACAACTTGCATACACTTTAACCTGATGTAAAGAAAAAGAATCACCAAAGATATCAGAAGAACTAAGAAAAAAAAAATACACAAAAAAAATAAAACCAAGACATCTTGCCAAGTCTAATAAAATTCAACTAAAAGAATTTTTTTGAACTGTTGGTTCAAAAAACAAAGTCATCAGGCTAAATAGCTAAAGTAACAAAACAAGGCCTGTCAGCTGATATGATCAGCTATGATCACAAGCTAATAGAGGTTTTGTCATTTACAGACAATTCCTGAGTGCAATAGTAAAAAAAATGGTGTCACCACTCAAGAAGTCTACAGATGCAGCAAAGGTAGTAGGAAAAAATCATGGACAAATGCAAGATCATTAGATAGCCTTGTGCTCTCCTAAATTGATACCTGTCCTGGTTTGAGTGAGAACAGAATTAATTCTGTTCAGTGATTTTACTTTTCAGCTCAGTTCTTCTAACCAACTGCACTTTCTGAAGTTAACAGCCTGTTTTCACAGGCAGCGTCTGATTCTAGCAGTGATAACACCCCATGTTTAGAGTTACTACCAAGGATTGGTATGCAGACCAAGGCCACTGCTGGATCTTGTGTACCACATTAGGGGGGTGCAGAAAGTGAAAGGCTGCACCTGAAGGGAGGAGCGGACAGGACAGGTGAACTTAAACTGACCAACGAGGTATTCCATCCCATATACGACATATTCAGTATAAAGCTGAGGGATCAGGAGGGTCTCGCTTGCTCTCTCTCGCTCTCTCTCACTCTCTTGCTCTCGCTTTCTCTGCGCCCTCTTGGACTGCTTTTGCCAGGTTTGCTTGGCTTGGCTCAGGTCCTCTTTAGGTTCCTTCCACGGAACATCCAAGGAGGACTCTGTCTGTTCTGCCTTCCATCCCAGTTGCTGTGTTCCTGAATCTGGTACCAGAATCCAGCTCCCGAACACAGCTCCTGTCTGCTGTGGAGCCCAGTCTGGGACTCTCCCAGTGCCTGCTCCACAGCATCACTGGTGACAGTGATGTAATTACCATCAGGGGGGTTGGGTTCGATACTGGTTTTGCATATATTTGTATATATTCCATTTTTGTTATTATTATTTTAATTTTCATTAAAGCTGTTCTAGTTTCCTTTTCTAATCACTAAGTCTCTCTCCCTTATTCACTTTCTCTTCCCCTTTGGGGAGGAAGGGGGGTTAACAAAGAGCGTCTGTTATAGGTCTAAGGGGCTGCCCTGACCCTAAACCATGACAATACCACATACATGTCACCATTGTTGACCCTCGTAAAGTCTGTACCGGGGACCTGCCTGAAGGCTGCACACGATACAGCATAACCACTGCTTAGCAAGTGCCTTCTCTAAGAAGAAATCATTAATTCTTCTTCGATGTAAGAAATAAAAGTTTGGCCCTTAATGGTCAAGGCTTAGGGTTTTCATTGTATGTACTTCAAAAGAGAGCTTAATACTATAAACTTGCCACTCAGTACACCACTGTATAGTAAGAATATTGTAAAACACCTTTCTAAATCAAAATATAAACAAGCAGATAACATGAATGCCTTTTCTCAAAGGATCTCTTTTAAATGTCCTTAAAATGTCAAAAGGAAAGTGAAATTTGAGTATGCTCTAAGTAACAACCCACTTTCACTAATTTTTCCAAGGCTAACTTTTATTTCTTAATTCAGTTTGTATTTTCAAGATCCTGAGACTAGTTTCCAGTCAACAATTTCCTTACACAAATGCTGACTCAGGTTAAAATTCAAGGCTGCAGGATGTAAGGCCATCTTCCACTTCTCATTGTAGAAGTGACGTTTTGTTTCAACATTTATAAACCAATTTGTTTTACATCAGTTTTGCTCTTAGGCTTTCTACTTTATTCAGCTTGGAAAATAGAAACAATAGACAGGTTTCACTTCCTGGCTTCTTGCTGTATATTTGGTTTAGAAAACAGTTCAAAGTAACTCAAATTTGATTGTTTTAATTACATGATAAAAAAAATTTCAGTTAGATAATTTTTACTGTACCAAGTCATTCAAAATTATCTTTTAAAACAATATCAAAACAAAAAATATAATAGAAATCCAAATTAAAGAGTATACTACAAGCAACCTGAAAATATATCTGATTCTCAGCTACTGGGTGAACTGAACTAGTCTATTCCACTGAAAATGATAGAAGTTGTCTTTTCCTTTAGTAGGAAGAGGCAGAGTAGTGAGGTAGGAAAGCATTTTTCTGAACAGTCTCACAGCCTGAGGACCACCTGGGAGCCTGGTCCTGCAGCCAGGCCCCAAAGCATGCACAGGGAAGAACTGATAGCTGTAGGAGCATTGCCTGCACTTGAAAGGTTCACTTGCATACACTTTAACCTAACGTAAAGAAAAAGAATCACCAAAGATATCAGAAGAACTAAGAAAAAAAAATACACAAAAAAATAAAACCAAGACATCTTGCCAAGTCTAATAAAATTCAACTAAAAGGTAATAGTCCAAGCTAGCATATACTAGAAATGTATTAAGTAAAAGTAACTAAGAGCCAGGGAAACAAAAAGTATGCGTGTTCAACCTTTTACATATGTTTCCTTTTGAAAATAGACAAACACAACAAATGGTGAAGTATAATAAAAAAGATGCATACATGCACAATCTAGTTTATAACCAAAAGCTTGTAACCCCTTAGAAATAATATTTAAACTACTTTTCACTAAATTTTTTTTAGCATTAGAAGCGATACTAGCATTTCACTTAATGTCTCAGTAGTTTAATTTGGTCAATTGCAGTCTTGCATCTGTCATGAGACTAAATATAGCTCTCAAATGCAAAAGCATAATGTGAAATTTGTCTTATTTGTTATTAAAATAATATGGTTTTCATTTTTTAAAGATTAATTAACTTTATATTTCATATGCTGATGCCTTTGCTGTGTTTCTGTTACGTTTACATACATCAGAAATTCTACATATACACATAATTTAAAAACAGAGAAACGGTGAAGTGTCACGGGGCATCACTCAGAGGAACAAGCCTCCAACAACTAGGATCACCTTTCTGATCACTTCCCTCAACACTTCCTCCTCGGTTTACGTTCGCGCAAAGGCAAATGATTCTTGCAAAAGGAAAGGAAAAAAAAAAAAAAAGCCTGACAGTGTTGAACCACTGCACCTCACTGCCAACTGGAAATGGAGTAATTACTGTAAAAAAAAGTACCTTTTGGAGCCTCCAATATAGGTGAAGGTAAAGGTGGAGTCTGAGTACCTGAAATCTGAAAGACAAAGAGCTGCCTTATTACAACTTGTCTTTAGGCTGAAATAGATGAGGTTTTGCAGACCAGCATTCTGCTACCGACGCGGAATATGCGCGTGTGAGTGTGGGTCGGCATGAATCAGAGGAAATGAAGCGAGTCCCCCCTCCGCCAGCCCCTCGCAACAAGTTCCCGGTGCTATGGCAACAGCAGAGATTTCTATTGTCAGAAACGGCAACAGGCAGCCGCAAGCCGGGTTCCTGCGACAGCATATCACTGCCGGCACCTTACTGTCCCCGCCAAGGAAGTGGCGAAACTCCGAGGGTTTTCTGCACAGAAGGGGGGACGTTTACCGCTTGCCATGCCCCCAGCCCTGAAACCAGGCGGGCGGGGATAAAAGCATGCACCGAGGATAGTAGGAGCCCGGCCGCCCGGAAAACAGCCGTGTAGCGCCCGCCGGAGCAAAAAGCACCAGGGCTGCACCAGGCAGTGGGGGGCACGCACACTCGCACACACCCGCCCGGTTTTGCGTGTGGCCACTGCCAGGCTCCCTCACTCGGGATGCCCTTCCCCCCTTTCTCAGCCGGCGCTTGTTCTTATCTGCCCTCAAATGCCTTCGGAAGGAGAAGAGGAAAAGGAAGAAGGGAGCTGAGGGCTGGCACAAGCCGGCTCGGCGGCGGCCCCTGCTCCCGGGAACGGCGGCGAAGGGCACGGGCACAGCCCGGGCAGCCGCGCCGCGACGGAAGCAGGATCTGGCACGGACGGGCGGCAGCGTCAGCAGCCTCCGTGCCGCCAACCTGTCTCCTGAGAAACTCACCTGCAAACAGGCAGTCCTTCTCCGCCTTGCACTTTTGGATCACAACGTCAATATCCGTCTGAATTCTCTCTTGTCTTGAACACATCCCCATGAAATAAATACCAGGGGAAAAAAAACCCAAAAAAACAAAAACCGCAGCCTTTATTGCCACCCCAGCCCCCGCGCTGCTAGTTTTAATATTCAGTCCGAAGGACAGACCATGGGGCTGGCAAGCAGAGTCTCCCCGCTCCCTGGAAAGGATCTGCTCGTCCGGCTGGAGGACGGAGGAGGAAGACAGCGGGAGCAGATGTTGCATGCCCTTTGTGCCCGCCCAAATGTGCAGCCGCTGCCGGCGAATGGCAATTTCCTCACAATAGATCCGCTGGTGGCGGCGACACGGAATCCCCTCACCCTCCACGCCCTCTAGGTTTTTGGGGGTTGGTTAGCCTGTTTGGTCTTTTCTTGAAAGGAAAAAAAAAATAATAAAGGGAGGGGAAGCCGACCCGATCGCTCACATCCCTGACCCTCCCGCCACCAGAGGTGATCGCCACACAGCAGCAGCGCGGAGCCGCCGGTGGAGCTCGCACCCGGTCCCTGGCGGCGCTGATGCAGCGACGCCGAGCCGCAGACCCTCCCCTCGCTCCCGGCTTTGCACGTACGTCCCCTGCCAGCTCTCCGGGCGGAGGCAGCGCGGGGGAAAAAAGGGGCGGATGCACAGAGCCGTGCGGGCACCCCGTGAGGTGGAGGCTCGATGGCCCAGGTCCCGCTGCCGGCCCTCGTCTGGCCCAGGGTATAGGCTTTCACCTCCTCACGAGCAACGGAGAAATACAAATGGCAAGTGATCTAGGCAGCGGTGTGGCCTGGCACCAGGGAGGAAGACGGTTAGCGCTGTGCTGCGCAAGGCCGGCGGCGGGGAACGGGGGAAGGGGACACTTCCCCAACGGGCATGGCCTCACGAGGGCCGCTCGCTCTTTGTCCCAGAGGGACGCCGTCTAGCTCTCAGCGGGGTGGGCGCTGCGGACGATCCCCTGCGGCTCTCCCTCACTCTCCACGCCTTTCCGGCCCCGCGGCAGGTGCGCTCCTACCCGCCACTGAAGGCGGGCGTCGGCTAGCGGCACCTCGGCCCCACTACGGGCAGAGATTCTCTGCCTGGCCATTTTCCCGGTCAGGAAAATTGGGCATCCCATGCTTACCAGAGTGACATCCCCTGCCTGCCTTCGCGTATGTCCTGTCGACAGGGATGCGTGCCCATTGAAACAATTAAAAGATAAATAACGTGTTTATAATCCATATCTAACTTTTATGTATCTTTTATGTAACTTTTTTTTTTTTTCAATGTAACTTTTATGTTTGTATTCCTGGGAACTTGATAACATTTACAGAGGTGTAAATCAGGTGAAAAGAAATTGAAATCTGTGGAGCTACATGATTATAAAATTATGTGAGAATATTGTCTCTAAATGTAATGGACAAATATCTAAAGAAGTAGAAACAACACAGTGAATGTGTTTCAATAATGTGTGAGCAGTGACAGAAAATTATTGAGGAATGCACAGGTCAGCCAATTTCTGCTCATTCTGGTCAGCCAATTTCTGCCTCCTTTAGACTACGCAGATTTTTTTTTTTCATTTTCTGCAGAGAAAAAACCTTTCCACTTATTAGCAAAGCTGTTAGAAATGTTTCAGTAAGCATCAGGACATCCTGTTCTGTCCCAAAGTATTTTCTTTTTATATTTTTCTAAGCATGTTCCTCTTACATATAAGTACATATTAGAAGTCTTAAGAAAAAAAAAAATATGCAGACTTGCCATTGAAGGGAATATACAGAACTCAGGGCAAGGAGATAATTTGGCAGATATTCTTTATTTCTAATATGGGAGAACATTCAAAAGGTCAGAGAGAAGGAAAAGAATCCAAACTCCTCCAAAACACAAAACTGCCATCAACCCTCCAAAACAATTATAAACCCCTGTCTCCACTTTTACATGCCCCAGACAAAACTCTAGTACAAAACAAACTAAAACTCTGCTTTTTCTCCAAATTCAAGCATTATTTGCTAGTCACCAATACAGCAAAGTTCATTGATGTCTGTAGACAGTGAGCTCTGGCAGGTGGAACATTTAAAGGACTGATACCATTCCACTCTTATAGCATAAAGCACAATGCTATCCTTCCAGTAAGCTTCCTCAAAATGACAGTCATTTCTAAACGTCCAGCAGATCGAGAGAGGTGATTCTGCCACTTGACTCTTCTCTGGTGAGACCTCATCAGGAGTACTGTGTCCAGTTCTGGAGCCCTCAGTACAGGAGGAACATGGACCTGATGGATCAGGTCCAGCGGAGGGCCACGAAAATGATCAGAGGGCTGGAACACCTCTCCTATGAAGACAGGCTGAGGGAGCTGAGGTTATTCAGCCTGGAGAAGAGAAGGCTCTGGCGAGACCTAATAGCGACTTTCCAGTACCTGAAGGGGGCCTACAAGAAGTCAGAATAGGCACTGTTTACAAAGGTCTGTAGTGACAGGACGAGGGGCAATGGTTTTAAACCAGAGAAGAGTAGATTTAGACTGGATGTTAGAAACAAGTTCTTTACCATGAGGGTGGTGGAACACTGGAACATGTTGTCCAGTGTTGCTGTTTATACCAGGAGCGAAGAGATGCAGCAACACAAAATTAGTAAAGTGAGAGCCAGGAGAGGAAGAAGAAGAAGACACTTTATTAATTTATAACCCCGTTTTATATACCCTAGCCCCATAGGGCGATTGGTCAGTGATCACCCATCTCCTAGGGTGATTGGCTAAAGTCCTACAACACCCATTTCAAAATATTTTTCCAATGTACCATAAACAGAACTTAGCAAAACACCAGGTGTTGGTCCAGCTTACAAAAGACATCCTACTGTTTCTCATAACTTGTGTGAGAAAGGCAGGATTCTCACCGAATATTGTGAGAACCTGAGAAAATCCCTCTGCTAGCAGCTTTTCAGCATCCACAGTCCAGGGAGGTAGTTGAGGCCCCATCCCTAGAGATATTCAAGGCGAGGATCAATGAGGCTCCGAGTAACCTGATCTAGTTGAGGATGTCCCTGCTCATTGCAGGGGGATTGGACTAGATGAACTTTAGAGATCCCTTCTGACCCAAACCATTCTATGATTCTACGATTAAAGTCTGAAAACATAAGCACTAAGTTCTGAGAGATGTAGAAGCAACACTTAGTTGTTCCCACCAACAGAGAAGCCACATAAGGCATAAAAAAATATTTGACTTTAATCTTTAGTATAATTTTCACCAGAACTCTATTGTTAGCAGCTGCAGTCTAATATTCTGATGTAAGATAATATTCAAGTAAATACTCTTAGTTCATCATTAATTTTCTTTAAGCCTATCCCAGTTTTAGACAGATTTCAAGGCAGCTGTCTTCTACACCATTGTTCTTGGTCGTCTTTCCAAGTAATCACTGCCACTCCATGTAGCCACAATCCTTACCCAAAGCAGACCACAGAAGCCACTCAAATGATGGTGAAGTTATAAAAATTTTAAATGGGTATTAATAGATTGTCTCTGTTGGATCATCACTAAGTCTGTGGTGAACTGGATTAAAAACACACTATCATGGTGGACCTATTATGATTTAAGAATGAATTTCACTGTGAATAAAGCATCTTAACTGTTTTTTTGAGTGGATTGGGACTGTTCCATTGATAAAAAGCCATAGCTTTTAAAAAAAACATGCCAGTTAAAATGGAATTAACAACATGTCTTAAAATACTACTTAATAGTTAATAAATGCTTTAAATATTTTTTCATGGTAAAAACTGAAGTAATGACGTCAATTACAATATGAAAAAATAGCTTAAATTATCATCTGTCTAATCCACCATAAAGTTTTAAAAATTATTTCTCATCTAGCCTGAGAGGGGGAACTTCATCTAATATATTTTAACATTACATATTTTATTTGCTTTATTTTGGAATAGCAGTAGAGGAAAAAGAAATAAAAGCATTGAATTGATGTACCAGAGGACCAAGGATTTTTTTTTTTTCAGTGTTGACAAAGTGATTTTATTTTTTTCTTTAAAAAAACATTCTTATGTTAAACAGCAGTAGCAATCACATCAAACAAAGCAAAAGGATGTACAGGTACTACACACAGATGTGTGGGTTGCTATGACAGTGACCCCTAATTTTCCATCAAAGACCAAGTACTTATCTTTCCAGATGACAATGAAGCCCACAATAGCTAAGCCTGTGGCTGCTGGCATGATAAATGCCCTCAGCAATGTTCAATAAATAATGCAGAATCACAAATGATGCCGCAATTTAATGTAACTCTTAGCATTACATTTTCTAATGATGGTTTTAACTTGTTCGTGTTTTTCCTCCTTTGCTAATGTCATCTCATCTTTCAGTCTCTGCCCATTACCCTCATTTCTCCTATTACCTGGCAAATTTCTCAATTGCTGAGCAAATACTTGGTTAAAAAAAAAAAAACAAAAAACAAACCCTTAAACTAAAACTCCTCTGTTGCCTATATTCAGATTGCCTATATCCAGATTTCATTGTTGCAAATAGTCATTCCAGAAAGTACTCAAACTATAAAATACTTACCTTGCTAAAAATGTTCCATTTAGTCCATTTTCTGCAATAGTAAATATGATTCACCATGTCACCATCTGTTATCAGGTATTGATGCTTTCCTGCTGTAACAACCTCCATTGTAGACAACCTGTGCATGATCTTAACTAAGAATTTGTAACCCAAAATTAAAAGGAACTACCAAGCACTCTCAGATTAGTTGAAAATGAGAGGCTGGGAAAAATTGCACATGCAAAGTTTCATGCTACTGCAACTACACTGTTTCCTGTTAATTAACTCCAGCTCAGTCAGACCCAATACAATCTCCACCCCTTATTCCATACAGTTTGTGTCATGCTCAGGCTCCACATAATACATTTTCAACCATTCTATCATATCTAATTCCAATTACTGAAATTCCTTCCTACCAACACTTACATCTTAATTTACATACTCTAAACCATCTTTATACCCAACATACAGATTAATATATTCTCATTAACTACTATCATCCATCCTTTAACAAACAGATATTATTCCCCAATACATGGGTTTTCTTCACTCCTGCAGATGTTCACAAACAGGTGATGATTTGGATCTCATCTGTCAGGATAAATGTTTGGGACACGAGAAGCAGTATGTTTGATTGTTGGGCACCAACACCCACTAGATTTGCACTCATCATTGCACTCATCCGGTTCTTTGCAAAATCCACTCTTTGCTGCACTTCCTGCAACATACAACTCACATCACAGATTATTTTCCCCCAAGGTTAAGTCTCCTTAAGGTACGCATCAGGTCTCCCTATCCTCCCACATTACCCATGAAGGTCCTTGAGTATTACCCAGGTCCTTGAGCAAAGACAATCCCACAAATGGGTTTACGCTTTCCCAAAGGAGGAGCAATCCACACTGCCTTCCACAGCCACTTCCCTGTGTGCACTACAGGGACCTTATCTCCTTCCACTGTAGGGGTTTTGTTTGGGCAGAACCAGGACGGTTAACAGATCCTCTGCTGTTAACCAGCTAAGTGGCTTCTGCTGAATTTATATCCCAGTGCTTCCATCCCCCATTGCCCAACTCTCTCAACATAGTCTTTATCAGTCCATTATATCTTTCAATCTTTCCAGAGGCTTGTGGGTGATACGGGATGTGATACACCCACTCAATGCCATGCTTATTCGCCCAGGAGTTTATAAGGTTGTTTTGGAAATGTGTCCCTTTGTCTGATTCAATCCTTTCAGGAATACCATGTCACCATAAAATTTGCCTTTCAAGGCCTAAGATGGTCTTTCAGGCAGTGGAGTGGTTTACAGGGTATGTTTCGAGCCAACCAGTAGCTGCTTGATCATGGTGAGTACGTAGCGCTTGCTGTCGTGGCAGTGGTCCCATGTAGTCGATTTGCCAGGCCTCGCCATATCGAAAACACAGCCATCGCCCTATATTCCAGGGAGGCTTTACTAGCATGGCTCGCTTGATTGCAGCACATTTCACATTCGTGAGTGACCTGTCGTCACGCGCCTTAGCAGGAGCTGGAAGCCACATGATCTTCGCTTGTCAAAGTCTGGGTCAGGGTCTGCATATGCAGCAAGAAAATAAATTTCCACACCCCTAGCCTAGGACACATGCTTGTTTTGGGCCCATCGCACCTAGCGTAGATCCAAAATGTCTTTGAAAAAGAAACAGTTACAGGGAAAAGGAGATAGGGAAAAGTTTACACAATCTCAATGACTGAATTCTTGGTTGGAGTTATGAATCTGATCTGTTTTACACCATTGGGTGAGGTCATAGTAATTGCTTCCATGTTGCTTATGACACTTTGGATTAGATGTATCAAGCACGGGATAGCACAAGGCAGAAACATCAAAGCAGCAAATGCACATAGCAGATAAAATAAAAGCTGTTCTACCCATAGTGTTCCTGGTAGCCAGGACAAGTCACCATTACAGCCATTCCATGTCTGAATGGGAACATGGGCTAGTTTTCTAATATCTGTGGTCAGCTGATAAACCACCTCACCTACATCATCACTTTCCAAACAACAATTAGAGAGATTTAATTTCCCACATACTCCTCCCTCTTCAGCCAGTAAATAATCCAACACCATGCGGTGTTGAAGGATTGCAGTGCACATCTGTTGAGACCATTGAGCTAAAAGGTCTATAGCATTAGTAGTTTTATTGGAAATAATTTCCAAGACTGCTTGCAATAGAATTATGCAGTTCAGATTATAAATTGGCTCCCTTGCCCCTGATATGGGTTCATAGGGGTTCCAAGAAGCAGGCCCATACTGCTGAATTATTCTTTCAGGGGGCCACTCGTTTTCTCCCCATTTTTGCATCCCACCTATGTTAATCCCAACAGATTGCTTGTTGAGGGTAATCCTGAATCAGGGGGTGAGGCAGAGACTAAAGGATTTACTGAGAAAATATGTTCCAAGGGCAATGCAAATACTGATAACATTACTGATAACGGGGAGAGCCTCGAACCGGGTCCTTGTTCTCAAACCTAAAAACAACATAAACCAGCCTAAACCAGCCTTGAAGTTTGAACTCGGGCCGGGGACATAAAGAGCATGCGCAAAAAAGTGAGGCGAAAAGTTTAGAACGAGGAAGACTCTTTACTTCATCCTGGGGACCCCTACCCACGACTACCAGACGACACTGCGCAAGCGCAACGCAGATGCAAATGACTTTTGGGTTCATTATAATATGAAGCGAGGCTGGGTGGGACTAGGTAATGAATATGTATAGGCCTATTGTGAAACTTAATGAATATGGAACATGTAACCCAATATATACTGATCTGAAAGCAGCTGGGGACACGCATGACTTTGGAGGAATTATCCCCCATGCATCCCAGCGCTGGAATAAACATACCTACTTTACTACTTATTCAGTAGTGGAGTTTTTCCGTGTATCAGTCCTTGTTTCCCCTAGATTATCATACAGTCTTATTTCCAATTGAGGACCACCTCCCTCTGGAAGAAGGAAAAGGAGAGGTCGGATAATTCCCACATAGCAAATCCCAGACCACTTTGCTGGTAGTCGCTTGTAAGCAGTATGTTCACAAATCCAATAATGGCCTTTTTTAGCTTTGGCACTGTTAGCAAATGGTCCAGCTGCAACCTTTGGGAGATGGAAATAAGTTGTGTTATCATTTCCCAAAGGGCCAAAAAAAGAGTTAGGATAGACATTTGTCTGGCCGGTACAATACCACGCACCAGTGCTAACAAAATTAATTCATTATCCTCAAAGGGATCATGTGGGTCAAGGGAGATGGAAAATAGCCCTTCATCACTCTTACAGACGAGTCCCCAAAATAATATAGTCAAAAATAAGATACACATCCTGACCAAATTATATTAAAATTCACATCCAGTTCATCCGGGTCGCTTGCTTCCTCCTGAAAGTGAAAGAGACAAATTTGCTTCTCGATTTAAAAAGAGGGAACAATCCATTTAGTGTGAATCCTGTGAGTTTTCCCACAGGCATCTTTTGCTTTCAAAGCATATTTGTTGAGGGGTTAAGTAAGCACAAGAGGAACAGCTCCAATGGTTGGCATTTCTACCAGAACTGGTTGTCCAGGAGAAAAGGCTGGTTCTCCAGGAGTGCTGGAAGTCTGAGATTTTGGGGTTAAAGTCAGGGGTTTCGGACAAAAAGGCATTCAGCCGGGGGCATCCATTTATTCCCCAGCGATCACTGACCCGAGTAACTGCATCCCAAATGCGTTCCACCCAATGCAGCTTGTGGGGTTTCAGAAATCGTTTTAAAAGCCCATTAGTTCATTCCACTATCCCATTAGCTTGAGGATAATATGGGGTGTGGAATACCTACTTAATTCCCTCTTCCCTCACGCATTCCTGTACTTTGGCTGCAGTTAAATGGCTACCATTGTCTGATTGAATAGAATCGGGATTTGGGAGGGAGTTAAACCATATTTTCAAGGCTCGTACTGTATTCTCCCCAGTTGCCCATGGAAATGCTTCAGACTGAACTACGCCAGGAATCACTTCCACACCTACTAACACATATGTTTCCCTTCCATTTTATTGAAAAGAACGGTGGTGGGTAGACCCTGGCACGGCACCAGATGCCCACCAAGCCCTTCTATCACTCCCCCCAACCCCCGTCAGCATGGCACACAGGGAGAGAATAAGACAAAAAGAGCCGTGGGTTATGATAGATAAAGATGTTATGCTCTACTTCCCGTCCACAGGTGATATCAGGCCGAGTCCAGGAAGCAGGGCTCCAGGAACACATAGCAGCTGCTTGGAGGACAAAGCTGAATGCCCCTCCATCCTCCTCCTACCCTCTCCCTTTATAGTTGAGCTGATATCATATGGTATGGAATATCCCACTGGTCAGCTCAGGTTTTCACAGATAGTCCCTCATTCCATGAGATTCCTTCACTCGATGACTTGGGTCTCATCTGTCAAGGTGGATGTTCTGGACAGAAGCAGTATGTCTGATTGTTGGTCACCAACACCGGCTAGATCTTGGTCCTCACCGTACTCATCTGGTCCTTCACCAAATTCACTTTCTGTTATTCCATCTCCTTCCTACAGCATCACTTCCTGCAACATACAACTCACATTCCAGATTATCTTTCTGCCAAGGT
>JANVCC010009439.1:3961-30433 GCA_025345505.1 Todiramphus chloris collaris
TTTCTGACTCCATAACAAAAGAAACTTAAAGTTCAGTCTCTGCTTGTGGAAGGACCATCTGCCTGATGATTGGTATCCTGGTCATCACCAGAAGGATCATTCGGATGATGATCTGCATTCTGGTCATCATTTGGAGGTTGCCTGTTCTGCCTCTGGTGCCGCAGGTCAGAACGGAGGTATCTTGCAGGTAGCCACCGTACCCCAGTATCTGTGGAAAAGCAAGCATACCCACATCCCCAAGGAATAAGCTCATGCGGGCCTTCCCAGTTGTTGGTGAGTAGATCCCGTACCCAGACTTTTGCCTGGGGCAAGTGCGTCTCGCCTGAAGACTGCAATGAGAGAAAATGATTCAGAATAACAGGATTATTTGCATTTGGTGGCACTGTGAGATGATTAATTGTATACGAAGCTTTTTCTACTCGTCTCTGTGTGGTTTCTCCATGCATTCCCCCTTTTTGTTTCTCCAAAACACGCTTCAAAGTGGCATGAGTGTGTTCGACAGTAGCTTGGCCGGTAGGAGAATGCGGAATGCCAAAAGTACGGTCTACACCCCACAGATGCAAGAACTGCCCAGACCCCACCTTAGCGAAGGCTTCAACCATGTCTGTGAGTGTAGGCTCCCCTGGCAGAGCATCTATGATCTTTCTACACTCATCGTTGGCATTCTCTCTTGCTAATTGTATGCACATCATCTGCCTTAACGAGTCATCCTCAACCTCATTCTCAAGGGCAGCAGCAACCTTCTCCACGAAGGGTAAAAATGTCTCTGTCTCTCTCTGACATAGTTTATATACCGTGTTTTAGGAGCAGCCATGTCTATGGTGTTCAATAGAGCTCCCATGATGACTTTTTGAGCTTGCTGTAGGATTTGAGGGGACCAGGTGGCCTGGACATCAGGATTGGAGAAGTGATCAATTCCCAGAAGTGCATCTACTCCAGCTTCATGTCTAATGTCAGAGGAAGGCAACTGCTTATTCTGTAGTGCAACCATATCAGCCATCTTTCTCCAGACACCCTCAAAAACTACAAATTGTACAGGTTGAAATAGGATTTGAGCTAAGTGCTTAATATCAAATGGAGCAAGCAGGTCAGTATTCAGCACTCTAATAACTTGCATGACTTCAGGAGAACCAAGCCCATACTGTGCCACTTTGGATTGTAAATCCTGTACAAGCCTCCATGCAATAACATCATTTTGACCTGTATTTGGGACAGCCTTAAACACAGGATAGGCCTGGACATCCCCTTGTGGGGTGTTACCTTGAACCTTGAACCACTGGCACACCCTCTTGAGGTGTTATAGCAACCTTCTGATCCTGCATAGATTCCCCTGTTCTGTCTGGCAGTTGTGACAGATTGGAAAGTGGAATACTCTGGGGGACCACTGGCAGATCGATTTTTCTGAGCTACATAGAAAAGGGGGGTATAGACATTTACTAGTATTAACAGATACCTTTTCTGGATGGCCAGGAGCATTCCCTTGTCAAACAAATAAAGCTAGAGAAGTTTCAAAGGCCTTGCTACATTAAATAATACGGATATTTGGGGTACCTTCTGTAATGTTCTTGGATCAGGGAACACATTTCACTGCTGAAATTATACTATGGATTATCAAGGCATTAGGAACTGATTGGCAGTTGCATACTCCTAATAGACCACGAGTGAGTGGACAAGTAGAGAAAATGAATCATCTAATTAGACAGCAAATTGCTAAAATTTGTCAAGAATCCAATATATACTGATACCAGTCATTACCTTTGGCCGTGCTAAGAATACGAACTAAGCCATGGGCCAAAGAAGGCTTAAGTCCTTTTGAAATTTTATATGGCAGACCATAATACATGCTATATCAAGGAGAAGACATGAACCAGGTGGGAGAACAATATTTGACACAATAAATAATATCCCTAAGCAAACAGTTAGATGGAATTAATAAGTGTGGGATAGAAAACAGGGCAAGAGGACTAGATAAACCCATTCATGCTATTAACCCTGGGGACTGGGTATATGTGAAGAATTTTTCAGGAGACCCCCTTCAAGAAAAATGGAATGGACCTTAACAGGTGCTGCTGACTGTCACTGATTATGCCGGGAGCGGATAGATTCAGCAACATATAAAATCAGCAAGAGCAGGCAAAAGAAGCAACTTTATTAATTTACAACCTCGTTTTATATACCCTAGCCCATAGGGTGATTGGTCAGTGATCACCCATCTCCTAGGGTGATTGGCTAAAGTCCTACAACACCCATTTTCAAATATTTTTCCAATGTGCCATAAACAGAATTTAGCAAAACACCAGGTGTTGGTCCAGCTTACAAAAACCATCCTAGTTCTTCTCATAACATGCATGAGAAAGGCAGGACTCTCACCAAATATTCTGAGAACCTGAGAAAATCCTTCTGCTAGCAGTTTTTCAGCATCCATAGCTGACCACCTTTACTACAGTTAAAATCAAGGAGAGACCTGCCTGGATCCATTACTCTCGAGTGAAGAGGGCTCTGAATAAAGAGTGGACATCTGAACCTGCAGGACCACTTAAGTTAAAATTGCAGAGGAAGTAAAATGGGAATCAGCCTGCTTAATAACTTCGGTTATTGAGTTTTTCACTGCATCACCCTCTTGACCTGTCACTAGTTGCCTGGGAGAAGAGCCCAACCCCCACCTGACTACAACCTCTATTCAGGTAGTTGTAGAGAGCAACAAGGTCCCCCCTGAGTCTCCTCTTCTCCAGGCTACATACTTTCCTTCTAGCCCCTTCACCAATCAATTTTGTACTAAATTGATCCTTGCTTTGTGGCTCTGCGCTGGACTCTCTGAAGCAGTTCCCCGTCCTTCTTGAACTAAGGGGCTCAGAACTGGACATAATATTCCAGATGCGGTCTCAGCATGGCAGAGTATTGGAGGAGGAGAAACACTCTTGACCTACTATACCATACCTCTACTAATACACCCCAGGATGCCATTTGCCTTCTTGGCCACGAAGGTGCACTGATGGTTCATGGTCCTCCTGCTGTCCACTAGGACCCCCAGGGCCTCTTCCCCCATGCTACTCTCTAACAAGTCAATCCCCAACCTATACTGGTACATGGGGTTATTCTTTCCCAGATGCAAGACTCTACACTTATCCTTGTTCCATTTCATTCAATTTCTAGCTGCTCAACTCTCCATCCTGTCTAGGTCTCGCTGAATTGCAGCACAGCCTTCCGGTGTGTCAGCCACACCTCCCAGTTCTGTATCGGCAGCAAACTTGCTGACAGTGCACTCTGTTCCCTCATCAAGGTCAATGATGAATATATTGAATAGTACTGGCCCCAGTACCGACCCCTGAGGGACTCCACTAGACACAGGCCTCCAACTAGACTTTGCCCTATTGACCACAACACTCTGACTTCTTTCCTTCAACGAGTCCACAATCCACCTCACTACCTGATAATCCAGACAACACTTCCACAGTTTAACTGACAGGATGCTGTGGGAGACAGTGTCAAATGCTTTACTGAAATCAAGATAGACCACATCCACTGCACTACCATCATCTGTCCACCTGGTTATTTCTTCATAGAAGGATATCAGGTTGGTCAAACATGATTTCCCCTTTGTAAAACCATGTTGACTGCTCCTGATGAGCCCCTTGTCCTTGATATGACTAGAGACAGCGCTAAGGATAAGTTGTTCCATCACCTTTCCGTGAATGGGGGTGAGGCTGACCAGTCTGTAGTTTTCCGAGTTGTAGGGATTGATAAGAGTAGGACAGAAATAGCTGTTAGCTAGAAGTAGTTATGCTAAGGCCTGCAAGGCCAAAAACCAGCCAACGCTGCCCTAAACTTGGGGAGGTAAGACTAAGGATGAGAAAAGCAGAAGCACCTGTCAAAACAGGAGAATAAGAGGAGAAAAACAGGGTGCTGAAGGAAGAAAACCAAGCGTATCGCCAGCCAATTAAAAGTGTTTGAAGTGTGCGTGGACAGACTCTGGGTTTGAGTGTGGGGCCAATTAGAAGTGACCTGGGTGAGTGATCAGTATTCTCTTGTGTATAAATATAGCGTGTTGCACTTAATAGAGTGACTTCTGATTACAACCATATTGGCTGTACTGTCGGAGTCTGTCCCTGCACGCTACATTTGGTGACCCCGACATGATACGATTCTATGGGATTGTGGTGGGTTGACCCTGGCACGGCACCAGGTGCCCACCAAGCCCTTCTATCACTCCCCCCCCGAGCCCTGTCAGCACGGCACGCAGGGAGAGAATAAGATGCAAAGCAAAGGGGTGTGGGTTATGATAGATAAGATGTTATTCTCTACTTCCCGTCCGCAGGCGATGTCGGGCCGAGTCCAGGAAGCAGGGCTCCAGGAACATGTAGCAGCTGCTTGGAGGACAAAGCAGAATGCCCCCCCCCATCCTCCTCCTTCCCTCTCCCTTTATAGTTGAACTGACGTCATATGGTATGTAATATCCCACTGGTCAGCTCAGGTTGGCTGTATCCTCTCCACCATCTTGCCCCCCCCAGCCTTTGGTGCTGTGTAAGCACTGGCAGTCATAACACGGGTGTGTTATCAACACCCTCCAGCTCCCAGTACTGCAGCATGATGTCGGGATGGGGAAAAGCAGCTCAGCCAGACCCACTACAGGGATCGGAGTTGGAGGGAAAAGAAAAATCGTGGGACTTGCCACAGTCAGGAGCCGGCAGGACTGTAACTGGGCGTCTGAGAGAGACATGGTAACAGGAGCCGGCAGTACTATAACTGGGCGTTTGAGAGAGACATGGTAACAGACAAATCAGCATGCTGGAAAAAAAGATAAGCGGAGGCGAGGGTCAGAATGGGAGCCAATAGTACTAAAGAAGAAGAAAAGGCAAGAGACATTCTGAAGCATATCCTTTCTATGAAAGGGATAATAGTGGAAAAACGGGCATTAGAGGACATATTGACCTGGGGACAAAAGAGAGGACATTTTAAAGAGGCTAGTGCGGTTTTTGATGTGGATATATGGAAAGAAATAGGAAAAGACTTATGGGAATCAGTGGCTAATAGGTCTCAGAATGCGGTGGACATGAGCCACACCTGGAAGCGGACAGTCGATACATTAGGAGATTTAAAGGCAGCTGAAGCCGCTTTTCAACCAACTCCATTAGCATGCCCCGCAGACCCACTGAGGTTCTTTGGGGGTGATAATGAGCTCGATTTAGCTAAATTTTCATCAGTCCTGCCCTACCCTGTGATCCCCTCAGCCCCCACTGAAATGGAAATCGACCCGCCACAGGCTATACCATTGGTCAAGGCTAATTCCTGCCCTGCAAATGACTCCTCCTGCCCTGCAAATGACTCCTCCTGCCATAGAAATGACTCTCCTGCAAATCCCCCCTTACCTTCCCCTCCTCAACCCGCCCCCGCTGGCCCCTAACCCCCCTCCACCACCCCCTCCAGCCCCTACCCGCTGCCACCACCCTCTCTGCCACCACCGGACGCGGCACTTTACCCCCTGCTGCCAGAAAGCCCGCTGACTCCATCGACGACTGAATAGGAACTCCAAGGGAAAAATCTTCATGATGAACTCATACGGCTAGGAGCGCAGCTAGAAGATATATTGAAAATGTTGGATAAGATCCTGGACTCAGACAGATATCGGGACACATATCGGGGCATGAGTCGATTGACTGATCCACCAAAGGTCAGGGAGGAACAAAAGTGGGAAGAATTAGAGAAATGGATGGATGGGTTTGGGGGAGGCTATTACCCGGTGAAAAGATGGAAAGGTTTAATAAAAAACACTGTCGTGGAATGAGTATTTTTGCCAGTAACATGGTCTTGAACAGTCACACTAAAGCATGTGGCTGGCAGTAGCAAGATGCATAATGAAAGCAAGAAAAAAAAATATTGATATAGCAGGAAGGGACCCCAACCAAATTATCTGGTCATTTTATGCAGAACAGGTTTCACATTTGTTACAATGGGATGATCAAATACAAATAGATTTAGCAGGGTTCAGGGGAAAAATTGACTGTCATTATCCTAAACACAGAATATTTGCAGCAGCTTTACCCCTGGTGGAAAAATCATCCGGTTGCAGGATGTACAGTGTTTACAGATGCAAGCAAAAAGCAGGGAAGAGCAGGAATAGTGTGGTATGAATCCGACCAATGGAAGCAAGAATTAGTGATGGGAGAAAGTTCATTGCAGGTACTGGATTTACAAGCGGTACTGAGGGTATTGCAGAAGTGTCCCAAAGAATCTTTAAACATTATTACAGACTATGATTATGCTGCAGGTATTTTAGCATGGTTATTTGGAGCTTATTTGAGACATGTGGAAAATGAAAACTTATGGGAAGTGCAAAGAAACGTATGGGAGCTAGTAACATACAGAGAACAGCCTCTCTATGTTATGCATGTACGAAGTTATCAGAGTATTGTAGAAGGTTTAGCAGAGGAAAATGAGAGTTGATTGCCTAGTAGCACAAGCTTAGGACACCACATCTCCTACTCCAGATAAATTACAACAGGCGAGCCGATCTCATGAATTTTTCCGCCAGTCTGCACGGGTGTTAGCAAAGCAATTTTGTCTAAAAATAGGGGATGCGCGCGGAATTGTAGCAACTTGTGCTCATTGTCAACTACAAGTGTCAGTTATGGACAAAGGGGTAAATCCCAGAGGACTAGGACCGCTGCAATTATGGCAGTCCAATATTACAGAATATGGAGAATTTGGCCATCTAAAGTATGTCCATGTTACAATAGATACTTATTCACAAGCAGTGTGGGCCACAGCTATGACATCGACAAATGCTGCCTCAGTCATACGTCACTGGCGGGCATGCTTTGCGATCTTGGGTGTTCCTCAGTCAATCAAAACAGCAATGGGTCTGCATATATAGCTAGCAAGACTCAATCATTTCTTCAAATGTGGGGAGTTAGGCACGTCACTGGCGTGCCAGGCAATTCTACCAGGCAAGCAATCACTGAACGTACACATAAAACCCTAAAGGCCATGATGAATAAACAAAAAATGGGGGAAGTAGGATTAGCACCAGGAGCAAGGGTGGAGAAGGCTGTTTTTGTACTAAATTATCTGTCTTTATCAGAAAAAGAAGAATACCCACCGATCATGAAGCATATCCACGGCTTGTCTGGAGAGCAAGAGTGGGGAATAACACCTAAAGTGTTATGGAAAAATGTAATGGAAAAGTGTTGGAAAGGACCGATGTTGTTAATAACATGGGGTCGAGGGTATGCTTGTGTTTCCACAGATACTGGACCACAATGGATACCAGCAAAATAAGTCCATCCAGTGATAAATATGACGCAAGAAAAGCACAACTGCGATGCCGTCGCTGTCGTCAGCAATGAGGAAGATCAGAACCTAAACAATGATGGCGAAGAGCCTAAGCAGTATAGTAAGAAAGCAGTAACGAATAGAGCAACACAATAGAATAACAGTAAAAATAGTCTTGAATAAGTGTAATAGAATAGTATTCAGAAATAGTACAATGTAGTGGGTCTGGCTGAGCTGCTTCTCCCCATCCAGCCCTCACCTACCAGTGGGATATTCCATTCCATATGACGTCAGGGTGCTGAAGGAAGAAAACCAAGCAAATCGCCAACCAATAAAAAGTGTTTGAAGTGCGCATGGACAGACTCGGGGTTTGAGTGTGGGGCCAATTATAAGTGACCTGGGTGCGTGCTCACTATTGTCTCTTGTATAAATATAGCCTGTTGCACTTAATAAAACAACTTCCGATTACAACCATATTATCTGTGCTGTTGGAGTCTGTCCCTGCAAGCTACAAAGGCAGAGACAACATAAGGACTGCTAAAATGGTACCCTTTCCATAGCTAATTTCAATGTGAATACCACACCCCTGAGTGGTCCCAAAAGATAGAAAGAGCTTCAAGATAAGGGAATAAGGAATTTCTGCCTTCATATGTAAAGTTAGGAGTGCTGAAATGACTGACCATTGTCCTTAGTGTAGTTTCTTCTTTGTCACTATTTTGTATATAGCTTCGCTTATGTCTCACAAGGTGTGATAGTTTTGTTAATTAGCATCTGGCACCTTTTTTCTGCACAGAACTGGAACAAAAGCAAATATCTTGACTCTGTGTGTTGACTGGATTTTGCACACCAGGTAAAGAACCCAGTTTTGGTGATACATGGAAAAACTACTCCACTAATAGAATAAGTAGTAAAGTAGGTATGTTTATTCCAGTGCTGGGACGCATGGGGGATAATACCTCCAAAGTCATGCGTATCCCCAGCTGCTTTCAGCTCAATATATATTGGGTTACATGTTCCATATTCATTAAGTGTCACAATAGGCCTATACATATTCATTAACTAGCCCCACCCAGCCTTGCTTCATATTATAATGAACCCAAAAGTCATTTGCATCTGAGTTGCGCTTGCGCAGTGTAATCTGGTGGTCGTGGATAGGGGTCTCCGGGATGAAGTAAGACTCTTCCCCAGATGAAGTAAAGAGTCTTCCTCGTTCTAAACTTTTCACCTCACTTTCCTGCGCATGCTCTTTATGTTCCAGGCCCGAGTTCAAACCTCAAGGCTGGTTTAGGCTTGTTTATGTTGTTTTCAGGTTCGAGGCTCTCCCCGTTATCAGTAACTCCTTATTCTCTCATCCTGCTTTGGTAGACATAACAGATGTTGAGCTAGATGCATGCATTGCCCTTGGAACATATCTTCCCAGTAAATCATTTAGTCTCTCTACCCCCCTGATTCAGTCCCCCCTTTTCTATCAAGTTAGTAAATTCTTTTACTAATACATAAATATTCTTATAATGATCTTTTACGATAAACATCCTTTAATGCGTTTCCATGTGCATTTGACAAGGTAGTTAAAACTGATAGCCTCTTTAGCATTCTATAGTTCCAAACAAATAATGCAATAGACAACACAAGACAAACACTCACCAAAATTAATAAAACTATTATGGGGTGACATAACGTATTCAGAATGCCAGTTGCAGTAGGTGACCACCCGAAAATTGCGTCCCACCAGTTATGACTTGCATCTTGTTTTACTCTTTGCATGATTCTGCTTATTTTTGTGTGTCATGATGGACGGTGATTAAGGTTTTTTTCCCATTTTTTTTTTCGGATTTCTTCTAAAATCTCAATTAGGTCTTGATGTTCTACTAATTGCTTTGCTAATGTGAGTGGGTCCATCCCAATAGGTGTGGATAGCAATTTATGATATATGGTATAGTTGGACCTTATCAATTGATGAGACACAACTGGCACTGAATATGAAAAGTCACACCAAACAATCTTGATAAAATTACAAATACAAAAGTTAGAGTGATTCCTTTCAACTACATTTATATTGCTATCATCTATCACTATAAAAGTACAGATAGTTCTTAAACACACACAACCTTGACCAATATATACAAGTACAGTTTTCGGTGTATTATCTGGGTGAATGTCGAAGTGACAAATGCCTTGTTCCATGTCAAGACACATGTCTCTGGCATCAAGTGTATTACTTTCACAGATAAATCCTTGTTCCAGTGCGATGCAAGATTATAAATTTATCGTTTGCCATTTTTCTTGTACCATCCGAGCCCATACTCTATGTTCAGAGGGATAAAAAACTGTTCCTTTATGGTTTAGTCCCAATGCAACAACAGGATGAATTACGGAAACTGTGGCATTATGTATAGTAAGCACAAAGGCAGTTGCTATGTTAGTAATTGGATCATAGGTAAAATTTACCAAGGTTAACCAGGATTGAATCATTAGTATTTCTACACGCTTAAGAGACCACTCTGGATTAAACATCAACAATTGCTGGCCTATGTTCCTCACTACATAAGGGCCAATCTCATAAATCTTAGGTTCAAGCTTAAGTGCAACAGGTGGTGTGATTTGACTGCTTGTATCGGTTGTATCAGGTCTTATCATGATCTTTATCTGAAATTTGAATGAGAGCCCCTTACTGTCTTGGGCCCAAAGACAAACTACTTGGACGGTCTACTTCACTTGGATTATGACAGACTTTAATGTGTTTCTCCTTAGGAACATATGAAACACTAATTAGGGTTACTTTTTTATAAGCAGTTCTGTTAACCATTCGGCATCCTATTTTGTTTTATTCTCCTACAGTTCCCTGAAGCTGCCATGTTTCATATTCTTCCCGTTCTTGCTTTGTATACACCTGGTTTCTGTGGATGACCACAGTCAATAGGTTTAAATCCTTTAAATCAACTTTTCCCCATGACTCCAGTATACTTCGTAAAAGCTTGGGACCATATGTCTTCTCTAAATTCCCAACCTAAGGCTACAATTATGACTATAAAGAAAACAATCTTCTGGGTTATACTTGTGTGCCACCACAACATTTTCATTTTGTTCAGGTAAACTTCAGTTTTAGTTCATCACCGCCAGGGGTCACTTTCCAAGGGGCCTCTGGAGCCTTTTTGACTCAAGTGTGGTGGATCCAGGCACTCTGTTCTCTGATCTTAATCACAGTGTAAGTGGTGAGAAGAACCTGGAATGGTCCTTCCCACTGTGGTTTCAGAGTTTTTTCTGTAAGACACTTAACATATACATAATCTCCAGGCTGAATGTCATGTACAGGACCATCTAAGGCCATCATCGGGTTCCAGCCATATGTTTTTCAATTTCTCTAAGCTGTTTGTCTAAAGAAATCATATAGGAGGTTAACATCTCTTCCTCAGTTTGAGAAGACATTCCTTTATGTACCCCATATGGTCTCCCATAAAGTATTTCAAAGGGACTTAGTTTTTGTTTAATTCTGGGTTTAGTCCGAATTCGTAACAATCAAAGTGGAAGAGACTGCGGCCAGGGCAGGTTAGCTTCTTGCCCTAGACTCACAATTTGCTGTTTAATCAAATGATTCATTTTCTCTACTTGACCACTTGACTGGGCGTGGTACGGGGTGTGGAGTTCCCAATCTATGCCTAAATGATGGCTAATTTGTTGTACCAGCCTTGAAATAAAATGTGGTCCCCTGTCTGAAGATATTGTGGCTGGAACTCCAAAGCGTGGTATTATTTCTTCTAGTAATACTTTGCTTACTTCCCAAGCTTTAGCAGTTCTAATAGGGAAAGCTTCTGGCCATCCTGAAAAAGTATCCGTTAACACTAGCAAATATCGATACCCCCCTTTTCTTGGGAGTTCTGTAAAATCAATTTGCCATTGCTGTCCAGGCCCATGGCCCCTTCCAATTTGACCCATTTTTGGTTTGGGGATATTTTTAGGATTAGTCTGGAGACAAAGATCACACTGTCGGGTTACCTGCACAATGGTTTCGTATAAATTTCTAGCAATAATTTTCCTAATTAAGTAGTTATATAAAGCATTTATTCCCCAATGCATTTTCTTATGCTCCCCTCTTACTAGTGACTATAGCAAATGGGAGAGAATAACCAATTTTCCCTCTGCGGTGAGAGCTCATCCCTCTTCGTTAAATGGTCCCCCTTTATATTGAATCAGTTTGTTCTACTTTTTGTTATATATTGACCTTAATGTGCATAATTGCTACCTTCTCAGGTAGCTGGACTGCTTCCAACAGTCGCATTATTTCCCATCGATAAAACAGGTTTCTGCATCATTGAAAGGGGTGTCCTTCAGCTCTGGACGACTGGAGTAAGTGCTTCGATAGTCTCCAGGGAATCGTGGCTTACCAGTTCCCCTTGATTGCACTGAGAAAGGAAGCTGGGTTGACAATGTTAGCTACCAATATTTCTACATCATCTAGTTCCACCATGATGGCTTGATATTTCAAGAACCTTTGTGGGGAGAGCCAGTGCCCGCCTTTCACTTCTAGCACTGTGGACACCATGTGGGACACCAGCACAGTCATTTTCTGGCCCAGGGTGAATTTGGGTGATTCTTGGATATTTAGCACAACTGCTGTGACCGATCTGAGGCACCCAGGCCATCCTTTGGCTGCTGCATCTAGCTGCTTGGAGAGATAAGCAACTGCCCGCTGGTATGGGCCCAAGTCCTGTGCTAGTATTCCCAAGGCAATCCCTTGTTTCTCATGGGAAAATAAAAAGAATGGTTTACTCACGTCTGGAAGTCCTAGAGCTGGAGCTGACATCAGGGCAATGTTTAGCTGATTGAAGGCCCACGTGGCCCCTTTTGTCCACTGGAGTTCTCTGCTTTTCTTTGTAATGAGCTCGTATAGCGTTTTCACAAGTAGCCTGTAATTATAAATCCATAATCTGCACCATCCATCCAGGCTACGCAGGCTTCCTCTGTCCGAGTAGCTATTAAAAGGTCATCTACGTACTGCAATAGCTTCCCTTCTCCTGGTGGGGCTGCCCAAGACTCTAGATCTTTTGCAAGTTGTTCTCCAAACAAAGTGGGACTGATCTTAAATCCTTGAGGCAACACTGTCCATGTGAGCTGAGTTTTGCGCCCACTCTTAGGGCTCTCCCATTCAAATGCAAAACTTTTCTGGCTGACTTCAGGGAGAGGGAGGCAAAAGAAGACATCTTTTAAATCTAAAACAGTAAACAATGTTAATTCTGGTGTTAAACATGTTAACAGGGTATAAGGATTTGCTACCACAGGATAGAGGTCTTCAGTTATCTTGTTAACAGACCATAAATCCTGTACCACCCGGTATGACCCATCAGGTTTAAGGACAGGTAAGATAGGACTGTTAAAATCAGACTGGCACTCTTTTAACAGTCCTAACTGTAGAAATTTTTGAATTGTTGGGCTAATTCCTTCTTTGTCTTCCTTTCTGAGGGGGCATTGTTTAATCCTAACTGGTTGTTTTCCCTCCTTGAGCTTAATCTGTATTGGGGTTGCATTTCTGGCTCTCCCAGGTACATCTGTGGCCAGACTCCTGGGAACACTTGGCTCATTATCTCTTCTCTAATTTCCTCTGCAGAGCCTGTAGTTCTTAGTATTAACCTCAGTATTTCCACATACTTTTGGTCATTTACTTCCAGAATAATTTCTCCGTTCCTGAATATAATGGTTGCTTGTAATTGTTCCAATAGATCCCTTCCCAAAAGTGCTTTTGGAGAGTTGGGTAAATATAAAAACTTGTGAATACCCCATTGTTTCCCAAATTTATATTTCAATGGTTTGCAAAAATATGCTCTTTCAGATTGTCCAGTTGCTCCTTTTACCACAATGTATTCATCCCCCACAGGCCCATTTTTTTTCCTGAACCTCCCAATCCACAGGTACCAAATGAGACTTCCCACACACAAACTTTAAAATGTCAGGCTCAAAATCAACCACACTAAAGTGTCTCCGATAACACTGAGAGCATAAGCTCTGTTGCTTGGCAAAAGAACTATACCACCTCTTCTTACAAATTTTCCACTGTATTAATACTCACACAGCATTGCTAAATAATAAAAAAATAAAATTCTAGTGGATCCACAAAAACAAGTTATTCCATATAATTTCCAAAATCTTAATTCTCTACCTCTAACTTCACACCTATCCACGATTCTAATTTTATTAACACAAAAATCAGTAATCTAGCACCGCTCCAAACAAATGCTTCCATACAACACACTCAAACAATACACGGTAACATACGCACCTCTGATCTACAACAGGAGGACTAAGAATCTCCATCCTCTTTTGGATCTGGGGGGGGAAATATCGTGACCATGGATGAGGAAAAGGCTGAGGTACTGAATGCCTTCTTTTCCTCAGTCCTTAATAGTAAGACAAGTTGTTCTCCGAGTACCCAGCCCCCTGAGCTGGAAGACAGGGAGCAGAATGAAGCCCCCATAATCCAAGAGGAAATGGTCAGTGACCTGCTACACCACTTAGACACACAAAAGTCTATGGGTCCTGATGGGATCCACCCAAGGGTACCTACTGATCATGACTGATTCTTCCAAGTTTGTCTGACATTGTTTACCATAAAGCAGTCTCAAAAAGAAGAACGGGTGATGGAATGATGGCTGCATAGTATAAGAAAGATGAATGGGTGCTTAAAGAAGGATAAAAGAATCCTCTCGGCTCCTCCAGACATGCATCCCTGAGGATAAGCATCATTTGGAAGAGTCAGCAAAGTCCCCACACTGGTGCCCTGAGGTTGAACTACCTCATTATATCATTATAATATGAAAACCACACCTCCGAACTAGAAAAAAACCCTACCCAAATAAGCCCCTTACCCTCTGAGCATGCATAGTACATTTGAAATGCAATGTACCTTTTAATTGAAATGAATGGGAAATTGTCCAATAGCTGTCAAGTAGGAGTGTACTAATGAAATATGTAGCAGTGTTCATATGTTTGAATGGTATTAAAATGCTAATGGGCTATAACCAGATGTGCTAGCTTTGCAAGGTATCACCTATCACCCTTTTCTGTGAAGAACTGGAATAAAGCAAGTATCTTGACTCTGTGTGTGTTTTGGCTCTTTGAACACAAGGTAAAGAACCCAAATTTTAAACAACATTTTGGCATTCCATAGAGCCTTGCCCAGATTTTCTTACTGCTACCAATGGAGAAGAAGGGGACCAGTTAGGACTCCAGTGTGCACTGACCTGTAGATTGGGGACTCCATGGGCCCCTCTCCACTGTTGGACAGTAAGCAGCTCAAAGATAAAACTCTCACAAGAGATATTTGTGTGGGAAATGGAGTTACTGTTTCGTAAGTAGCCACCAAATTTCTCTCTGCGCGAGTCTCACCAGGAGAGGCCTGCAGCAGGAGCTTTAAAGGAGAAATTAGTCTCAACGTGTAGATGCGTGATAGGGGAAAGAGATCCCCTATCTTTGCTGACAAAAGGGTCAGAGCTGAGTGTATGAGACCTTGGGTAAAGAAGTTTTTTCTGTGGTAAAAATAATATGGGGGCAGCTGAATCTAAAGAGTTTATGCATCTTGAAACATTGGAATAAGTTTGGTGAGGAACCGCTGACAAAAGAAAGGTTAGAATGACACCATAAACAATGATGGCCTAAGTATAATCTAGGTGATGGGGAAAAATGGCCAGAAAATGGAACTTTGAGTTATAACACTATACTGTGATTAATGTTGCTTTGTAAATGGCTGGATAAGTGGGATGAAATGCTATATGTGAATTTATTTTTTGCTTTGAGAAATTATGATATTTAGAAAAAATGTAAATTGCTAACTGTAGATGATAAAGGGATATATGTGTTGGGGGATGAATTTAGGAAAAAGGAAAATAAAAAGACTGATAAAAGTGCTGTATTAAAAAAAAGTGCTCTGGGGAAGTGGAGGATATACAATTATTAGTACCAGTAGCCCCTCTAGCCCCTGGAGGATCTCAAGACCCTCCACACCCTGACAAAAGATATGTGCAGAAAGCAGAAGGGAGGAATTAATGTTTCAGTCTGATATCTGGAAAAATGAGAGGACAGTGTTCTGTGTTACAAGCCCTGCTAAGTCAAGCAGTGGGAGTAAAAGGGCAACCTGTTTTGGTACATGTACCATTTACTACATTAGACTTGCTTAATTGGAAACAGTTAGTGTGGTCATACAGGGAGAATCTTGAGGAAATGTATCAACTCTTGGAAACTATTATGCTGACCCATAATCCTATTTGGTGAGTTCTTATGAATACTTTCTTTACAGATGAAAAAAGGAGAATGGCTATGGAAAAAGCGAAGGTGGAAGGGGAAAGGAGAAATGAGAGAGAGGATCCTAAAATTTATATGTGTAAGACAGAACCTGAATGGAATTCTAATACAGGTGCAGGGAGGGCCTGGTGGAAACAATATAATCAATTAATACTATATGGAATTTTACATGGAATACAAAACCAAAAAATATGTCAAAACTATATGAAGTAAGACAAAGCCCACGAGATGATCCTTTGGCCTTTTATGAAAGGCTATGTCAGTTAGCAAAGAAATGGACTGATTTGAACCCTGATGAGAAAGCAAATCAGAGAATGTGTAACATGTTTATTAGACAATCAGCTCCAGATATTAGGAGAAAACTGCAGAAAGTAGATGGGGCAGGGGGAATGTCAATTTCCCAGTTAATCAATATAGCGTGTAAGGTATATAACAACAGGGAAAAGAAGAAAAAGAGGGAAAGTCAAGGGAGGACGAAACTGCAGGCATCTTTGCTAGCCACAGCAATAAATGGAAACAGTATGAGAGGAAGGGGTACAGGAAGAGGAAGAAGAGGCTGGAGTGGAATAGGATGAGCACCATTGGGTCTGAACCAGTGTGCATTTTGCAGGAAAGAAGGACATCCTGCATCAAAGGGAGAAGTAAGTGAACTGACAAGGAGGTAGACCTTATAATGTTGGAACATGAAGAGGAAAATTGAAAGGGACAGGGGGAAAAGAACATAAATTTGAAAACATCCCCAGCCCATCTCCTGGTTCAAACAAAGCTGGGGAATGAAACTATAAACTTCATGATAGATAGTGGGGATATCCACTCTGTATTAACTAGTTGTAAGGGACCATTAAGTAAAACTTATATACCTTTTGTTGGGGCAATGGGAAAATGCATTCTAAGGCCATTTTTGAAACCTATGGAATGAGTAATTGGAAGCACTAAATTAACACAAGTTCCTCTATATGCCAGAAAGACCCCTGACACTATTAGGACATGATTAGTTATCCAAATTGAATGCACAAATAACCTTTTCTGTTAAGTCTGTTCAGCTACATGTGCCAAGAGAATACTACTGGACAAGACATTGAAGACATCCCAAGATGGCACTGTACCAGAAAATATGCTGGTAATGGATGTAACAAGGAATGTAACTCTGACACAAATAGAATTAAAAACAAGAATGGGTCCAGTAAGAAAGAAACAATACCCAATCAGACTAGAAGCAAGGCTAGGACTTATTGTCCTGGTTTGAGTGAGAACTGCACTAATTCTGTTCAGTAATTTTACTTTTCAGCTCAGTTCTTCTAACTAACTTCACTTTCTGAAGGTAGCAGCCTGTTCTCACAGACAGTGTCTGCTTCTAGCAGTGATAACACCCCATGTTTAGAGTTCCTACCAAGGATTGGTATGCAGACCAAGGCCACGGCTGCATCTTGTGTATCACAGTGAGGGGTGCAGAAAGTGAAAGGCTGCACCTGCAGGGAGGAGCGGACAGGACAGATGACCCTGATCTGTCCAACAAGGTATTCCATCCCATATACATCATATTCAGTTTAGAGCTGAGGGATCCAAAGGGTCTCTGGGCTCTTCTCCCCTCTTGGACTGCTTTGACAGCTTTGCCATCTTGGCTCGGGTCTTCTTTCGGTTCCTTCCTCAGAGCACCCAAGGAGGACTCTGTCCATTCTGCCTTCCATCCCGGTCTGTGTGTTCCTGAGTCCAGTACCAGAATCCAGCTCCTGAACACAGCTCCCATCTGCTGCGGGGCCCAGTTTGGGACTCCCCTGGTGCCTGCTCCACAGCATCAGTGGTGACGGTGATGTAATTACCATCAGGGGAGTTGGGCTCAATATTGGTTCTGCATATATTTGTATATATTCCATTGTTATTATTATTAATTTCCTTTTCATTAAAACTGTTCTAGTTTCCTTTTCTAATCACTAAGTTTCTCTCCTTTATTCCATTTCTCTTCCCCTTTGGGGAGGGAGGGGGGCTAACAGAGAGCATCTGTTATAGGCCTAAGGGGCCGACCTGACCCTAAACCTATTAAACTTATTAAAAGAATGCCAATCTGAATTTAATATTCCTATACTGCCTGTAAAGAAATCCCGATCTTAAGAGTGCCGATTGGTACAAGATCTCCATGAAATCAACTGGATAACCATGGATATACACCCTGTGGTACCTAATCCATATATCTTGTCATCAATCCCAGATAATAACATGTATTTTACAAATCTAGATTTATAGGATTCCTTCTTCTGTATCCCAATGTATGAACAAAGTCAGAACATTTTTGCCTTTGAATGGGAAAGCCCCTCCATCAGAAGAATGACCCAAATGTGTTGGACAGTACTGCCTCAGGGGTTCAAGAACAGCCCCGCTCTGGTAACAGACTGGTGAAAGAGATGTCTGGCGAGGTAACAATCCTATTCCTTTATTACAGTATGGTGATGATTTCCTGTTAGGGACCGAACAAAAAGAAGAATGTTGGAAGGCAACAACTGATCTCTTGAACATTCTGGGACTGGCTGGATATAGAGTATTCCAAAAGAAAGCCCAAATAGTACAGGAAAAAGTGGTATACTTCAGATTTGAAATATCACAGGTAAAAAGAGAGCTGGGGGTGGAGCACAAGGAGCAGAAAAGTCCTCCCAAAATCCAAATGAGAACTAAGGGGTTTCTTAGGGATGGGTGATTGGTGTAGACTGTGGATCCCTAATTATGGACTTGAGGAGGACCTCGGCGGGACCAAGGGTTTCTTGCAATACTCTGACCTTGAAACGATTACAATGTACCCTTGAGAGAACAAAGAGAAACAGAGAAATGGGCAATGGAAGCAAGTTTGAGGAAGTGCTAATCGCAGAGCAAAGCGTATGTGCTATCTCGCAGGTAGAAGATAAGTTCTGTAAATATCAACCAATAATAAGTGAGAAAAACAACTTTGGACCAATGAGGCAGAGACACCTCTGTACAAGTCTGAGCGAGGACGGGTATAAATATAGTGGTATAGAGCAATAAAAGTGCCTTTGGAGACTTTTGCACTCACAGCATCAGTGTCTAATGTCATTTGTCCGTCTCAATCGCGACATCTGGTGACTCTAAGGAAGCCCTGGACTGCAGGAAAAGCAGTGGAGACGGAGCCCGGTGAAGCTGAGAGCAGCGGTGGAGCTGCTAGTCCGCGGACCAATATTTGACACCTAACGTACTATGTGAGCCACCGGGAACATGGGTGGGACTCTCACTAAAGAAGAGACCAGCGTTTTAAATATGTGAAAAATGATTTTGAAGAAAAGAGGACTTAAATTGGAGGAATCCACTTTACAAAAAATGCTCATATAGGGTAAACAGAACTGCTTCCCACTGAATACAACAACAGCATTTAGCGTCCGGGTGTGGGAGCAGATTGGGGAAAAGTTGACTGACAGTGCTACCCGTGGATGTAAGGTGGCAATGGGACTATTAACTACTTGGTGCTTGCTGCTAGAGATGTTAAAAGATCGTAAGAAGCAGCGAGATGAAGCTGAAAAGTTGGAAGCTTCCCAGACTGCTAGTGCCATTGCAGTGACTGTTGCCGATCCGATGGATCCGGAGGCTAATTCCTCCCTCCCGAGGAAGCCCAGTGATGCAGTGAAAAACTCAATAACCGAAGTTATTAAGCAGGCATTCTTTATTTTGTGGCGCCGGATGCACAGGGGATCACTCCTTCAAATGTGCACGCCGATACAAGCTGGGTACACAGTTTATATGCAGACTAAACATACATATTAATTTGATTTCTTAGAAAGGACAGTCTTATACTAATGAGTTCCTGGAATTCATTTACATAGTCTGAGAATGTGTAATAAAATTAGGGTTAGGGTTTTTCCCTGCTCAGTGGTCTTCCATGACGTCTGGTGGACATTTATTTAATCTTCTCTTCTTCATCACCATGTTCTTTTAGTGACCTAAAGCCTAAAATCCTTATGATACACGGAAAAACTCCACTACCAGAATATGTAGTAAATATGTTTATTCCAGCGCTGGGACGCATGGGGGATGATTCCTCCAAAGTCATGCATGCCCTCAGCTGTTTTCAGTTCAGTATATATTGGGTTACATGTTCCATATTCATTAAGTTTCACAATAGACCTAAACATATTCATTACCTAGCCCCACCCAGCCTCACTTCATATTATAATGAACCCAAAAGTCATTTGCATCTGCATTGCGCTTGCGCAGTGTCATCTGGTGGTCGTGGGTAGGGGTCCCCGGGATGAAGTAAGAGTCTTCCTCAGATGAAGTAAAGAGTCTTTCTCGTTCTAAACTTTTCACCTCACTTTTCTGCGTATGCTCTTTATGTCCCAGGCCCGAGTTCAAACCTCAAGGCTGGTTTAAGCTGGTTTATGTTGCTTTTAGGTTCAAGAACAAGGACTCGGTTCAAGGCTCTCCCCATTATCAGTAACTCCTTATTCCCTCATCATGCTTTGGTAGACATAACAAATATTTAGCTAGCTTTGTGCATTGCTCGTGACACATATCTTCCCAGTAAATCATTTATCCTCTGCCTCCCTCCCCCCCGATTCACTTATTCTTACCGATTCTTGTCTGTTCAGCATGCTCAGGTGCCTCGAAATGTCTTGTTGTCCTGTTCCTGCAGATAAACACTATCTACAGGGTCTCAAACTAAACCGATGAAGCCTGGTTCCTACCCACACCCCCGAGAAGGTGGGGACCAAGAGTACCCACACCCTCAGGACTCTGATGCCCGGGAGTATCCTCGACCCCACACTCTGCAACCTGAAACAGAGGCATGCCCAAAACTGGCAAAGGAGCCCAGAACTGAGCCATTGGCCCCTCCCTTGGACAGCAACCTGTCTGTAGCTCCCAGGGAAGTGATCCCCCTGTCATATGGCGCAGCCCGTCATTAACCTCCGCTGCCGCCGGAAGAGCCTGATGATTGGGGAGACCTTGGGGCAGGGGCTCTCCTGGATCCGACATTGCCTTGTGAGGCACAGACAGAAGCTCCCCTTCAGGAGGGCACGGGATGATACGGTTGGCCATGGACCCTTCCCCCTGCCCAAGTTACTGCTATCCCACGCAATCTGGCTGACTTCTGGCAGCAAGTGAAAGCACAGGCGTTGCAGGAGGGTAATTGGGAACTCAGAGAATATCACTGTTCCCAGGACCAGGAGAGGCAGCACTACTGCACTAGAAGAGGGGGGACCTATGGCGTTTCTGGTTGCTTGTGTTAGCGCTCAGGGCGGCCAGGATGAGCATGTCTCCTTTGCATGGAGGGTGATACAAGAATTGCAGAAGGCTATGGACCAGTATGGCCCCAATTCTCCTACTCTGATGCAAATGCTATGCCTTATAGCAACAGATGAATTAACCCCTTTTGATAGACATCAATGATTTTCCAGACGGTGCAGGCCGCTGTGTTTCATACCATCTGGAGGCAACATGCTGACCTCCAGATGACCCGGAACTTGCAGATCAATCAGCAAGATCCTCGGTATGGGGTCGGAACAGAGGCGCTTATGGAATGGGAAATTATGGAAATGCGCAGGTTCAAGCTCGGTGGCATCCATTAGTGTTGGAGCAAGTTAAGACTGTGGGGATGGAGGCTATTATGTGTACTGCGGAGCTAGTGAAGCCAAAGGCATGATATACTACCATTATGCAAGGAGCTAAGGAGCCATTTTTACAGTTTGTAGAGAAACTGATGGCGTCAATTGAAAGACAGGTTTTTGATGCCCATCTCTGAGAAATGTTGATTAAACAATTAGCCCGGGACAATGCCAATGAGGACTGTCAGAAAATCATAGAGGCGATGCCAGGTGATGCAACGCTAGAAGACATGATTACGGCTTGTACAAAGGTGGGATCTGTGCGGCACAAAATGGCTGAGGTAGCGATGGCCATGTCCGCACTCTGCCTTGCCATCATGGCCAATTAGGGCATAGAAAGGCTGAATGGCCCAATAAAAAACAAAAGGGGGTCCAGGGCCCAACTGTTGCCGTGGGAGCCATAACTTGCCTGTGATGCAGAAAGCCAGGGCATTTGCTAAGCAGTGCAAATCTCGCTTTCATGCGAGCAGGCAACCCTTACGATCGGGAAACAGCAAAGGGAGCACGAAGGGGTGCGTGCAGACACAAATGTCCCCCCGCCCCTGTCACTGTTTATACCAGGAGCAGAGAGATGCAGCAACACATAAATTCAGCAAGAGAAGGCCAAGAAGCAACTTTATTAATTTATAAGCCCGTTTTATATCCCCTAGCCCCATAGGGCGATTGGTCAGTGATCAGCCATCTCCTACAACACCCATTTCAAAATATTTTCCCAATGTACCATAAACAGTACTTAGCAAAACACTGCTATATAGCAGCAAAGCCTGTTTTGATAAGTAACCTGGAAGGGCAGAAAGCCACAGTGAGGCCCTATGTCACTACCCTACTGCTTAACTTGTGGGGAAGAGATGTGATGAATCAGTGGGGAGTGCGCCTTACCACGGATTTTAAATAGGGTCCACTGTGCTGCAGGGCGTGGAGCGACCAACACTGGCATTGACATGGCTAAAAAGCCAGTGTGGGTGAACCAGTGGCCCCTCAATCAAGAAAAGCTCACAGACCTGAAGGCTTTAGTTGTAGAGCAGCTGTCTGCGGGACATATCGAGCCCTCTCATAGTCCATGGAACACACCAGTGTTTGTGATCAAAAAGAAATCTGGGAAATGGAGGCTATTGCACGACTTGAGGAAAATAAACAACGTAACAGCATGTATGGGAGCACTGCAGCCGGGACTGCCATTACCAACAATGATACCAATGCGATGGGAAATTGTTGTAATGGATCTAAAAGATCGCAGCAGCATCAGTGTCTAATGTCATTTGTCCATCTCAACAGTGACATGGCCTAATAGCTAAACCCCTATATGGAGGGGTTAAATGTCTGAGCAACTTACTGGAATGGACTTCCAAATTCCAGAAAGGATTTGATGACAAAAAAAGAACTGATGAAATCTCCAGCATTAGGATTACCTAACCTGACAAAGCTGTTTCAGTTATATGTACATGAGAGACAGCATGTGGCTCTACGAGTTTTGACCCAGGTTTTGGGAAGCTGGAAAAGACTGGCTGCCTATTTCTCCAAGCAATTGGACAAAGTAAGCAATGGTTGGCCCACATGCTTACAGGCAGTTGCGTCTGTAGTCATGCTCATAGAGGAGGCCTGAAAACTGATGCTAGGCCAACCAATTAATGCCTTTGTACAACATGCTGTAATGGCAGTGTTAGAGAAAAAAAATTACATCATTTGATCACACCAAGCAGGTTAGCACAATATTAAGTTGTGCTGCTGGAACAGGATGATACCACACTATGAACAATATTGTGCCTTCAATATCTGGTATACCTTTTCCAAGCATTATTATTATCTATTAGTGCTATTAAAAAGGCCTGCGCCTCTGACCATGTCCGATGTTACCAAGGAATTACTAACTTGAGCTCAGTTTTCGTTTTTGCACTTAGTGCAACAGCAATTCCAAACCTCTGGTATCTGTTCTTATTAAAGCAAGACTATCTAACTTTCAAACTGTCTCAGTGCAAGTCCTTAGAGGGGCTCTGAAACAGGAAAGTACTGGATCCATACAAGCTCTTATGTGGGCTCTGAGACAGGCAAAACTGCCTCAGTGCAAGCCCTTAGTGGAGCTCTGCACAGAACTCTTAAATCTCCTTTTTGACTTTGTGAAACTGCTCCAGTGCAAGCCCTTGGGGCTTTGGTAGGCAAATGTCACACTTGCACCTTTGACGTGACACCCATCTACAAGAAGGGCCGGAAGGAGGATCCAGGGAACTATAGGCCTGTCAGTCTGACCTTGGTGCCAGGGAACGTTACAGAGCAGATCTTCTATTATAGGAAGGATATGGACGTGCTGGAATGTGTCCAGAGAAGGGCCACGAGGATGATCAGAGGGTTGGAGCACCTCTCCTATGAGGACAGACTGGGAGAGTTGGGGTTGTTCAGTCTGGAGAAGAGATGGCTCCAGGGAGACCTTATTGTGGCCTTCCAGTATCTGAAGGGGGCCTACAAGAAAGCTGGGGAGGGACTTTTTAGGCTGTGTGGCAGTGATAGGACTAGAGGGAATGGATTAAAACTAGAGATAGGTCAATTCAGATTAGACATTAGGAAGAATTTCTTCACCATGAGGGTGGTGAAACACTGGAATGGGTTGACATTCCCCTTATCTACAAGGGCCAAGGTTTCACAAGATGAGCTACAGCTTACAAGGCTGCAAAGTCAAAAACTATGAGAACATTTATAACTTAGGGTTGCACAGAGAGGTGGTGGAAGCCCCATCCTTGGAAGTTTTTAAGACCAGGCTGGATGGGGCTCTGAGCAACCTGATCTAGAGAAAGGTGTCCCTGTCATTTGCAGGGTGGTTGGAACTGGATGATCTTTAAGGTCCCTTCCAACCCTGACAATTCTTCCTTAATTTAGTGGAACATATGAAAACTTAGCAAGGGGATGAAGCTATTTATCCTTCAATGTACTTCACTCCTGTCTCAGCTAGCATATTTTGTCCCTTGTTCTAACCACAAGGCTGCTTCTTAGATCAACTTTTTTAGGTCAGAGTGTTCTTCACACAGTGTTTGAGACACCAAATTGTTCAAGTCAGAGTTCAACAGCAAGTCCTGTTTGACTAACCTGATCTCCTTCTATGATAAGGTAACCTGCTCAGTGGATGAGGGAAAGGCTGTGGATGTTGTTTATCTTGAATTTAGTAAAGCCGTTGACACCATTTCCCACAGCATTCTCCTGGAGAAACTGGATGCTCATGGCTTGGATGGGTGTGCTCTCCACTGGGTAAAAATCTGGCTGGATAGCTGTTGGGGTTTTGGGGAGTTATTCTGTTGTCCTTCTTCTCTTAAAGAATTTTTCCATACTTGTTTGTCAGGGAGGTAAATGGCTGTACTTAAGAGAGACAAAAGGACCTGGCCACAGGGGGAGGGGTCCAGCCTGCCGAATAAAGGGGGTTGGGTGGAGCCCCTGGGGCTCTTGCTTGGTTTGCTCCCTGCATTCAGTGTGGAGAAGCTTCCCTCGTGGTGCAGAGAACTCATCCCTGCGGCATCTCCTGCTCTCCCTGCTGCCTACCAAGGATCCGGAGGAACACCGGGATCAGCTTGGAGAGAGGTCGTCCCTGCTTCGTTTCCTGCTTTTTTTCCTTCTACCCCTGCTGTCTCCCGAGGATCCTGCTGGACACCGGGATCGGCTACCCAGGGGGGTTTGTGACACAGGCTTTTCATCGGCCACTGCCACGTGGGGACTGAGCTGGCTCCGGAGCGGTGGGGAGACCATCATGCCCTCCCTGCTCCCCGGGAGGTTGTGAAGAGGGGGGGACAGTATTCTGCTTGAAAGGTAATAAAGCAAGTTGAGCAACCATTGTTATCCTGGGGCATCCTGAGATAAACAGGAGACAGGATGCTGAGGCCTTGAGACAAGCTTGATGGGCCTTAGCTCATCTTGCATGGCTTGTAGATAAGGGAAGATTACTCCAAGACAGGGAGGAATAAAGAAAAGCCCCCCTCCAGTCTTGTGATCCCTGACTCATCGCAACTCTGCATCCTGAGACAAAAGGTGAAAAGTACACTGCGAGGAAGACTGAGAGCCTTCCTCCCGAAGACCCCTGCCCACGACCACCAGACGGCATTGCGCAAGCGCCAATGGGAGGAGGCCTATGATAATGAGTTCCCGGAACTGATTGTAATAATCCAACCCCATATCATGAATATGTAACTAACTCTGTTAAATATGCATGATTCCATGTCATAAATACCTGCTCGATGGACACTTCGGTGTGCAAGTTAGGAGGAACGATCCCCCTTGCACCCAGCGCCGTAATAAACATACCTGCTTTATAACCTTTCATGGGTTGTAGAGTTTGTTTTCCGCACGTCAGTTGGGGCTGGGTTCCTGGTGCTGTTTGCTGTTACTGCCGTAGTTATTGTTCTTTGTTTGTCCTGTTATATAGATATTTAGTAAAGAACTGTTATTCCTATTCCTCATATCTTTGCCTGAAAGCCCCTTAATTTCAAAATTACAAGCATTCGGAGGGGAGGGGGTTGCATTTCCCTTCCAAGGGGGACTCCTGCCTCCCTTGGCAGACACCTGTCTTTCAAACCAAGACAATAGCCAGGCCCAGAGCGTGGTGATGAAGGGATTTAAGTCCGGTTGGCAGCCAGTCACAAGTGGCGTCCCCCAGGTCTCACTACTGGTGCCTTTTCTGTTTAATATCAATGATCCAGATGAGTGGATTGAGGGCACCCTCAGCAGTTTTGCAGATGACACCAGGTTGGGTGAGTTTGTCAATCTGCTTCAAGGTAGGGAGGCTCTACAGAGGGATCTGGACAGTCTGGATCAACGGGCTGAGGACAGTGGTATGAGGTTCAACAAGGCCAAGTGCCAGGTCCTGTACTTGTGTCATGGTTTAACCTTTTCTGGCAACTAAACACCACACAGTCGCTCGCCCACTGATTCCCCCCACCCCACACACACCCTCCTGCGGGATTGGAAGGAGAATTGGGAGGAAGAAAAAGGTGAGACCCCATGGGTTGAGATAAGGACAGTTTAATAAAACAACATAAAGTGAGAAAAAAACCCCATCAAAAATGACAATATTAATAATGAACTAATATACAAAGTGAGTGATAGGAACTGTGAGGTTCTACTAGTACCCAAGACACTGCTTTCCCTGTTCCAGATGCAAGCTGATGCCAGAAGCTGAAATAAGTTGAAAACAGGCACCCCAACACCAGGCCAGCCCTCCCCTAACTTGGGCCAGCAGCTGCTTGTGATAATTAACCCTAACCAAACCCAGGACAACTTGGGAAACAACAACTCCCTGCAACACTATAGGATTGGGGAAGAGTGTCTGGAAAGCTACCCA
>JANVCC010009439.1:45433-61613 GCA_025345505.1 Todiramphus chloris collaris
TTCCTCTTGGCACTTATGTGTTTAAAGAAACTTTTCTTATTCTCTTTACCTTACTCACCAACTTAAGCTTTAAGAGGGCTTTGGCCTTCCTTATTGCCTTTCTACATGCCCTGACTACTTCTCTATAATTTTCCCAACCGACCGGTCCTTTTTTCCATGAACTGTATAGTTCTTTCTTCCTTGAAATCTCCTTCAAAAGCTCCCTACTCATCCATGTGGGTCACCTAGTGTGCCTTCCAGATTTTTTCCTCAAGGGAATACATCTATCCTGGGCCTGAAGAAACTGTTTTTTTAAAATTAACCAACTTTCTTGGGCTCCTTTACCCTCCAGAGTACTAGCCCATGGGATTCCAGCAAGTAGATCTTTGAAGAGTTCAAATTCAGCCCTGCGGAAGTCCAGGGTTGCAGTCCTACTTACTGCTCTAGTTCCCCCTTGTTTAATATTAAACTCTATCATATCGTGATCACTATCACCCTGGCTATTCCCAACCCTAATGTCTCCAACCAGTCCTTCTTTATTAGTTAATACAAGATCCAACAGTGCACCCCTCCTTGTTGCTTCATCCACGACCTGCATCAGAAAGTTGTCATCTATGCACTGCAAGAGTTTTTTGGACTGGGTATGCCTGTCTGTATGGGCTTTCCAACAGATATCAGGGTGATTGAAGTCACCCATGACTACCAGGGAGGGTGTTCTAGAGGCCACTTCCAGTTGACTGTAGAAGGCTTCATCAACACCTTCTTCTTGGTTTGGTGACCTTTAGTAGACACCCAGAATAATTTTATTCCCTTTTCCATGTGTCGTGGTTTAGGGTCAGGGCAGCCCCTTAAACCTATAACAGACGCTCTCTGTTAACCCCCCTCCCTCCCCACAGGGGAAGAGAAAGGGAATAAGGGAGAGAGACTTAGTGATTAGAAAAGGAAACTAGAACAGCTTTAATGGAAATGAAATTAATAATTATAAAATGGAATATATACAAATATATACAAAACCAGTATTGAACCCAACCCCCCTGATGGTAATTACATCACCGTCACCACTGATGTTGTGCAGGCACCGGGGGAGTCCCAGACTGGGCCCCGCAGCAGACGGGAGCTGTGTTCAGGAGCTGGATTCTGGTACCGGGTTCAGAAACACGCAGATCGGGATCGAAGGCAGACGGACAGAGTCCTCCTTGGATTTCTCCGAGGAAAGAACCGAGAGAGGACCCGAGCCAAGCCAAGCAAAAGCTGGCAAAGCACTCCAAGAGGAAAGAGAAGAGCCCAGAGACCCTTCAGGTCCCTCAGCTCTAGACCAAATATGGCGTATATGGGATGGAATACCTCGTTGGTCCGTTTAGAGTCACCCGTCCTGTGTGCTCCTCCCTGAAGGTGCAGCCTTCCACTTTCTGCACCCCCCAATGTGATACACAGGACCCAGCAGTGGCCTTGGTCTGCATACCAATCCTTGGTAGTAACTCGAAACATAAGGTGTTATCACTGATAAAAGCAGACACTGTCTTTGAGAACAGGCTGCTAACTTCAGAAAGTGCAGCTAATTAAAAGAACCAAGCTGAAAAGTAAAATTACTGAACACAATTAGTTCTGTTTTCACTCAAACCAGGACACCATGTCCCTTGACTTTTACCCGTAAGCTTTCAACCTTTTCTACCTCCCTTCCTGGATAGAACCTAATACATTTTAGTTGCTGTCTCACGTAGAGAGCAACACCACCACCTTCCCTTGCTGGCCTATCTCTTCTGAATAGAACATAACCTTCCAAAACAACATTCCAGTCGTGGGAGCTGTCCCACCACATCTCAGTAATAGCAATTATATCATAGTTGTATATTCTCACATATATCTCTAACTCCTCCTGCTTATTCCCCATGCTCCATGCATTGACGTATAAGCATTTCAGAGAGGGGGTAGAGTTAATAGTTTTTAATCTTTTTATACAACCATTTATACCCACCTCTGTGGCCATTAGTCTATCAGAGACCTCTGTGTGATTGTGGTCACACATACGAGTCCAATCTGCCTCAACTGGGACAGCAGACTAAAGGTTGTCCCCAGGCTCATCAGGCTCATCACTAGCAAGTCTGTGTGCATTGGTACAGAGGCACCTGATCTCTGCAACTGACTTCACCCCCATCCTTTGTCCCGCACCCCCAGGCTCATTGCTGGAGGAGATCATCGAGTCCAAACCCCCTGCCAGAGCAGGACCACCTAGAGCAGGCCACACAGGAACGTATCCAGGTGGGTTTTGAATGTCTCCAGAAATGGAGACTCCACAACCTCTCTGGGCAGCCAGTTCCAGTGCTCTGTCACCCTCACAGTGAAAAAGTTTTTGCTTATGTTTCTGTGGAACCTCTTATGCTCCAGATTGCACCCATTATCCCTTGTCCTATCATTGGACATAACAGAGAAGAGCTTGGCTCCATCCTTCTGACACCCACTCTTTACGTCTTTATAAACATTAATGAGGTAACCCCTCAGTCTCCTCTTGTTATTCTCTAATTCCCATCCACAGGTGATGTCGGGCCAAGTCCAGGAAGCAGGGCTCAAGGAACACGAAGCAGCCGCTCGGAGGACAAAGATGAATGCCCCCTCATCCTCCTCCTGCCCTCCCCCTTTATAGTTGAGCTGACGTCACATGGTATGGGATATCCCACTGGTCAGCTCAGGTTGGCTATATCCTCTCCCCCATCCTGCCCCCCCAGCCTCTGGTGCCGTGTGAGCTCTGTCAGTCATAACACAGGTGTGTTATCAACACCCTCCAGCTCCCAGTACTGCAGCATGAGGGCTGGATGGGGAAAAGCAGCTCAGCCAGACCCACTACTCCCAGCTTCCATAGTTTTTCATCATAAGGGAGATGCTCCACGCCCTTAATCATCTTCATGGTTCTGTGCTGGACTCTCTGAAGCAGTTCCCTGGTCTTCTTGAACTGAGGGGCCCAGAACTGGATACAGTACTCCATATGTGGTCTCACTAGGGCAGAGTACAAGGGGAGAACCTCTCTAGACCTACTGACCACACCCCTTCTAATACACCTTAGGATTCTATTGGCCTTCTTGGCCACGAGAGCACATTGCTGGCTCATGGTCATCCTGCTGTCCACCAGGACCCTCAGGTCCCTTCCCCCTATGCAACTCTCTAACAAGTCAATCCCCAACCTATACTGGTACATAGGATTATTCTTTCCCAAATGCAAGACTCTACACTTTCCCTTGTTGTATTTCATTCGATTTCTCCCTGCCCAACTCTCCAGCCTGTCTAGGTCTCGCTGAATGGCAGAACAAGCCTGCTGGTGTGTCAGCCACTCCTCCCAGGTTTCTATTACAGAATCACAGAATTACTGAGGCTGGAAAAGACCTCTGAGATCATCAAGTCCAGCCTATGACCCAACACCACCACATCAGATAGACTATGGCACTAAGTTTCTTTAAACACATCCAGGGATGTTGACTCCACCACCTCCCTGGGCAGTCCATTCCAATGTCTGATCACCCTCTCTGTCAGGAAGTGCTTCCTGATATCCAACCTAAACCTCCCCTGGTGCAGCTTCAGGCCATGCCCTCTGGTCCTGTCACTAGTTGCCTGGGTTTTCCTAGGTTCTCACAATATTCGGTGAGAATCCTGCCTTTCTTACACGTGTTATGAGAAATATTAGGATGGTTTTGTAAACTAGACTATCATGCGGTGTTTTGCTAAGTTCTGTTTATGGTACATTGGAAAAATATTTTGAAATAGGTGTTGTAGGACTTTAGCCAATCACCCTAGGAGATGGGTTATCACTGACCAATCACCCTATGGGGCTAGGGTATATAAAACGGGGGTGTAAATTAATAAAGTTGCTTCTTTTGCCTGCTCTTGCTGAATTTATATGTTGCTGCATCTCTCCGCTCCCGGCATAAACAGCGACACTACAGCACCTCAATATTCTTCTTGAAGTGAGGGGCCCAGAAATGTACACAGTACTCAAGGTGAGGCCTCACCACTGCTGAGTACAGGGGGAGAATCACATCCCTAGTCCTGCTGGCCACACTATTCCTGATACAAGCAGGATGCCATTTGCCTTCTGGGCCACCTGACCACACTACGGGCTCATGTTTAACCGGTTGTCAACCAGCACTCCCAAGTCTCTCTGCACCAGGCTGCTTTCCAGCCACTCCTCCCCCAGTTTGTAGTGCTGCCTGGGGTTATTGTGGCCAAAGTGCAGGACCCTGCACTTGGTCCTGTTGAACTTCATACCGTTGGCCTCAGACCATCAACCCAGCCTGTCCAGGTCCCTCTGCAGTGTCTTCCTACACTCCAGCAGATCGACACTCCCTCCCAGTTTGGTGTCCTCCTCAAATTTACTGAAAGTAGACTCAATCCCCACGTACAGGTCATCAATAAAGATATTGAATAGGACTGGGCCCAGTACTGATCCCTGGGGTATACCACTGGTCACTGGATGCAAACTGGATGCAGCACTGTTCACCACCACTCTCTGGGCCCAGTCATCCAACCAGATTTTTACCCAGTGAAGGGTGCACCTGTCCAAGCCATGGACTGCCAGCTTTTCCAGGAGGATGCTGTGGGAGACTGTGTCAAAGGCTTTGCTGAAGTCGAGGTAATCCACATCCACAGCCTTCCCCTCATCCACTAGGCGGGTCACCCAGTCACAGAAGGAGATGAGATTGGTCAGGCAGGACCTTCCTTTCCTAAACCCATGTTGGCTAGGCCTGATCACCTGGTTGTCTTCTATATGTTGCTTGATGGCACTCAGGATGAACTGCTCCATAACCTTGCCAGACACCAAGGTCAGGCTGACAGGCCTATAGTTCCCCGGATCCTCCTTCTGGCCCTGCCTGTGGAGGGGAGTCACATTGGCCAACCTCCAGTCATCTGGGACCTCCCTGGTTATCCAGGACCGGTGATAAATGATGGAGAGCGGCTTAGCCAGTTCTTCCACCAGCACCCTCAGCACCCTAGGATGAATCTAAGTGGCACAGCAGGTCACTAACTGCTTCCTCCTGGATTACAGGAGGGGTATTCTGCTCCCCATCCCTACCTACTGACTCAGGAACACAGTTGTTCTGAGGATATCTAGTCTTTTTGTTAAAGAACAAGGCAAAGAGGGCGTTAAGCACCTCTGCTTTCTCCTTATCTTCCATTACTATATTCTCCCCTCATCCAATAAGGACTGGAGGTTTTCCATGACCCTCCTTTTATTATTAATGTATTTATAAAAGCATTTTTTATTACCCTTAACAGAGATGTCCAGATTAAGCTGTAACTGAGATTTTTGCATCTCTAATTCTCTTCCTACATGACCTTACAATATCCTTAAATGCTTCCTGATTCAATTGTGCATTTTTTCAAAGCTGATACACTTTTTTTTTTTTCCTGAGTTCCTGCAAAAGCTCCCTGCTCAACCAGCCCTATCTCCTTCCCCTCCGGCTCACTTTCCAACACATAGGGTCAGCCTTCTCCTGAGCAGGTATTGTCAGCAAACTTGCTGACAGTGCACTCTGTTCCCTCATCAAGGTCAATGATGAATATATTGAATAGTATTGGCCCCAGTACCGACCCCTGAGGGACTCCACTAGACACAGGCCTCCAACTAGATTCTGCCCCATTGACCACAACTCTCTGACTTCTTTCCTTCAACCAGTTCAAAATCCACCTCACTACCTGATCATCCAGACCACAATTTCTCACTTTAGTTGCAAGAATGCTCTGGGAGATTGCATCAAATGCTTTACTGAAGTTAAGATAGACCACATCCACTGCACTACTGTCATCTATCCACCTGGTCATTTCTTCATAGAAGGCTATCAGGTTGGTCAAACATGACTTCCCCTTGGTAAAGCCATGTTGACTGCTCCTGATGAGCCCCTTGTCCTTGATATGCCTAGAGACAGCGCCAAAGATAAGTTGTTCCATCACCTTTCTGGGGATGGAGGTGAGGCTGACTGGTCTGTGCTTACTCAGATCCTCCTTCTTGCCCTTTTTGAAGGCTGGTATGACATTTGCTTTCTTCCAGTCCTCAGGCACCTCTCCTGTTCTCCATGACTTGCTAAATATGATGGAGAGAGTTCTAGCAATGACTTCCGCCAGCTCCCTCAGCACTCCCGGGTTCATCCCATTGGGGCCTGTCATGGTTTAGGGTCAGGGCAGGCCCTTAGACCTATAACAGATGCTCTCTGTTAATTCCCCCAACCCCCTCCCCAAAGGGGAAGAGAAAGGGAATAAGGGAGAAAGACTTAGCAATTAGAAAAGGAAACTAGAACAGCTTTAATGAAAATTAAATTAATAATTATAAAAATGGAATATATACAAATATATACAAAACCAGCATCGAACCCAACCCCCGTGATAGGAATTACATCACTGTCACCACTGATGCTGTGGAGCAGGCAACGGGGGAGTCCCAGACTAGGCCCCGCAGCAGACAGGAGCTGTGTTGACGAGCTGGATTCTGGTACCGGGTTCAGAAACACAAAGACTGGATCAAAGGCAGAATGGACAGAGTCCTCCTTGGGTTCTCTGAGGAAGGAACCAAAAGAGGACCCGAGCCAAGCCAAGCAAAAGCTGGCAAAGCAGTCCAAGAGGGGAGAGAAGAGCCCAGAGACCCTTCGGATCCCTCAGCTCTAAACTGAATATGGTGTATATGGGATGGAATACCTCATTGGTCAGTTTAGAATTACCCGTCCTGTCCGCTCCTCCCTGAAGGTGCAGCCTTTCACTTTCTGCACCCCCCCCAGTGTGGTACACAAGACCCAGCAGTGGCCTTGGTCTGCATACCAATCCTTGGTAGTAACTCTAAACATGAGGTGTTATCACTGCTAGAAGCAGACACTGTCTGTGAGAACAGGCTGCTAACTTCAGAAAGTTCAGTTAATTAGAAGAACTGAGCTGAAAAGTAAAATTACTGAACAGAATTAGTTCTGTTTTCACTCAAACCAGGACATTCCACCCCTTATTCCATACCATTTACGTCATACCCATCACCAGGTTATCATTTCTTTATATGGAAAAGTTCACTGAGGTCATGATTGTAGATTTCCATCCATTGTAACAGTCTCTCAGGGTAAAAGATAGAATTCATCACAGTTCGTGTCTACAGGTTGCAGATTCATCTCAGGAGGTTACTGGACACCACTTGATGAGGCTAGGTCCTGTCATCACCATGATGTTATCCTGAAAGACACTTATTGAATACTGTTAGTGTTATGCAATTAATATACAGCTTTGAATTGAGTATTCTCACCCAGAGTTAAATTTCCTTGAGGTACACACGGTACTTCACCATCTTCCATCATCACCCACAAAGTACTTCCAGGTCCTTGAGCGAAAGCAGTCCCACAAATGGGTTTGCCTTTGCCCAAAGCAGGAAATACCCACACAGTTTTCCCCAACAGATTCCTTTCATACACCACAGGGACTTTATCCCCTTCTACTGTGTGTAATGGGTCTGACCGAGCAGGACCAGCTCGATTGATGGATCCTCTGGTGTTGACTAACCAGGTGGCTTGTGCTAAATGCTTGTCCCAGTTTTTAAAGTTTCCACCCCCCATTTCTTTCAAAGTAGTTTTTAACAATCCATTGTATCGTTCAATTTTCCCAGAGGCTGGTGCATGATAAGGGATGTGATACACCCACTCGATACCATGGTTTTTGGCCCATTTGTCTATGAGATTGTTTTTGAAATGAGTCCCACTGTCAGACTCTATTCTTTCTGGACTACCATGTCGCCACAGGATCTGCTTTTCCAGGCCCAGGATGGTGTTCCGGGCAGTGGCGTGAGGTACAGGATGGGTTTCCAGCCAGCCAGTGGTTGCTTCCAGCATTGTAAGCACATAGTGCTTACCCTAGCGAGTTTGAGGCAGTGTCATGTAATCAATCTGCCAGGCCTGCCCATACTTATACTTGGACCATCGTCCCCCATACCACAAAGGTTTCAACCGTTTCGCTTGTTTGATTGCGGCGCATGTTTCACAGTCATGGATAACCTGTGCAATAGCGTCCATGGTTAAATCCACCCCTCGGTCACGTGCCCATTTGTATGTTGCATCTCTTCCCTGATGTCCTGAAGTATCATGAGCCCACCGAGCTAAAAATAGTTCACCTTTATGTTCCCAGTCTAAGTCTGTCTGGAACACTTTAGCAGCCTGATCCACTTGCTGGTTGTTTTGATGTTCCTCAGTGGCTCAATGTTTAGGTACGTGGGCATCCACGTGACGGACTTTTACAACTAATTTTTCTATCCGAGCAGCAATGTTTGGCCACAGTGTGGCAGCCCAAATGGGCTTACCTCTGTGCTGCCAGTTATTCTGCTTCCACTGTTTTAGCCATCCCCACAAGGCATTTACTGCCATCCATGAATCAGTGTAGAGATAGAGCACTGGCCACTTTTCTCGCTCAGCAATATCTAAGGCCAGTTGTATGGCTTTTACTTCTGCAAACTGACTTGATTCACCTACTCCCTCAGCTCCTTCTGCTATTCGTCATGTGGGACTCCAAACAGCAGCTTTCCACTTTTGATGGTTTCCTACAAGATGGCAAGATCCATCAGTAAACAGAGCATATTGCTTATCATTATCTGATAACTGATTATATGGTGGGGCTTCTTCAGCACGTCTCACCACCTGTTCTGGTGACATGCCAAAGTCTTTACCTTCTGGACAATCCATGATCACCTCTAAGATTCCTGGATGACAGAGGTTCCCTATTCAAGCTCTCTGGGTGATTAATGCAGCCCTCTTACTCCATGTGGTATCGGTGGCATGATGAGTGGAAGGGAATTTACCCTTGAACATCCAGTTTAGGACTGGTAATCCTCTATGGGTAGCCTTGCAGAAGGGAGAACAAACGCAGCATAAAGGATCTGCTTGGTATTGGCCAGTTACCAAACAGAGCCTAAATCGGATGCTGATAAGGGGTTGGTCCCGTAATGGCCAGTTACCGGACAGAGCCCAAATCAGATGCTGCCTTAAAACTGCCTAAAAGAGTCTCCAGCAATGCCATGGGAGATACACCTAGCAAAGAAATTCTACATCACAATTCTATCAGGTACTAATCTGAAATAGAAATCTATATCAGTTATTAATTCTAATATAGCCTTAAGGGGTTTAACTTTCTGACACCATAAGAAAGTAACTTAAAGTTCAGTCTCTGATTGTGGAAGGACCATCCCAGTCTCTGCTTGTAGACAGACCATCTACCTGATGGTCGGTGTCCTGGTCATCACCAGAAGGATCGTTCGGTTGACGATCGGCATTCTGGTCGTCATTTGGAGGGTCTGCATTCTTGTCAGCATTTGGAGGTTGCCTGTTGTGCCTCTGGTGCTGCAGGTCAGGGCGAATGCATCTTGCAGGTAGCCACCATACTTCTGGTTCATCAGGATGCCAAAAACAACCAGTGACCACCCAGGTGACCATATATCTGTTCCTGGAAAACGAACTAACACCTTTGGTTTTACCTCAGTCGTGAGAAGATTATAGTGTTTTTTCATGGGCGTACAGTCTGTTCCATGTCTATCAAATTGATTCCAGATATATAGCATCTTCATTAGGACAACATCCTGCTGATCTAAAGGGATATGTGATTTCTTTTCTATGATGCGATTTAAAGATTCTTTCAATGTACGGTGAGCATGCTCTATAATTGCCTGACCTGTCGAATTATAGGGGATACCGTGTGTGATGATAATATTCCAATGATGTGCCCAGTCTTTTACGGATTAGGCAACAAAATTTGGTCTGTTGTCTGTTTTGATGCTATCGTGCTTTCCCAGCCACACCATAGCTGTCTGCCAATGCATTATTGTCTCTTTCGCATGGGCTCTCCTTTTAGCTGTAACAACTAAGACACCGCTATAGGTATCAAGAGTTACAAACAGATTAGAATTTGGCTTAAAAGGTTCATAGAGTGTAACATCTGTCTGCCAAATCGCTGAGGGAGCCAATCCCCGTGGGTTGACTCCCATTTGCCATAACAGTGAGGTTTGACAGTGTGGACACATTGCTACGATTTCTCGAGATTGTGAAAATGAAATCCCTGCAGTTTTTGCTAAGCTCTTTGCTCCCATATGCAACTCTTCATACAATATTCATGTTTGCTGGAAAGTCCACACACCCTTTGCTGCTAAGTCTGCCTTGTCATTCCCTTCTTTATAAATAATGGGGTAGTCTATATAACTGTTCGTGTGCATAATTGCGCATGCCTGTGTTCGATTCTGTAGCGCTGCATCTAGCATTACTGCAATCTCGGAATATGGTATTCCTGATGTTGACATTGATATAATTAATTTATAAACGTAATAAGATTCTGTTACTATATTCATGATGCGGTTTCTGTTCTGTCGTAATGCCTTTGCTTCTAACCACTGCAATGAACTATTTTTGTCAGTATATGTACACTTCTTCCACTCCCTTTCCTCCTGCCGCTGTTGATGTTAGAGAAGATGCATCGGTAAAATATGTGGGGCCATCATTTGGCTTGTCACTTACATGCTGTGTAAGATCAATGTTAAATGTACTTAATTGCTGTACCCATTCGATACGTTCTAAACATTGAACCTGTCCAGTATAATCGGCTAATGTGATTTGCAGGGCTGATGAAAGGCTTTTCAAAACTATTTGCTGCACATTGCATTACAATAACAACAGGCTCTCTTCCCAAGGTAGCTTGCGCAGTTAGACGGGCCTTAGTGATCATGTCTGCCAGCATAGTTGGCCAGCTGACAAATGCCTTTTTTCCTGATGTCATAAACCATGTCAAAGCTGTAAATCTTTGACGTACCTCCCAGGATACCTGTTTAGTGCTTCCCATAAGAGCTAGGACATCTAATTACAAATTAATGCGGGCTACATGGCTATCAACCGTAAGTTGCAGTATGTTCTCAAGGCAGAGTCGTATGTCTGAGGTGAGTGAGATTGTGTCCTGTGGGTACTTGTTTCCCTGTAGTAATGTATACAACAGCTGCATCGTGTCTTGTGTGATTTGGATAAAATTCTTGATCCATTGTATACTACCTGCTATTTGCTGAATGTCATGAATTGTTCGAGGCTCAGTGTGTATTTTTATATTCTGTGGTTTCACATCCTCCGGCCCAATGTATGTGCCTAAATATTTCACCCCTGGCAAACGTTGGACCTTTGCCTCAGCTATTGTTAAATTTGCCTTTCTCAGCTCATCTTTTACATGAGACAAGATTAGCTCTGCTGTATCTTGTTGCTATGCAGCGATCAAGATGTCATCCATATAGCGTATCAGCAACGCTGTAGGCCCAAATCGCTTTCTGGTCTCCTTTATAGCACTATCTACATACAGTTGACAGAACGTCGGTGAATTTTTCATTCCCTGAGGCAATACTGTCCATTGATATCATTCTGTAGGCGCAATGTTGTTTATGGATGGGACAGTAAAAGCAAATCGTGGTGAATCGTCAGGATGCAGTGGTATAGAGAAAAAACAGTCCTTTATGTCTATACTGATGATTGCCCAGTCCTTTGGTATCATGCTAACCTTTGGCAGACCTGGTTGCAGTGGGCCCATATCCTACAGTTGTCCATTCACTGCTCTTAAATCATGCAGCAATCGCCACTGTCGTGCTTCTTTCTTTCGTATGACAAATATCGGTGTGTTTCAAGGACTTGTTGAAGGTATTATATTATTTTGATTAACATGTCCTATCCTCAGTGACGAAATGCCGGGAGACACCGAGGGTCCATTGTGAGACTCAGACTCTCATAGAGAGGAAGGCAAAATGGCATTTTATTAAAGGCTACAGGCACTTATATACCAGTAACAGACCCAGCCCTTCGTGGGTGGTATCCTACCTGGTTTCTACGTTTCCGTTACAGCACGTGATCTTCCGCATCGCCACATCCTTATACTACCACATTATATGCCCAGCTGATAATTCTCTTTGTATTAGTTCATTGGTGCTTGTAATATTTCTTGTGTCAAGGGCCACTGTTCAACCCACACTGGCTCATTTGTCAGCCATATCATTTTGATAGGCGTCATTTGCTGCAAATTGACAGTGGCCCCCAATACAAATTTGTTATTTTCAAATTGACCTGGGCACAAAAGTCTCTTCCTAAAAGAGGTCTACCCTCTGCTAGGATAAATGGTTTCACTGAGGATTCTATGGGTGAACCATCAACATCGTACACTTTGAGGGTAATGAAGGCCATTGAGAGTGTCACTTGCTGTTCGCCTCCTATTCCATATATCGCTGGGCCTAGTTGTTGTGGCCATTCTTTAGGACAAATATGTGTTGTAATTATTGTGATGTCCGCTCCTGTATCTAGCAGTGCATCATAACGTATTGTCATTGTCTTACCTCCTGCCTCTCATGTTGCATACACGGTCAATAGCGGGAGCTGAAACAACGGAACGGTTAGAAGTGCAGCGAATCCTCTGTCAGGCACAGAGCTGGATCTTGCATATCGTAATACTTGTTTGCCTTCTGCTCTGCACGCAGTTCCCCTTGCCATTCCTGTAACATAACTGTCGGTTGCTGTACCCCCTGAGGACGCACTAATTGTGTTAACTCTGGACGTGGCGCTGGACGACGAGCTCCCTCGCCCCGGTAAAAGGGAGCCCGACAGGCATTTCCTGGTGGCCTAGATGATTGGCAATCACGGGCAAAGTGACCCAGTTTACTGAAGCGCCAACGCAGTGGAGGATACGGATACATACGTTTAATGTGACCAGGTTGTCTATACTGATGACGCTCCTGTGTGGTTGCGACTTGTACCATTGGGGTTGGTGTTCCTGATGGCCCTGCTTTCTCCTGCAGTACAGCTGTTCGTAGTAAATGAGGCAACGGCGTCTGTGGATGCTGAAAAGCTGCTAGCAGAGGAATTTTCCTAGGTTCTCACAATATTCGTTGAGAATCCTGCCTTTCTCACACGTGTTATGAGAAACAGTAGGACGGTTTTGTAAACTAGACTAACACATGGTGTTTTGATAAGTTCTGTTTATGGTACATTGTAAAAATACTTTAAAATAGGTGCTGTAGGACTTTAGCCAATCACCCTAGGAGATGGGTGATCACTGACCAATCGCCCTATGGGGCTAGGGGATATAAAATGGGGTTGTAAATTAATAAAGTTGCTTCTTTTGCCTGCTCTTGCTGAGTTTATATGTTGCTGCATCTCTTCGCTCCCGGCATAAACAGCGACATTCGGTGACCTGCGACGTGTACGACCCGCACCGGGCGAAGCCGAGCAGCTCTTGGGAGGTACGCAACCGCCCACCCCCTTTCCCACCCCCAGCCCCGAGGTTCACAGCCGGGACCAGTCCAGGCACCGGGGTATTAGAAAAGCCCTGCCGAGATGGGGACTTGCGACTTGAAAGAAAGCGTGGTGCTGTTGGCCTGGAAGAATTTCCTGGCCACCAAAAAGAGCGCTGTTTCGGAGGACGCCCTCCGCGCTCTTTTGCAATGGGCAGCTGAGCACCAGTTTCTCCTGAGCTCTGACACTGCCTTTGATTTAAAGCTATGGCGGCAGCTGGGCACCAGGCTTGGTCATGAGCTTCCCGACAGGGACGACACGCTGATAGACTTGATTCGCACTTGGAGAGCTGTATTTGCTGTGCTTCTAAAGTCTGAAACTGGCGATGGGGGAGGGGTGCCGGCTTCAAAGGGGGACACCGCTAAGGGGGACGCTGCTGAACTCAGTGTAGCAGCCGGCGGCAGCCGCACCGAGGAGCCGTCTCCGGCCCCACAGGATCCGGAGCCGGTCCTACAGCCCGTTCAGCGGCAATACACCTGGCCCCGGGATTATGTTCCCCCTAAATACCCGACGCCTGTAGAGCAGCTCGCAGAAATGCTTAAACAGAGCGATGGCTCGGAGCGCCCCTTGCTCCTTAGCCCAGCGGCTCTGGTCTCCTCCGCGCCACTCCCTTCGGCAAATATAAGAGTGCCGGTAGTTCCCACGGCCTTTACGGTTGTCCGGCCCGGTTTAACGGTGACCTGGAGCTCCACGGCGGCACCGAGGTTTTCTGCGCGTGCACCCACTGCGTTCATGGCACCCTGGAGTTTTCCACAAGCGCCCGCGGCGCCCGGCAGCTCCGCGCATGTGCCCCTCTCTGGGTGTTTTCATGCGCAGGTGCAGCCGGCCATGATGGACCTGTTAACGCGGCAGCTGGCAGCGATGGAAGAACATCTGCTGAGGATATCTCAGCAGCTCGCGGAATTTCAGGAGGCGTTCCTGCGGGCGGCCGCTGAGAGAGCCGTGCCGGGCCGTCCCGGGCCGGAAGTGCCGTCTCCGGGAATTCCGAACGCGGAAGTGCCGACGGCTCCCGCGGCGGAACCGGCAGCGGCGGAGCAAACGGCGGCCCCGGTGGAGGCGGAGACGGCGGCTCCGGCGCCACTGGCCGAGCTGACGGCCCCGACTCCAGCGGCAGAGGCGGCTCCGTCACAAGATCCGCCTGCGCCGCCCCAGCCGGCTGCCTTGCTGCCCCCTGCACAACCGACTGCGGCCCCCACCGCCGTACCACCCTCTAGCCCGGCACCCGTGCCCTGCCCGCCTCCATTGTTCGTGCTGGGGTCCTCCGGGAAACCCCTGCCTGACGATTCAGGCAGTGACACAGAGGGCACGCCTGCCTCAAGGTGGAAGGCTGCGGTAGCCGAACAGCGGAAGAAGTGGTTGCTGCAGGGCCATTCTTGGACACTCCCAGACTGTACTGTAACTGTCCGTCCAAGAAACGTCAGGCGTTTCTGGGAGGCGGTTAAATTGCGGGCTCTGGAGGAGGGCAACTGGGATCTCTTAGACAAACTGGGACTGCCAGAGAGGTCAGGGGAATATATGCGGGATCAGGAGACTGCTGTAACGCCTCAAAAGGGTGTGCCACCAACTCAAGGCGATAGTAACACCCCGCAAGGGGATGCCCAAGCCTATCCTGTGTTTAAGGCTGCCCCAAATTCAGGTCAACATGATAGACATGACGTTTTTGCTTGGAAGGTTGTACAAGATTTACAATCCAAAGTGGCACAGTATGGGCTTAGTTCTCCTGAACTCATGCAACTTCTTAGAGTGCTGAATGCTGATCTGCTTATTCCATTTGATATTAAGCACTTAGCTCAAATTATACTTCAACCTGTAAAACTTGAAGTTTTTGAGACTACCTGGAGAAAGATGTCTGAGAAGGCTGCACTACAAAATAGACAGTTGCCTTCCACTGACATTAGACATGACGTTGAAGTAGATGCCCTTATGGGACTTGGTTACTACTCTAATCCTGATTTCCAGGCCACCTGGCCCCCTCAAATCATAGAGCAAGCTCAAAAGGTTGGCATGGGAGCTCTATTTAAGACCATGAACATGGCTACTCCTGAAACACGGTATATGAAAATACACCAGGGGCAGACAGAGCCATTTTTACTCTTTGTAGAAAAGGTTGCTGCTGACCTTGAGAAGCAGGTTGAAGATAATTCAATCAGGCAGATGATGTGCGTACAATTAGCAAGAGACAATGCCAATGATGAGTGTAGAAAAATCATCAATGCTCTACCAGGGGAGCCTACACTCACAGATATGGTTGAAGCCTGTGCTAAGGTGGGGTCTGCGAGCCATAAAAGGTCTGCTTTGGCTGCGTTTCTGCCATCTGTTCACCCATCTTCTGATCGTGAACCGAAGCAGTCCAAAGCTGGGAGCAAACGGAAAAGGGCTAAATCAAGGCAAAAGGAAAACGCAGGGACCCCCCCCAGTGCAGGAGGTGTGGTAGGCCAGGTCATCGTACAGAATATTGCAGATCTCTGCGCCATGCCGACGGTCGGCCTCTGTCGGGAAACTCACACCGGGGTGCAAAAAGGGGGAATTGGTCTCCGATGCAGGTGATCCCCCAGGGAATGACACAGGCACAGGCCTACCCAGCCACCTTAGAGACAGCAGCCCAGGATCAGCCGGGGCCGACGTCTACACCACAACAACAGTCGTCCTAGAATCTAGTCGTATTTATAAGGTCCCTTTGGATGCATATGGACCCCTAGGTCAGGGACTCAGTGCAATGCTCGTGGGAAAAGCTAATGTTACCCACCGAGGGATCTTTGTGCACCCAGAAGCTATTGATGATGACTTTACAGGCCAGATTCATGCTATGGTTTCCACGCCCAACCCCCCTGTTACTATCCCTGAAAAGACTTGCATTGCTCAATTAATGCCTTTTAAGTCATGTGTCCCCAGGACAGAACAAC
>JANVCC010009439.1:66613-79758 GCA_025345505.1 Todiramphus chloris collaris
CCCCCATACCTTCCATCACTGCGTTAACTTTTCGGAGATCTTGCAAGAGTCTCCATTTCCCTGATTTCTTCTTAATTACGAAAACAGGAGTGTTCCAGGGACTATTAGAAGGCTCAATATGTCCCTGCTGTAACTGTTCCTGAACTAGCTGACGAAGGGCGACTAATTTCTCATTTGGTAGGGGCCACTGCGATTCCCAGATCGGTCTGTTAGTCAGCCACCGCAAAGGCAGCGTAGGAAACTGTGCACCCTTACGCACAGTGACCCCTATCAAAAATTTGTCCCAATTCGTACCCCCCAAGCTGCCAGTACGTCCCGCCCCCAGAGCTTGATTGGAGCGCTAGTAACGTAAGGCCGAATTGTAGCTGTGTGTCCCTCTGGGTCTTTTACCATTACAGGTCGTTCGCTTAAATAGCTCTGTGCGGTTCCTCCTAACCCTGCGATGGCCGATCCCACAGGGGCTAAAGGCCATGAAGGAGGCCATGCAGAAAAGGAGATCAACACTGTTATATTTGCCGAAGGGAGCGGCGCGGAGGAGACCAGAGCCGCTGGGCTAAGGAGCGAGGGGCGCTCCGAGCCATCTCTCTGTTTAAGCATTTCCGCGAGCTGCTCTTCAGGCATAGTGTATTTAGGGGGAACATAATCCCGGGTGTAATGAAGAAAATTGGATGATTCGTGTCAATAAGATGTGGCAACAGGAGGTTTCTGTTAAAAGGGAACAGGTAAACCAATCACTTAAGCTGGTTTGCTCTAATAAAAGCACCAGATCAAGTATCGAAAGGTACCAAATGTATTCTGCCCTGCTGGGGACTCGGCCCTCCAGGATATCATCACTGCTTCCACTGGATACAGGCCTGGCCGAGGCCTGAGTCGTAAATGTCATCATAAATCCTAGCCTAGTAGCCTTGTAAACTGTAGCTTGTTTTACATAGCCATAAACTGTGTTTTGTCTTACATAGTTGTAAGTTGTGTTTTGTCTCACATAGTTGTAAACTGTGCTTTGTCTTACATAGTTATAACCTGTGTTTTGCCTTACATAATTGTAAGCTGTAACCGGTCTTACACAGCCTTGAGAGTTATCAAGGTTCTCATAAATCCTGCAGCCTGTCTTGTGTAGTCTTGGTCTGTGTAGATAAGGGAAACTAACTCCCAGACAGGGAGGAATACAGGAGAGCCTCCCACAAATCAGCCAGGTCACACCAGCCCTGTGATCTCTGACTCATCGCAACTCTGCATTTTGAGACAAAAGGTGAAAAGTACACTGCGAGGAAGACTGGTGGCCTTCCCCCTGAAGACCCCGGCCCACGACCACCACACAGCAGTGCACAAGTGCCAAAGGGAGGAGACCTATGATAATGAGTTCCTGGACCTGATTATAATAATACAACCCCATATCATGAACTGATATCATTAACGCTGTTGGATATGCATGATTCAGTGTAATAAACAACTGCCTGCTTGACATCTGGTGTGCGTGTTGGTGGAGCGCAGACTCCCTGCACACCCAGCGCTGCTTGCTCATTCCCCATCACTAATAAGTTTTTATTTTTTTATTGAAAGACGATTTTGGTCTCATTTATAACACGGGGAAAGGTGTATTGCCCTTGAACGGGCTGTAGGACTGGCACCGGGTCCCGTGGGGCCCGAGACAGCTCCTTGGTGCGTCTGCCGCCGGCTGCTACACTGAGTTCAGCAGCGTCCCCCTTAGCGGCGTCCTCCACTGAAGCCGGCACCCCTCCCCCGTCACCGGTTTTAGCCTTTAGTAGCACAGCAAATATATCTCTCCAAGTGCGAATCAAGTCTAGCAGCGTGTCTTCCCCGTGGCGAGCTCACGACAGAGCCTGGTGCCCAGCAGCCGCCACAGCTTTAAATCAAAGGCGGTGTCAGAGCTCAGGAGAAACTGGTGCTCAGCTGCCCATTGCAAAAGAGCGTGGAGGGTGTCCTCCGAAACAGCGCTCTCTTTGGTGGCCAGGAAATTCTTCCAGGCCAACAGCACCACACCTTCTTTCAAGTTGCAAGTCCCCATCTCAGCAGGGTTTTTCTAATACGCCGGAGCCTGGACTGGTCCCAGCTGCGAACCTCGGGGCTGGGGGTGGGAAAGGGGTTGGGCGGTTGCGTACCTCCCGATAGCTGCTTGGCTGGGTCTGTTGCGCGTAGTACACGTCGGGGTCACCAAATGTCGCTGCTTATGCCGTGAGCGGAGAGATGCAGCAATATATAAATTCAGCAAGAGCAGGCAAAAGAAGCAACTTTATTAATTTACAACCCCAGTTTATATACCCTAGCCCCATAGGCCGATTGGTCAGTGATCACCCATCTCCTAGGGTGATTGGTTAAATCCTACAGCACCTATTTCAAAATATTTTTACAATGTACCATAAACAGAACTTATCAAAACACCATGTGTTAGTCTAGTTTACAAAACCGTCCTACTGTTTTTCATAACACATGTGAGAAAGGCAGGATTCTCACCGAATATTGTGAGAACCTAGGAAAATCCCTCTGCTAGCAGCTTTTCAGCATCCGCAGTGTCCAACCAATAACCCTACTAATAATAACCTACAAAGTTCACCCCTAAACCATGTCCCCCAACACCCCATCTAAACGACCCTTAAACACATCCAGGGATGGCGACTCAACCACCTCCCTGGGCAGCCCATTCCAATACCTCACCACTCTTTCTGTGAAAATTTTTTCCCCAGTTTCCAGTTTAAACCTACCCTCGTTCAGCTTGAATCCATTCCCTTTTGTTCTATCGATAATTATGTGTGAGAAGACACCAGCACCAACCTCTCTACCATGTCCTTTCAGGTAGTTGTAGAGAGTGATGAGGTCTCCCCTTATCCTCCTCTTCCTCAAACTAAACAGTCCCAGCTCCTTCAATCGCTCTTCATAAGATTTATTCTCCAGGCCCTTGACCAGCTTCGTTGCCCTCCTCTGCACTCGCTCCAGCGCCTCCATATCTATCTTGTATTGAGGTGCCCAAAACTGTTGACAAGGTGAGGCCTCACCAGTGCTGTGTACAGGGGGACAACCACCTCCCTACTTCTGCTGGTCACACTATTTTTAATACAGGCCAGGATGCCATTGGCTTTCTTGGCCACCTGGGCAGACTGTTGGCTCGTATTCAGCCACTTGGCAATTAGAACCCCTAGTTCCTTTTCTACCAGACAGCTTTCCAGCCACACTTCTCCAATTTCACTCAAAGTCTTCTAGAAATTATATAGAATACTACTAGTTAAGTCAAATTTAATCTATTTTTGATCTCTTCTTTTAACATAATAGTCCTGTCTTGTGATTTATGGTTTAACTTTCTAAGTCTCCCTGTACCAAGAAGTTTGGTTCTTGACGTGAGCCTCTACACTTCTTAAATTTTCTAATTTTTACTATTTTCCCTTGTTTATATACTTCTCAGTATTATTGCAAATTATGCTGCATTTAGAGCTAAGTTGCAATAATCCATCATTTTATAGAGGCTAAGGTACACTGCAACAAGAAATAATAGAAAACCTTTAAAGGAAGGAAACTTTGATATTCCTTGGATGTGTCACACAGGTTTAATTATGCAAACTATTAAACATATTCTAACTAGGATAGGAAATCAAATGATAAAAAACAAACAAAGGAAACTAGGCACCAAATACAGTTTATAATGGAGGCATAATGAAAGTTAAATTATACTTAAATCTATAATTGCAGGTGATGGACATAACATCAAAGCATGCATATGATGAAAAAGCAACACAATTCAATAGTAAACTAGTATTTCTTATCTGTCAAAGAAGAATTTATACAACACCACACTCCTTCCTGAAAAGTAAAATGCAATTAAGCGGAAGTCTACAGAGTAAGAGTTTCTAGCAGACACAAACCAGCATTTTCAGCACTTCTCCATCACTGTGTTCTTTTGGTCACCCAAAGCCTAATATTCTTATTCTTGCCACAAAACCGGTTCTTGTCTGTTCAGCATGCTTGGGTGCCTCGAGATGTCCTGTTTGCTTGTTCCCGGTGAAGCACTCGAGTTTTTTTATGAAGTCAATAAAGATGATACTAGTTGGGGATTCATGGAACTTTGGGAAAGATTGACTTCTTGGCCTCCAAACTTAGCTTGCTTGAGACAACTCTTTGCATTCATAGTAGAATTTGCTCTTTTGGTTGCTTTAACTTGTATAATTATTCAATGTATCCTTTGGTGTTGCAAGAAAAATTTAAATAATTATGAAGACTGGAAACGCAATAGAATTAAACACCAGGTAGAAACTGGAAAATATTTTTAAAAGACATTAATCAGTAATGGAGCTTTATAATCATAGCGAAAGAATTTGCGCTGTACATAGAAAAGGAAGGAATTGAAGGCAGTGGACGGGATGTCTGGTGGAGTTTTACTAATCTTTGAACAAGCAACAACAATAGATGGGTAGTTGTATAGTGTGGATGCTGAAAAGCTGCTAGCAGAGGAATTTTCCTAGGTTCTCACAATATTTGGTGAGAATCCTGCCTTTCTCACATGTGTTATGAGAAACAGTAGGACAGTTTTGTAAACTAGAATAACACATGGGGTTTTGATAAGTTCTGTTTATGGTACATTGTAAAAATATTTTGAAACAGATGCTGTAGGACTTTAGCCAATCACCCTAGGAGATGGGTGATCACTGACCAATCGGCCTATGGGGCTAGGGTATATAAACTGGGGTTGTAAATTAATAAAGTTGCTTCATTTGCCTGCTCTTGCTGAGTTTATATGTTGCTGCATCTCTCCGCTCCTGGCATAAACAGCGACAGTATAGTAGGGACATACTGGGAAATTCATAACCTTGTAGATAGTGATCATCTCTAGGAACAGGACAACAAGACATCTCGAGGCACCCGAGCATGCTGAACAGACAAGAACCGGTTTTGTGGCAAAAATCAAGTGTCTGTTGACAGAGTATCACTATAAACTATTGGAATACCGAGGAAGAGGTTTCTTTATTTGTGTAAAAATAAATAAACGTGGCTGCTCCAATATGGGAGCCTTGTTCTCCAGTGTACCTTGCTATAAGTGGTGCTTGAGGCACTAAGAAGAAAGCTGAAAAAAAAAAAAAAGCTCTGTAAGTATTTACATTATTCTACATATTTTCAAGAAGCTTTAAATAGAAAACAATACACGAGATAACCAAATAGTCATAGGTTTCTGTATGCATAAGCTTACAGGAGGTAATTACTCCAACATTTGCATATTTTTTCCCAGCTAATTAGATACACATTTTCATTCTTTCAGAGATTTGTTATAGATCAGAAAAAATTCAAACTTTTTTAAAAATTCAGTTGTAGTTCTGATTTATTTTTAATTGATCATTTAAAAGAACTCCTTCATGTATAAGACTGCATGGAAGGAGTTGTGCAATCATGTGACTTAATCAAGGTTAATGTAGTTTTCAACACTGCCTGACAGTATAGAATACAAGCACACCTGTTTTTAAAACAGTGACACTCTATGCTTTTGTCCAAGAGACACTGTAGGCTGCAGTACTCATGAGAGAGCCTGGAGTAAGCTGCAGCTCCAAGGGGCTCTGTCATTCATCTTGAGAATTAAGGGGAAGCTTTGTTTCCAAGGACACTATTGGAAAGAAAGTCCATTGTACCACCCTTAGCTGTTAGATATCTGATAGATTCTTAATTTAGGCACAGTATGTTTATATATGCACACTTGACTTCTTAAAAAATAAGATGAAAAACACACAGGGAAATATTTACATCCATCTATGGCACTAAATTTATGTAACACCTTAAATCTGAAGACAAGAAGCATCTTTACAATGCTTTATCTTAGACATGTACAGAACCTACTCCAAGTGAAAGAAAATACTGCGTAAGCCCAATAATGTAATGATTTCAAAATAATCTTTAAAACTGACTGTTTTCTGAAGGGATACTTCCCTTTAATTCAGGGAAATAGCCTGCTATGTGCAGTGAAATATTTCTTGAATCAGGTCTGTAGAATCATGACGATAGATAGTTGACTGTGTACTAGCACCACCTGCTCACTGATCTTGTTCAAATTTGATCATTCCTTTCTTATTCTTCTCTGAAAGGTATTTAGACTTTATGAGTAAGTATAGTGTAAATTTGCAGGAATTCATCAAGACAATATATTTTGTTGTACAGAACAGAATGGCAATATATTTTGCTTGCAGTGTGGTATGAGTCATAGTTTGGTAGAAGCAAATCTACCTGAAAGAAAAGCAGGTTTTCCTCCAAAACATGAACTAAAATATGTTGGGAAATATGATGAAAGTTTAACAATTAGTAGTGTTTCAGATTTAATATTTAGAAGCACCTGGTGATATAAAATGCCTGCTAACCAAAATCATCTGCTGCTTTTTTTTTTTTTTTTTTTTTTCCAGTAGTCTGTTCCCTTGATTTCTTGGTAGAGGTCTGAACAGCCATGCTGCAAGCAACTCTATGGTAGTGCCTAACAGTATAGCAGGTGACTGTAGTCCATCCATTTAAATGACCTTGCCTATATGTTCTGTTCTGAAAACAGTCAGCTCATCAGTTAAACCAAACTGTGGGTTTGCTTGCCCCAGAACTGCTGAACATCCTATTTTGAGGGAGTTGGAAGGGAGATTTAAGAAGACTTATAGGGATTCTTCACAAGAAGATTATATGGATGTGAGATAAATGGGATTGTTGTTGTTGTTTTTAAGTTTATAAGCATTAAAGGAACAGCAGCATCTTCAAGTATATAAGGGGGGGCGGGGTTGGGTGTGGGTGTGTCCCCTCCGCCTCCTTTTAAGCACCGCAGACATCTCTGTATGTTGCACATTATTCAGAGTGCCCTTGGCTGGGCTGGCCTGGCTCAGAGAATCTGTGCTGTGGCGAGGGAGGCTGCCAACCTCCTCAGCTTCCCTCCTGCAGCACAGTCAGGTGAGTTCTCCTGATGCCTGACAGCACATGCATAATTTTGGACATATTTTAAGCCTTACATTCTAAACCTATTAGCAAAACACATGAATATTTATATTCTGTGAAACAGCTCTGCATTTGACAGACCAAAGTCTCCAGAATGGTATATCTGCAGTATTTAGACAAAAAGAATTGTTTTGGCTGCTGTGCAGCTTTGTGAAATATTGGAAATGTTAAAATTCTTTCTTTGAATAGTTTTTCAGTGATTGCAATGTATTAGTTATTCTGTATTATTAGCTATTAGTGTTATTAGTAGTATAATAACAAGTACAATTACTGTTATTATTAGTTATTCTGTATTATTAGTTAGTTATTAGTGTTATTATGTAGTATTAGTTATCCTGTTATTCAAGAAATATTATATTTATTAAATGTGACATAATGTAAAGACTATAATAGCTATCAAATTAAATGAGGTAGGCTACCTGTCAAGGTTTATGGTCAAGGCCATCTGCTAGACCTATAACAGACGTTCTCTGTTAACCCCTCTCCCTCCCCAAAGGGGAAGAGAAAGGGAATAAGGGAGAGAGGCTTATTGATAAGAAAAAAGGCTAGAACAGGAACTGGATTCAGGAGCTGGATTCTGGAACATATGAATCCAGGACATTCCACTGCTTATTCCATACCATTTATGTCATACCCATTGCTAGGTTATCATTTTTTTCTACAGAACAGTTAATTTAGTTCATGATTGTGGTTCTCCATCTATCATAGCAGTCTCTCAGGGCGGGAAAGATGTTATTCTATTTGTCGTGATTTGTGCCCACAGGTTGCAGGTTAATCTCAACTTCAGGAGAAACTTCTTTACTGTGAGGGTGACAGAGCACTGGAACAGTCTGCCCAGAGAGGTTGTGGAGTCTCCTTCTCTGGAGGTTTTCAAAACCCTCCTGGATACATTCCTCTGTGGCATGCCCTAGGTGATCCTGCTTTAGCAAGGGGGTTGGACTCAATGATCTCCAGAGGTCCCTTCCAACCCCTAACATTCTATGAATCTATGATTCAAGAGGTTACTGGATGCCACCTGATGAAGCTAGTTCCTGTCATCACCACTGTGTTTTTCTGAAAGATATTTATTGAACACTGTTAGTATTATGCAATTATCATACAGCTTTAAATCAAGTATTCCACACAGAGTTAAATTTCTTTGAGGTATATGTTGTACTTCAATGGGGGGTGGAAACTTTAAAAACTGGGACAAGCATTTAGCACAAGCCACCTGGTTAGTCAACACCAGAGGATCCATCAATCGAGCTGGTCCTGATCAGTCAGATCCATTACACACAGTAGAACGGGATAAAGTCCCTGTGCTGTATGAAAGGAATCTGCTGGGGAAAACTGTGTGGGTATTTCCTGCTTCGGGCAAAGGCAAACCCATTTGTGGGACTGCTTTCGCTCAAGGACCTGGAAGTACTTGGTGGGTGATGATGGAAGATGGTGAAGTACAGTGTGTACCTCAAGGAAATTTAACCCTGGGTGAGAATACTCGATTCAAAGCTGTATATTAATTGCATAATATTAACAGTATTCAATAAGTGTCTTTCAGGATAACATCATGGTGATGACAGGAGCTAGCCCCATCAAGTGGTGTCCAGTAACCTCCTGAGATGAATCTGCAACCTGTAGACACGAACTGTGATGAATTCCATCTTTTACCCTGAGACACTGTTACAATGGATGGAAATCTACAATCATGAACTCAATGAACTTTTCCATATAAAGAAATGATAACCTGGTGATGGGTATGACGTAAATGGTATGGAATAAGGGGTGGAATGTCCTGGTTTGAGTGAAAACAGAACTAATTCTGTTCAGTAATTTTACTTTTCAGCTCAGTTCTTCTAATTAACTGCACTTTCTGAAGTTAGCAGCCTGTTTTCACAGACAGTGCCTGCTTCTAGCAGTGATAACACCTTATGTTTAGAGTTACTACCAAGGATTGGTATGCAGACCAAGGCCACTGCTGGGTCTTGTGTACCACACTGGGGGGTGCAGAAAGTGAAAGGCTGTACCTTCAGGGAGCAGTGGACAGGACGGGTGACTCTAAACTGACCAACGAGGTATTCCATCCCATATATGCCATATTTGGTCTAGAGCTGAGGGACCCGAAGGGTCTCTGGGCTCTTCTCTCCTCTCTTGGACTGCTTTGCCAGCTTTTGCTTGGCTTGGTTTGGGTCCTCTTCCGGTTCCTTCCTCGGAGCATCCAAGGAGGACTCTGTCCATTCTGCCTTTGATCCGATCTGCGTGTTCCTGAACCCCGTACCAGAATCCATCTCCTGAACACAGCTCCCACCTGCTGCGGGGCCCAGTCTGGGACTCCCCTGGTGCCTGCTCCACAGCATCAGTGGTGACGGTGATGTAATTACCATCAGGGGGGTTGGGTTCGATACTGGTTTTGTATATATTTCTATATTTTCGTTTTTATAATTATTAATTTCATTTTCATTAAAGCTGTTCTAGTTTCCTTTTCTAATTGCTAAGTCTCTCTCCCTTATTCCCTTTCTCTTTCCCCTCTGGGGATGGAGGGGGGTTAACAGAGAGCGTCTGTTATAGGTCTAAGGGGCTGCCCTGACCCTAAACCGTGACACCATCCTTCATCATCACCCACCAAGTGCTTCCAGGTCCTTGAGCGAAAGCAGTCCCATGAATGGGTTTGCCTTTGCCCAAAGCAGGAAATACCCACACAGTTTTCCCCAATAGATTCCTTTCATATACCACAGGGACTTTATCCCCTTCTGCTGTGTGTAATGGGTCTGACTTAGCAGGACCGGCTCAACTGATGGATTCTCTGCTGTTAACTAACCAGGTAGCTTGGGCTAAATGCTTGTCCCAGTTTTTAAAGGTTTTAACCCCCACTGCCTTCAGGGTAGTTTTTAACAATCCATGTGTCATTCAATTGTGCCGAAGTCTGGTGCATGATAGGGGATGTGATATACCCATTTGATACCATGTTCTTTGGCCCAATTGTCTATGAGATTGTTTTGGAAATGAGTCACATTGTCAGACTCAATTCTTTCTGGAGTATAATGTTGCCACAAGATCTGCTTTTCAAGGCCCTGTATATTATTCAGGGCAGTGACATGGGGTACAGGCTATGTTTCCAACCATCCGGTGGTTGCTTCCACCATTGTAAGCATGTGGCACTTACCTTGGCGGGTTTGAGGCAGTGTGATGTAATCAATCTGCCAGGCCTCCTCATATTTATATTTTGACCATTGCCTCCCATACCACAAAGATTTTAACCATTTAACATGTTCTATTGCGGTGCATGCTTCACCGTTGTGGATAACCTGCACACAGGTCCACAGTTAACTGTCCACAGTTAAATCCACCCCTCGGTTACGAGCCCATCTGTATGTTGCATCTCTTCCCTCATGTCCTGAAATGTCATGGGCCCACCGAGATAAAAATATTTCATCCTTATATTCCCAGTCTAAGTCTGTCTGGAACACTTTAGCAGCTTGATCCAATTGCTGATTGTTTCGATGTTACTCAGTGATGCGACTTTTAGGTATGTGAGCATCTACATAACATACTTTTTCAACTAGATTTCCTATCCGAGCAGCAATGTCTTGCCACAGTGTGGCAGCCCAAATGGGTTTACCTCTGTGCTGCCAGTTATTCTGCTTCTACTGTTTTAACCACCCCCACAAGGCATTTGCTGCCATCCATGAATCAGTGTAGAGATAGAGAACTGGCCACTTTTCTCATTCAGATATCGTAGACTCATACAATGGTAGGGGTTGGAAGGGACCCCTGGAAATCATCGAGTCCAACCCCCTGACAGAGCAGGATCACCTAGGGCAGACCACACAGGAACATATCCAAGCGGGTTTTGAAAGTCTCTAGAGGACAAGACTCCACAACCTCTCTGGACAGAAAAGTCTGCTCTGGAGGAACCTACTGGACTGCGCATGCCTGGCTGTGTGGCTTTCCCAACAAATGTCAGGGTAATTGAAGTCCCCCATGATTTTTCAATATGTTGGAGGCAAAAGGAAGCCTAGAGGAAATGTGGGCCTGCTGCTGAATGAAGTGGGTGCGCTGGTGACCGAGGATAGAGAGAAGGCTGAATTACTGAATGCCACCTTCGCCTCGGTCTTTACTACTCAGGTCTTTACTACTACAGGAGTCCCAGTCCTTCAAGACCACAGAGGAAATCTGGAGGGAGGAAGTTTCTACCTCTGTCGATGACGCTTGGGTTAGAGATCAGTTGAACAAACTGGACAACCACAAGTCCATGGGCCCCGATGGGATACACCCGCGAGTGATGAGGGAGATGGCAGAGGTCATTGCTAGGCCGCTCATCAGTTGAACTGTTGACCAACACAGGCTGAAAAACCATCCAAGAAACTACATAAAGACTGTAAAAAGAACTCATAGTGAAAAATCAGTTCAACTGTACCTCAACTACTAGCAATACCTGAACTAGCTGTTATAAAGCAAGGTTGACCATGTCTAAATGAACTGTAATCACAACTTAAAAAGAACAAAAATGAAAAGCAGTGGCCTGCAAACACCAGAGAGGCCTAGTCAGACAGGTAAGGTCTATTCGTAGCTGAAAATTAAATGCACATGTATGTAGGTCCTTGCAGAATCAAAGCCTTCTGTTTACCACTCAGGAACAAAAGTAATAAAACACTTCACGCTGTTTAGTAAGTGTTGTTCATGAAGATTTACTAACTAAATACTTAATTGAACAATATTTGTCACTTGTAGACAGTAGGGATATACAAGGTAACTTTTCAGAAAAGCAACAGGAGAAGACCTTCACACTACTTCTAGTCTGAATCTAGACAAGGCTGTTCAGTAAATACGTAATTGGAAATAAAAAACTTTTGCAGGATTTTAAGAATTAGATTATTCAAAAACTTAGAGGAAATTTAAGAGGTAAGAAGGTGAAATGCACAAAGAATGTCCTTCTGAATATAAGGAAAGTATTTCTATCATGCTATACACCATATATAGGGCCAAACAAGCAATTCTTCATCTGCATTGCTTTTTGCCCCTTTCTATCCTTCAGAAGTTTAGAAATGCAAACCTGAACTCTCTGTATATGTCCTTTAGAGTGCCAAAATCACATTCTACATCTTCCTCCCAACACATTCAGTTTGTCTTCCAGAAAATTGCTCTAGTTCTTTAAGAAACTGATAACAATAAGTTAACTTTATTGTAGTTGAAGTGATATTACAAGAAAGACAGACGCTGACCACAGTAAGAAACAAACAAAACAGAAAAACCTCAACCCAATACTGTTGAAGCCAAAGAAACATAGTGTTGAATTAAGCTCAAGAAGCACACTCAGTAAATTCAAGGTATGCAGCACGAGCAGATACACTTTCTTTTGCCTGTGGTCTTTCTGTAAATTTTGTAAATCATTAGTACATCAAAACAAATTCCTAGCAGGCTATTGGAGGATGTTAGTGAATGTAAAATACAAGGAAATTTGACAGTTTCTTTACAATCCCAGTAGAAGAACAAATGTGAAAACAGTATCACTGCTCTGCTGTAAGGAACAAAAAGGAAGCCATAAACAATGGTAAAGTAGCATCAGCTGTACTTCTTGAGTCATTCCTTGCAGAAAGAGAATCAATTGTACTCACAAAGACATCGTGGCAATTGTTTACTTGAAAAATCCAAATTTTAAATGGTTAAATACTGGAGTGGCTTTACCATTATAAAAGAACTGATGGAACTGTGACACAGAGTAGGAAATTATGGCCTCTGTGGCTACTGTTCTACCAAATTTTTGACTGAACATTTTTCTATAGCTTCTAGTCCCCAAAATATCACTTATGCAATTAAAGCGAGCATTATAGTCCTCGGAGAGGAAGAAGGTATTAAGTACAAATGACTGAAAAATTGTGTGATTTTTGGAGATGGACATCTCAAGCCTTTTTTCCATCATCAGAAGGCATATAATCAAATGTTCTAAAATTTATCCAAAGGCATGTCCTCAGTCTTGGATAGCCTGTAGGAATTCCTGAGGACTCTACATCCTGAATACAGTGCCCCAGAGCAGTTAGTAGGTTTAAGTCTTATAAAAAGCCATGAGGCAGCAAATACCTTCTGCATGCAAAGTGCAGAAGGCAAAGAATAATGTTTTTCACAAAACTACACGAAAGCCTTGTTATCTTATACTTGCCAGAATGTTTTCCACATCCAGAGTTAAAACCAAATTTTCTAGTAGGTCATTAGAAATT
>JANVCC010009439.1:94758-155260 GCA_025345505.1 Todiramphus chloris collaris
TGAGAACCTAGGAAAATTCCTCTGCTAGCAGCTTTTCAGCATCCACACACGTGCTGTAACGGAAACGTAGAAACCAGGTAGGATACCACCCACGACGGGCTGGCTCTGTTACTGGTATATAAATGCCTGTAGCCTTTAATAAAACACAATTTTGCCCTCTTCTCTATGAGAGTCTGAGTCTAACAATGGACCCTCAGTGTCTCCCGGGATTTCGGCACAGAGGATAGGACATATTAATCACAACAGTGCGGGACGTGTTGTCAGTTTGGGGGGTACGAATTGGGACAAATTTTTGATAGGGGTCACTGTGCGTAAGGGCGCACAGTATCCTACGCTGCTTTGCGGTGGCTAACTAACAGACCAATCTGGGAATCGCAGTGGCCCCTACCAAATGAGAAATTAGTCACCCTTCGTCAGCTGGTTCAAAAACTGTTACAACAGGGACACATTGAGCCTTCTACTAGTCCCTGGAACACTCCTCTTTTTCTAATTAAGAAGAAATCAGGGAAATGGAGACTCTTACAAGATCTCTGAAAAGTTAACGCAGGGATGGAAGGTATGGGGGCACTGCAGCCTGGTATGCCCTCACTTACCATGATTCCAGCAGGGTGGGACATCCTGATCATTGAGCTGAAGGATTGCTTTTTCACAATTCCTTTGCATTCTAATGACAGACCAAAATTTGCCTTTCCTGTGCCTGCAGTTAACAATGCTGAACCTGTGAAGAGATACTAGTGGAAGGTTCTACCTCAGGGCATGAAGAACAGCCCGTCTATCTGCCAATGGTATGTCGCTCAAGAGAGGGAAAGCCATTGTTACCTGGAAGGAGGGATCTGAGTGGCAAGTGCTGGAAGGCCAGGAGTCAGGCTCTGCCCAGCTGGTTGAATTGAGGGCTGTTGCCATGGCTTTTCAGCGGTTCTTTCAGGTGCCTTTGAATTTGGTTAGATTCTGCTTACGTAGCAGATATAACCCAACGCTTGGATTGTTCACTTCTAAAGGAAGTGAATAATGCGTCTCTGTTTTCACTATTGCAGACTTTGTGGCGTGCAACTCAAGCTCGAGCGCATCCATACTACATTCTGCACGTTCGAAGGCACACCAGTTTGACAGGTTTTATAAGAGAAGGCAATGCCAGGGCTGACATGCTGGCCAACCCTGCATGGGTAGCGCCTCAGCCTGAGAAAATTGCACGAGCCAAGGCATCGCACGGTTTCTTCCATCAAAGTGCACATACCCTGCAGAAGCAGTTTCACTTAACACCAACTGAGTCTCGTGACATTGTCAGTGCTTGTGCTGATTCTCACAGACTCGCTACACCTTTGCCACCAGGGGAAAACTCCAGAGGCCTAAAAACCTTGAAGCTTTGGTAAAGGGATGTAATGCACATCCCTGAATTTGGCCGATTTAAATATGTGCACATGTCTATTGACACTTTCTCCTCAGCTATGTGGGCTTCTGCTCACACTGGTGAGAAAGGCCGTGATGCCATTGCCCATTGGAAATTGGCTTTCTCGGTCCTGGGCGTGCCGTCTGCTATGAAAACCGATAATGGTCATGCCTTCGCCTCACAGAAGACGAGGCAATTCTTGCTCCTCTGGAGTGTAGACGGCACTTTTGGCATTCCTCATTCTCCTACTGGCCAAGCCATTTTGGAACGTGCTCGTGCCACTCACAGAGCCGACTAGAAAAAGCTTTGTATACAATTAATCATCTCACAGTGCCACCAAATTCAAATAATCCTGTTATTCTGAATCATTTTCTCTCATTGCAGTCTTCAGGAGGGACTCACCTGCCCCGTGAGAAAATCTGGGTACGGGATCTACTTACCAACAATTGGGAAGGCCTGCATGAGCTTATTGCTGGGGGTCGTGGGTATGCTTGCATTTCCACAGACACTGGGGTATGGTAGCTACCTGCAAGATGTGTTCGCCCTGACCTGCAGCACCAGAGGCACAAGAGGCAACCTCCAAATGCTGACCAGAATGCAGATCATCTTCCGAATGATCCTTCTGGTGATGACCAGGATACCGAACATCAGGCAGGTTGTCCTTCTACAAGCAGAGACTGGGATGGTCCTTCCATAAGCAGAGATGGAAATTTAAGTTTCTTTTGGTATGGAGTCAGAATGTTAAATCCCTTAAGGCTATGTTAGAATTAATAACTGATGTAAATTTCTATTTAAGATCAATACCTGTTAGAATTGTGATGTAGAACTGCGATTGCTAGATGGATCTCCCGTGGCATCGCTGGAGAGTCTCTCTGCCCACTTTAAAGCAGCACCTGATTTGGGCTCTGTTTGGTAACTGGCCATTACCAAGCAGATCCCTTATGCTGCGTTTGTTCTCCCTTCTGCAAGACTACCCACAGAGGATTACAAACAATACCTTTTTGTTTTTTGATGCTGAAAAGCTGCTAGCAGTTTTTGTAACCTGGACCAACACCTGGTGTTTTGCTAAGTTCTGTTTATGGTACATTGGAAAAATATTTTGAAATAGGTGTTGTAGAACATCACCCTAGGAGATGGGTGATCACTGACCAGTCGCCCTATGAGGCTAGGGTATCTAAAACAGGGTTATAAATTACTAAAGTTGCTTCTCTTACCTGCTCTTGCTGAATTTATATGTTTCTGCATTTCTCCGCTCCCAGTATAAACAGCGGCACCAGTGTGGTACACAAGATCCAGTAGTGGCCTTGGTCTGCATACCAATCCTTCTTAGTAACTCTAAACGTGGGTTGTTATCATTGCCAGAAGCTGAGACTGTCTGTGAGAACAGGCTGCAACCTTCACAAAGTGCATTTAGTTAGAAGAACTGAGATGAAAAGTAAAATTATTGAACAGAATAAGTGCAGTTCTCACTCAAACCGGGACATTCTACCACTTATTCCATACCATTTAAGTCATACCCACACCTATGTTATCATTTCTTTCTATATGAAAGTTAATTGAGTTCATGATTGTAGAATTCCTAATATTGTAACAGTCACTCCGGGTTGGAAGGACAGAATTCATCACAGTTCGTGTCCACAGGTTGAAGATTCATCTCAGGCGGTTACTGAACACCACTTGATGAGGCTAGCTCCTGTCATCACCATGGTGTTGTCCTGAAAGACACTTATGGAATACTGTTAGTATTATGAAACTAATATACAGCTTTGAATCTAGTATTCTTGCGGAAGACCATAACGGACAGTCACACACAGACCAATGTGATCAAGTGAATGCCCTTTATTATGGGTTACATAGTTTCTTATATATCTCACTATTCCTAACATGCACTACTAACCTCTACATGATTGGTCACTTTGTAAAAAGCTATGCACTCTTAATTATACATGATTGGTGATTTCTGGCTGTCAACACGGCAGGCACACAGCAGTCTTGTCCCTTATCTTCCTTCTTGCATTCAGGGAGTTGTTCTTCTCTTAGCTATCTTCCTCTCTCGCAGCTGTGGCCGACCTTGAGGCCTCATTCTTGCAATAAATTCTATTAGCATATGAAGACTGGATTGCTCACATGTCCGTTGCTACACAAAAACGCCTCTACAAATCCCCCGGTTTTCTTTTGAGCAGTCCAGACAGACAAGACAGCCTTATGTATCATTTGCGAAATACACTGCAAAGCACACGCCAAAACAGTTATAAGCAAAATCACACAAATTATAGCAATAAGCCCTTGCTTGATCAAAATATCCAGTCTATACTTTTATCACAGGTGAGCTTTTACATGGTGCTACTAATATGAAGTGCAAGCTGTCTTGTATTACATGACACCAGCTTTACACTACAGCCATTGATCACTTCTGTCGCTGTTTATGCCGGGAGCGGAGAGGCGCAGCAACATATAAATTCAGCAAGAGCAGGCAAAAGAAGCAACTTTATTAATTTACAACCCCATTTTTATACCCCAGCCCCATAGGGCGATTGGTCAGTAATCACCCATCTCCCAGGATGATTGGTTAAAGTCCTACAGCACCTATTTCAAAATATTTTTAAAATGTACCATAAACAAAACTTATCGAAACACCATGTGCTAGTCTAGTTTACAAAACCGTCCTACTGTTTCTCATAACACGTGTGAGAAAGGCAGGGTTCTCACAGAATATTGTGAGAACCTAGGAAAATTCCTCTGCTAGCAGCTTTTCAGCATCCACACACTTCCATTCGCGCCAGCAGGTGTCACCTCCCCACAAAAGGAGGGTTTAGCAGTCCTGTGTAAACTGGGAACCGGTATGCGCATTTCAAAAGGATTTAAGGATGCAGAGGACTGGGTGCTCCCATCCTCCTTAGGTGAATATGAAGTGCTAAGGGTAATTACCGCAAAAGCTGAGGTGGCTGCAGCACACTCCCCTTTCATAGATTGCAGCGTCTCCTTAATCAACTTCCATGAAGTAGAATATTTGAATGCTTCCTTTGCCTTTTTTCCCCCGACGCTAATGTCATCCTGTAGGCCACTCCCTATGGATTCCCAGGTGGACAACTGAAACCCTGTACTGATCCCAGGGATCAAGTTTCTTTCTCTTGCCCATAGCAATAGCCCTTTTAATGTTTGATTCTCATATTGGATCCCTCTCTTAGAGAGGATATGTTGGAGGAGCTTTATCACAGCTTCTTCCTCTTTAGTGACAGCCGGCCACATCTCCTCCCCAACCGCTCACTTGCCTTAGGAGCGATATTCAACTCTGTCATCTCTGTTGAGGTGCACCTCTGCCATGTATCGGGCTGTTCCGCACGTAGTAGCCAGGGCAGCGACTCCTTATCTTCCTCTTTGTATTCAGGGGCTTGTTCTTCTCTTAGCTATCTTCCTTTCTCGCAGCTGTGGGCAACCTTGAGGCCTCATTCTTGCAATAAATTTTGTTAGCATATGAAGGCTGGATTGTTCACATGTCTGTAGCTAGACAAAAACTCCTCTACATATTCTCACCCAGTGTTAAATTTCCTTGAGGTACACATTGTACTTCACCATCTTTCATCATCACCCACCAAGTACTTCCTGGTCCTTGAGTGAAAGCAGTCCCACGAATGGGTTTGCCTTTGCCCGAAGCAGGAAATACCCACACAGTTTTCTCCAACAGATTCCTTTCATACACCACAGGGACTTTATCCCCTTCTACTGTGTGCAATGGGTCTGACTGAGCAGGACCGGCTTGATTACTGGATCCTCTGGTGTTGACTAACCAGGTAGCTTGGGCTAAATGCTTGTCCCAGTTTTTAAAGGTTCCACCCCCCATTGCTTTCAAAGTAGTTTTTAACAATCCATTGTACCGTTCAATTTTCTCAGAGTCTGGTGTTTTCTGCCAGACGTTCCAGGTAGAACCATTATTCCCAGATGCAGAATAGAGCACATTTTTAATGTCCTGTCCAGTTCGGACTGGACCAAGAGCTACTGCATGTACGATCTCTCGTTTGATCTGTTCAAAGGCGTTTTTTTGTTCAGGACCCCAATTAAAATTGTTTTTCTTTCAAGTCACTTCATAGAGAGGTTTTACAATCTGACTGTAACCAGGAATGTGCATTCTCCAGAAACCTACAGCACCTAAGAAAGCTTGTGGTTCCTTTAGGTTAGTTGGTGGGGACATTGCTGTTATTCTGTTAACCACATCCATCGGGATCTGGCGACACCCATCTTGCCATTAGATTCCCAAAAACTGGATCTCTCGGGCAGGACCCTTCACCTTGCTTCTTTTTATGGCAAAACCAGCGTCTAAAAGGATTTCAATTATTTTCTTACCTTTCTCAAAAACTTCTTCTGCTGTGTTACCCCACACAATGATGTCATCAATGTATTGCAGGTGTTCTGGAGCTCCGCCTTTCTCTAGTGTAATGTGGATCTGTCCATGGCAAATAGTAGGGCTGTGTTTCCACCCCTGGGGCAGTCGATTCCAGGTGTATTGGACACCTCTCCAGGTGAAAGCAAACTGAGGCCTACACTCTGGTGCTATTGGAATAGAGAAAAATGCATTAGCAATGTCAGTGGTAGCATACCACTTAGTGGCCTTGGACTCCAGTTCATACTGGAGTTCCAACATGTCGGGTATGGCAGCACTCATTGCTGGTGTAACCTCATTCAGGCCACGATAGTCCACTGTTAATCTCCATTCCCCATTAGATTTTCACACTGTCCATATAGGACTGTTAAAGGGTGAGCAAGTTTTGGTAACCACCCCTTGACTCTCTAGTTGACAGATCAGCTTCTGTTTAGGAGCTACAGTATCTCGGTTGGTGCGATATTGTCGTCGATGCACTGTTTCAGTAGTAATTGTCGCGTTTTGATCCTCAACTCTCATTTTACCCACAATGGCAGACTCCTCTGAAAGGTTAGGCAGGACAGTCAGCTGTTTCTTGTCCTCAGTCTCTACAGCTGCTATACAGCTGCTTTTGCGTCCTTATAATACCCTTCCTTGAGGAAGTCTATGCCAAGGATGCACGGAGCATCTGGACCAGTCACTATAGGGTGCTTCTCCCGTTTATTCCCAGTTAGACTCACTTCAGCCTCTACTGCAGTCAGTTCTTGAGATCCTCCTGTTACTCCAGTAATGGTAACAGATTCAGTCCCTTTATGATTCGATGGCAATAGGGTGCACTATGCACCAGTATCTACTAGGGCTTTATACTTTTGTGGTTCTAACGTGTCAGGCTATCGAATCCACAGTCCAATAAACTCTGTTGTCCCTCTCCTTCCCCTGTCCGGAGGCAGGGCCCCTCTAATTCTGAGGGTAGTGTCCATAATTGGCAACTGGGTTTGTGTAGTTCACTGGGTTTACACGGTTCACCTGTTTCACAGGTTAAAAGTAGATCACAGGAAGTACACCGTTGACAGGATTTACAGTATTTACAGGATTGGTATTGATTACGGGAATCACATTTTCATTCCCCCTACTCACGTTTTGACCTGAGGCCCATGTAGTTGGACCAGAGGACTGCTCATAGCAGACTGGAGCAGCCTCCCTTCTGGAAGAATTCTCTCTTCTCTTTGGTTTACCTTGTAAGTAGAGTACTCGTGCCTGTAGAGCAGTGGTAGGTTTCCCATCCCATCTGCTCATATTCTCTCCAAAGGCACGGAGAAGAGACCACAGGGTACATCATGACATGAACTGTTCCTGTTTAGGTGGTCTCGAAGAAGAGCATCTTCTCCTAATGGCTTCAACACGTGTCCACTGAGGGGATGAATAGGATCTGTTCTCCCTTCCCTCTATTTTTTCAATCAGTTTTTCAAGTGATTCCACCCTCTCCAGGGCTGATAAACGGACCTATAGAGGACCAGAGACACTGTCTTCATACTGTTGTGCTCTCCTGGCCACTTCTGTCATATTTGGTACGTCATCATCTGTTTCCCAGATCATTGTTGACAATGTGTGGGAATATGTTGATGGGGCCCTCTGCACAAACTTCTGCAACATGGGTGGCTGGCATGGGATTGCATCAGGGTTCACTACTAGCCTGTCACCATAGATCACCTGTCACACAGCTAATTCTTCAGGTACTTAATACCTTTTTCCATGGTGGTCCATTTCCTTGGACGACATTTGATGTCCTCCTTAAAGGGGTGCCTGGATTTTACAGCTGACAAGAGTCTTCTCCAGAGACTGATAGCGTTGCTGTTACTTGCAAGACCTTAGTCAATGACTCCATCTCTGTCCAGGGATCCCAACTGCCTGTCTTATCTGACATCCAATTTTATGGATTGGGCCCCATTATCCCAGTATCCCAGTGGTCAGTGGCTCACCTTCATGATGACTGTAGTGGGTCTAGCTGAGCTGCTTTTCCCCATATAGCCCTCATGCTGCACTACTCTGATCTGGAGGGTGTTGATAACACACCCATGTGTTGGTGTTTTGGGGAGTTCTTTTGTTTTCCTTTTTCTCTTAAAGAATTTTTCCATACTTGTTCATCAAGGAGATAAGTTGCTGTACTTAAGAGAGACAAAAAGACCTGTCCACAGGGGGATGGGTCCAGCCAGCCGCCGAATAAAGGGGGTTGGGTGGAGCCCCTAGGGCTCTGTTTTTTCTCCCTGCATTGGAAGGAGAGAGAAACTGCCCTCGTGGTGGAGATAACTCGTCCCCACTGCATGTCCTGCTCTCCTTCTACCCCTGCTGTCTCCCGAGGATCCTGCTGGGCACAGGTTATCAGCTGCCCAGGGCTTTTCGACTGCCATTGCCAGGTGAGGACTGAGCTCACTCCGGAGCGGTGGGGAGACCATCGAGCCCTCCTGCTCCCCTGCCGGCTGTGACTGGAAGTGCACCAAAGGGGAGAGTGCTTGCAGACGAGAGAGGTTGGCACTGGGTTCCTGGTTCCGTTTGTTGTTACTGCCATAGTTAGTGTTGTTTGTTTGCCTTGTTTATATATATTTAGTAAGGAATGGTTATTCCTATTCCTCATCTTTGCCTGAAAGACCCTTAATTTCAAAATTATAAGCATTCGGAGCGGAGGGGGTTGCATTTGCCATTCCAAGGGGGGCTCTTGCCTTCCTTGGCAGACACCTGTCTTTCAAACCAAGAAACCGTGTTATGACTGCCAGTGCTCACACGGCACCAGTGGCTGAGGGGGACAATATGAGGGAGGGGATACAGCTGACCTGAGCTGACCAGTGGGATATTCCATACCATACAATGTCAGCTCAACTATAAAGGGAGAGGGCAGGAGGAGAATGGGGGGCATTCAGCTTGTCCTCCAAGCAGCTGCTACGTGTTCTGAAGTCCTGCTTCCTGGGCTTGGCCTGACATTGCCTGTGGATGGGAAGTAGAGAATAACATCTTATCTATCATAACCCATGGCTTTTTTCATCTTATTCTCTCCCTGCGTGCTGTGCTGATGGGGGTTGGGGGGAGTGACAGAAGGGCTTGGTGGGCACGTGGTGCCCAGCCAGGGTGAACCCACCACAACAACTATAGTCCTTTCTCAGATTTCTCAGCTCCTTCATAGATAAAGACTTGGTGGTAAACTCTGCATCTGATGACTGCACATCTGATGGGTTTGGTTTAGAGGGACCTGCTCCGTTGTCATCTGACCACATTGGGCAGTCTGTTTTTGTTAGGTGTTTCTTTCCAGTTGCAGGGGCATCAGGCTTTGCATCTGGTTCTGACTCGTACTCTGATTCACCTTGAGAAGGACCATCTCCCTGATCTGCTGATGGACTTGGCTGTTTTGTTTGTTTTCTTTTCCTCACAGGAGCAACTTGTACAGGTGCAGATTGAGTGGGAGTGGCCACAGTAGCTGTCAGTGTAGCTGCCGTCTTTCCTGATGGAGTTGGAACAGCTCCAGTGCTTGTTGTGGGAGTTGGAGCAGCAGTGGCGATTGTTTTGAGAACTGGAGGAGCAGCAGCAGGGCTTGTTGCGGGGGGCCTGTGGAGTCTGAACAGTCTCAGCACATTTCCTGCATATCATAGAACCTTGTGAATTCTGGATAACTACAGAGTGTATCATGGAACCTCACAGGTAAGCGGTATGCACTCTACCTTTTTTGGTGTCTGCCCAACCTGTATTACTGCACCTATGACTAATATGACGCCACAAAGCGAAGACATTAGAAAATAATAACAATAATATGATATTTTGGTAATAACCATGTCCACAATCCTCACAATTTAATGGAGTTCTAAAATCTGGTGGAGTCAGATTAGTATAGTGGGGAGCAGTATAACTTCCTGAGGTAAAAAGAAAAGTATTCCTAGTAATGAAATCCACTATGTAATGCCTGTAGTACAGAGAAGCACTTGCTACCCAATTAAGTGCAACATAAATCGGAGAAAAGCACCACAGGAAAGCAGCGGCTTTTGCCCTGCGCCCAAACTCGAGAGTGTTCAGGTAAACAGTGAGAACAAGCAAACAGTATTATAACACGTACAGCATGTAAGGGAACAGTACAGCATTTAACTCTGAATAAAAAGACATGAATGGACACTGCTCTCAAAAACGAAAAAAATTAGGCAGTCTTTTATAGTTTCCAGTTCATAAAGATACTCAGGAAAAAATGTGATACTCTCTGAAGCGAGCGAATTGGAATTTGAACAATTCAGGCAATCTATGAGAGCTCTGATCATGAAACACATTGGGCACCAATAAATCTGTCACGTCTTAGGGTCAGGGCAACCCCTTAGGCCTATAAGAGAGGCACGATGTTAACCCCCCTCCCTCCCCAAAGGGAAGGAGAAAGGGAATAAGGGAGAGAGAATTAGCAATTAGAAAAGGAAACTAGGACAGCCTTAATGAAGATGAAATAATCATACTAAAATTGGAATATATATATACACAAAACCAGTATTGAACCCAACCCCCCTGATGGCAATTACATCACCATCACCACTGATACTGTGGAGCAGGCACTGGGGAAGTCCCAGACTGGGCCCCACAGCAGATGGGAGCTGTGTTCAGGAGCTTGATTCTGGTACCAGATTCAGGAATTGGGCTAGTGTATATAAAATGGGGTTGTAAATTAATAAAGTTGCTTCTTTTGCCTGCTCTTCCTGAATTTATATGTTGCTGCATCTCTCCTCTCCTGGCATAAACAGCGACAGGACACGATGATCCCAAGGGTTTTTTCCAGCCTGAATGATTCTAAGACGATGAAGTATTATGACCACCAGAGGTCACAAAAGACCACCGGATGGAGAGAAGACCCTAACCCTAATTTTATTACTCATGCTCGGACTATATAAATGAGTTCCAGGAGTCCATTAGCATAAGACTGCCCTTTCTAGGAAATATAATGAATATGTATGTTTAGCCTGCATATAAACTAGGTACCCAGACACACTACTTAGGGAAGTCTATTGTCTCTCTGGGGCCTGGGTTAAATATGTGGTGAGGAAAATTCCCTGCCTGGTACGGCCCTCATATTATTATCCAGTTTTTATTTTTTATATAGTCAATGAAGAATTCACAAGAAGAAATCCAAGTGCAATCCAGAGATACTTCAGAGCCTTGGGGCAACTGGTCAAGGGAGCAGCACAAGTAGTGTTCTCTGTCCCTCTAAGTTGCAGGTAAGAATGAGGGAAGAAACAGGAAGACCCATGAGATCAATACCTGTGTCCGAGCCTGGTGTCACTGGCAGGACTTCAATTTATTTGATCATGGGTTTGTTTACACAACATGAGGCCTCCTAGTGACAGACAGGGTGCACCTCTCTCAAAGAGGGAAAAGGTTCTTTCACAGGAGTTGTCAGGGCTCATTGAAAGAGCTTTAAACTAGATTTGAAGGGGGAAAGGGGTAAAACCAGGCTTGATGTAGATAAGCCTGGAGGTGGCACATCTGTGTTTGTGGGACATTGTGCTAGCAAGGTCCTTAGGTCTGCCATCCCAGTGGTGGAAGGGGATGGAGTGTCATGTGATAGAAAAGACTATAGGGATATTGATGGACTAGAAATCACGGAAGCACCTGGGAATGGTCAGGTAGGAATTAGGCCTTCTTCCCTCAAAAAAGTGTCAGGGTGAATAGCCCAACTGAAGTGCATCTACACCAATGCACGCAGCATGGGCAGGCAGAAGGCAGCTATAATTGGAAAGCTTTTTCCCTCAATGCAATATGGTTGCAAGAGAACACTCGCCACACTTTAATCCATACAATCATGCTCAGTCCCCACATTGTCTGATACATCTAAGTATCCTCAGACTGCCCCATTCAGCTATTGTTTCATTCCTATACCCTACTCAAACCTTTCCACTTGCTTACCTAACCCACACTGCATTGCAATATTTGATCCTTCTATCTCACACCCTTCTTTTCCCTTCCCATTCTATCTATTTCTCATTCTTGAAATTCCCTCCTACCAACACTTACAGCTTATACTACATACTTAAACCATCTTTACATCCAACAGTCAGGTTTATACATCCTCATTAACCACCATCCACTGTCCCTTGACGTATACACAGATATTATTCCCTCATTGCATGGGCCCCCTACCAAATGTCCATAAGAACAGTCAATGACTTGGGCTCCATCTGTCAGTGACAGGAAAAGCAGCGTGTTGGATTGTTGAGTACCAAGAATGGCTTGGGTTGGGTCACCGCCACACTCACCTGGTTCCTTGTGAGGCTCATTCTTTGTTGCTTCAGGAAATTCCTGATGTAGTACTTCCAATATACATACAACTCAAATAAAGGATTATTTCCCCCCAAGTTAAATCTTCTTGAGGTACACACGAGTTCTCCCCATCCTTCTGCATTACCCACCAAGTATACCCAGGTCCTTCACAGAATCACAGAATGTTAGGGGTTGGAAGGGACCTCTGAAGATAGAGTCCAACCCCCCTGCCAGAGCAGGACAAAACTAGAGCAGATCACACAGAAATGCATCCAGACATGTCTTGAAAGTCTCCAGAGAAGGAGACTCCACAACCTCTCTGAGGAGTCTATTCCAATGCTCTACTACTCTTATGGTAAAGAAGTTCTTCCTCAAGTTGAGGTGGAGCTTTCTGTACTCTAGCTTGGATCCATTGCCCCTCATCCTATCACAATGCACAAGTGAAAAGAGGTTGTCCCTGCCTTCTTGATGCCCAGCCCTTATGTATTTATAGACATTAATTAGATCCCCTCCTTGAGTGAAAGCAATCCCACAAATGGAGTTGTGTTTTTCCAAGGGAGGAGCAACCCACACTGTCTTTCCCAACCACTTCCCTACATGCACTATGGGGACCTTATCTCCTCCCACAGTATGTAGGGGCTTTGATTGGGCAGGACCAGCACAGTTAGCAGATCCTCTGGTTTTAACCAGTGAAGTGGCTTCTGATAATTTTACACCCAAGTGCCCCAGTGCCCAATGCTTTCAGATCATCAGTTCATCATATCATTCAGTGTTTCCAGAGGGTTGTGGGTGATAAGGCATGTGATACACCCAGTCAATGCTCTGTTTCTTGGCCCAGGAGTCTGTGAGGTTGTTTTGGAAATGAGTCCCAGTCAATATGGATTTATTGAGACTAATAATGTCAAATCAAGCTAATTTCCTTCTATGATGGGTTAAAAGCCTTGTAGAGGGACAAGAGACAGTAGATGCAATAAGTCTTATTTTAGGAAGGCTATTAACTGTATCTGATGACCTTTTAGCAAGTATGTTACAGAAATAGCCTAGGAGGGAGCTACTCATGAGACTAAAGTATCACTTTCTCTCCAAGGCTTCCAAGTATGTGACACATGCCCAAGAGGCCCCACTGTACAATAAATTACCAGAAAATAAGAAACTATGTGCTCTCTTTACTGATAGGTCCTGTCATATTGTGGGAAACCATCAAAAGTGGGAAGCTGCTATATGGAGTCCCACACAACTATTTAAAAAGGGTCCTGGTCCACTCAGAGCCCATTTAATGTCAGCCCCATGTTGGCCCAGCTATTACAAAAAGTAGTTTTTGCTATGCCCATTCTGTTTTTTTCCCATCTCCCTGAAGATGCAGCTATAGTTACCACCAAACCCCCTTGTGTCTGGGTACTTAAAAATCCCCCTAAGCTTGGGCAAAAGGGCCCTGACCAAAAGCACCTTGAAGTATGGAAATCCTGTTTGGCCCTGAGCATTGACCAACAGGCAATCCTCAGAGTTCCAACATCCCCCCCCCACCATGCCACACATCCTCCCATTGGAGGTGACGGCTCAAGAGCCCCACTTGCCATTCCATGAACTGGAAACCCAGAAACTGGACATCCCCCCCGCTCCTCCCAGCTTTGCGCTAGTCAGATTTATCAGACATGCAATCAACATCATAGGGGGAAGCCAGTTGAAATCCACCTATCTCTCTGAGGTGGCTGGAGGGTGGAGGGGGCGGCTTATAGGGACTTCTGATCCGGAGGTAGATGTCACTATTAATGGTAAACTGCATTTTTATTGCCTCATTGATACAGAAGCTCAGATTTCTGTCATCAGGAGATCACATCAGAGGGGAGCACTTCCCTCATGATCTGTAGTAGTCCATTGTCACTGTTTATACCCGGAGCAGAGAGATGCAGAAACACATAAATTCAGCAAGAGCAGGCAAAAGAAGCAACTTTATTAATTTACAACCCCGTTTTATATACCCCCATATGGCGATTGGTCAGTGATCACCCATCTCCTAGGGTGATTGGCTAAAGTCCTACAACACCCATTTCAAAATATTTTTCCAAAGTACCATAAACAGAACTTGGCAAAACACCGGGTGTTGGTCCAGCTTACAAAAATCATCCTACTGTTTCTCATAACATGTGTGAGAAAGGCAGGACTCTCACCAAATATTGTGAGAACCTGAGAAAATCCCTCTGCTAGCAGCTTTTCAGCATCCACAGTCCATGGGTTAACAGGACCATCCTCAGCCCTTCCCATAGTCACAGTCAAGTGTGACTTCCCTAATGGATGCACCACCTGAGGATCTATGGAGCAGAGTCTAGCTGGAGGCCTGTGACTAGTGGTGTCCCCCAAGGGTCAGTGCTGGGTCCAATACTGTTCAATATATTCATCAGTGATCTGGACGAAGGAATAGAGTGTACCCTCAGCAAGTTTGCTGATGATACAAAACTGGGAGGAGTGGCTGACACTCCAGAAGGTTGTGCTGCCATCCAGCGTGACCTGGGTAGGTTGGAGAGCTGGGCAGGGAGAAATTTAATGCAATTTAATAATAGCAAGTGTAAAGTGCTGCATCTGGGGAAGAACAACCCCATGGATCAGTATAGGCTGGGGGCTGATCTGTTGGAAAGCAGCTCTGGGGAAAAAGAGCTAGGGGTCCTGGTGGACAAGAAGATGACCATGAGCCAACAACACGCCCTCGCGGCCAAGAAGGCCAATGGCATCCTGGGATGCATTCAGAAGAGTGTGGTCAGCAGGTTGAGGGACGTTCTCCTCCCCCTCTACTCCGCCCTGGTGAGGCCCCACCTGGAATACTGTGTCCAGTTCTGGGCACCCCAGTTCAAGAAAGACGTAGAGCTACTGGAGAGAGTCCAGCGCAGGGCCACAAAGATGATTAAGGGAGTGGAGCATCTCCCTTATGAGGAGAGGCTGAGAGAGCTGAGAGCCTGAAGAAGAGGAGGCTGAAGGGGGATCTCAGTAATGTCTATAAATATATTAAGGGTGAGTGTAAGGAGGATGAAGCCAGACTCTTCTCAGTGTCATCCAATGTTAGGACAAGGGGCAATGGGAGCAAGTTGGAAAATAAGAGGTTTAGGATAAAAATAAGAAAAAACTTTTTTACGGTAAGGGTGACAGAACACTGGAACAGGCTGCCCAGGGGGGTTGTGGAGTCTCCTTCTCTGGAGGCATTCAAAACCCACCTGGACATGTTCCTGTTTGACTTATTATAGGTGATCCTGCTCTGGCAGGGGTGTTGGACTAGATGATCTTTCTACGTCCCTTCCAACCCCTAACAATCTATGAATCTATGAATCTGCAGTTTTGGGAGATTCTAACATCCAAGGCATGTATATTGGGGCTGGTTGGCTTGGAGTTAACTTTCGTCATTGCAGCTTCAAGTGCAGCCTCATAGCAGTCACACTTGACATCCCAGGTTTTACAATCCAGCAGCAGTTATGGTTCAAGTCCCACTTAGCACTTGTACCTACTTGATTTCGTAGACAGTGCTCTGCATGCTGTAGCACTTCCCTGTTCTGTGACTGGATCATCACCACCACCTGGTTGGCCGAGTGCCTGGGACCTTCAAGGCCGGTAAGGAGGGGAGTAGTTGGCCTGGCACCCAGGAACCTTGAGGCCAATAGGGAGGGGGAGAAGAAGTCTGTCTGGTGCACATAACCTTCAAGGCCTGATGAGGAGGGGAAAGGGGACTGATACATAACACACTCTGTCACAGAGAATGGCCGTTGGCTTTATAAAATGGCATTAGTTATGCTAACCATATTACCAGGGGTCTGGAGCAGAGGGTACTGGTCACACATTTTAAGAGAAGAAGACAACTGTTGATATGTTTAAAAGAAAATGTCTCTCCATCAGGAGCAAGTTCAAGGCTATGAAACCAAAGAGAAGAATTATCAGTTAAGTGTGGGTCTTGAGGTAGCATCCCTGTCCTAAGTTCATCTTCTTGACTAGCTCAAACTCTGCACACTGACTTTTGTTAACCCCTCTAATTTGTGGTCTTGAATTCTGTGGTAGGGGTCCGGTGCCTAGAAACAAGGTGTGTGGAGATGTATGTAGCTGTTATATCTGCATCCTTCTGAGAATATCGTCTGTAATTATTTATGTGCACCTGCATACTGGAGTTCTGTCCTTAAAAATAAATTATCTGCATTACTGAGTACAATGTGACAACTTGAGATCTTGCCACTCTCCACATTTTCTGACATCTGCATTGCATTTTCCCAAGATGGTACAGGAGGTTCCCGTACCTTATTTGTTCTGCAGTAATGATCACAAATGGGAAAATAGATTCCTACCATAACTATGGGTGGTTTTCTTAACTAGAAGATATCTAATTAGGTTTCTGTGAGACAAAAAACCCTGGCTTTATTCAGACCACCTTTATCACCGATACATTTTTAATATTAAGAAAACTAGCTTGAGAAAGAACTTCTAGAACCTACTTTATAGTTACAGCAGAGACTTCTTAATTAAAGGTAGAAGATCTTTTCCATTTTAAACTTGATTTTGACCTTCCAAAAAGATAAAGAATCTAAAATGCTTGTCAGGAGTGAAGAAGTCTAGTTCACCTAGCTTTTATAAGCGGTCTACAGTGTTATATATATTTTAAATATCAATTTGCTAATACAAGAGCTACTAATCTGATGTATTGACCTTCAGAGATGGTTTTTGCTCAGCTGAAGTGCAGGAAGTTTAATTATATAGAAATGTTTTTTGTGAATGGGTTAAGATTTTATGGGCTATGTGAAAAGTGTTAATCTTTTTCTCCTTAAACTTACATTTTATAATTAAAACTGTCTAGTCTTTTCCTCAAAAACACAGTTAACTATTGGTTGAGTAGCACAGAAATACAGGGAATAAAGGAGAGAACTGAAACAAATTTTACTTTAGGGAAGGAACATTTCCATAAAACTTTCCATCATGTACAGTTCCTCCTACTAGATGTCTCAAATGAAATTAAAACCTACAGGAGTCAATACTGACCTCAGAAGGGTTTGGATGAAATCCTTTGTCCTGAGCTTGTAGGTGATCTAGCAGGGAAGACAGACATTTTTGTTCCATTTCCTCAGTCATCTTTCTTACACAGAGGCTATCGAGAAATCACGTATACACTTCTGAGATTTTCCTCTCTTCTCCATTCTTCCCTTCTCCATATATAAATGGAAATATCTCATTTTCCCCCATATTTTCCTGGCTTCACAGAATCACAAAATGGTAGGGGTTGGAAGGGAACTCTGGAGATCATCTAGTCAAAGCCCCCTGACAAAGCAGGTTCACCTAGAGCAGGTTGCACAAGAATGCATCCAGGAGGGTTTTCAAAGCCTCCAGAGAAGGAGACTTCACAACCTCTCTGGGCAGCCTGTTCCAGTGCTCTGTCACCCTCACAGTAAAGAAGCTTTTCCTGATGTTGAGGTGGATCTTCCTGTGTTCCAGTTTGTGACCATTGCCCCTTGTCTTATCACTGGGAACCACTGAAAAGAGGCTGTCCCTATCCTCTTGACACCCACCTTTCAGATATTTGTAAACATTAATAACATCCCTGTGGAGACCTGGACCATCAGGTCCAGTACAGAAAATATTATTGCACCTGTTGGGTGCAAGCCCTGGGAACATTAACTGCAAGGCTTAAGCTATGATAAAGGGAAGCTGGGTTGTTAGACGAAGTAAATATTTGTACCTCGTAAGGGTTTTGTTAATTCACGTGTATCAGTGGAAAGTTACTGGGACTAGGAGCACTGGGGTACGTATGGCGTGTGTGAAGTAGCAACAGAGGTCTTCCTTTCTGCACCAAGACAGAGTCCGTGAATCAGTCTCCACAAATGGTGCCCCATGTGAGTCAGGGTGACTAGGATCGTAGTCAATCGGACCAGTGACGACACCCTTAGAACGCCGTTGAAAGGAAGCAGGAGTCGACAGAAATCACCTTCGTGGAGTGAGCGAGGTGAGCTGCAGGGATGATGGGGGCTGGGATGTCCTCGGAGGAACAAATGGTGCTTGGACTTATGGAAAACCTGTTACAGAAGAACAATGCACACGTTAATTCACATGATCTTAGGTACATTTTAAAGTGGGTATCCGTTGAGGTGCCTGAGGTTACTGAGGTATAGTGTACTATTGGTGTACTGTATCCAGTTCTGGGCACCCCAATTCAAGAAAGACAGGGAGCTACTGGAGAGAGTCCAGCACAGAGCCACTAAGATGATTAAGGGAGTGGAGCATCTGCCTTATGAGGAGAGGCTGAGAGAGCTGGGTCTTTTTAACCTGGAGAATAGGAGACTGAGGGGTGACCTTATTCATGTCTATAAATATGTAAAGGGCAAGTGTGGGGAGGATGGAGCCAGGCTCTTCTCGGTGACATCCAGTGATAGGACAAGGGGTAATGGGTACAAGCTGGAGCATAGGAGGTTTTGGGTAAACATAAGGAAAAATTTCTTTATGGTGAGGGTGACAGACACTGGAACAAGCTGCCCAGGGAGGTTGTGGAGTCTCCTTCTCTGGAGACATTCAAAACCCACCTGGACGCATTCCTGTGTGACCTGCTCTAGGTGGTCCTGCTCTAGCAGGGGGGTTGGACTCGATGATCTTTCGAGATCCCTTCCAACCCCTAACGTTCTGTGATTCTGTAATAGACCAGGAAAGAGAGGTGATGGAGTGGCCCTCTATGTTAGGGGGTGTCGGAGTGGGAGTCAGACCCCGAGTAACGACGTAACCTCAATGTGAGTATGGTCGTTCTCCTTTATTAGTTGTACACACAGCGTTTATATAGCCTAGCAAGCAAGCCACATGTGCAAACAAACTTATCATTGGCTACAAGTTCTCGGTCACCGCACAAGTCCTCCTCTGGATTGGTTGTCGGCTGTTGTTCTCGCGGTTACACACAGCTCCATCTGAGGGACTTAGTTACTTCCTTCTTTGCTCCCTTCTCAAGGACGTTCAAGGGCAAGGCATGTCCTCCATTTTAGATGTTAAGGGAACGTCCTCCATCTTAAATATTAGTGGAAAGACTGGATTGGTCACTCCAAGAAGTTCATGTCCTCCTCTGGCACGTAGCCATTCCTCCACAAGGGGGTGCTGTGATTGTTGAGCATAATGATGGTGATGATAGGGTTGAGTGTCTATGGGTAAGAATCAGGGGAAGGTCAACAAGGCAGATATGGTGGGAGTCTGGTATAGACCACCCAACCAGGAACAAGAAGCAAATGAAATATTCTGTAAGCAGCTGGGAGAAGTCTCACAATCACTACCACTTGTTTTCATGGGGATATTCAACTTACCAGATGTCTGCTGGAAATACAATACAGCAGAGAGGAAATAGTCCAGGAGGTTCCTGGAGTATGTGGAAGATAATTTTGTGACACAGCTGGTGAGAGAGACAACTAGGGAAGACTTTCTTCTTAAAGAATGTCCAGACTTCTTGTACCCCTTTGCCCTTCAGGACTGCCTCCCAAGGGACTTCTGTAACCAGAGTTTGGAACAGGACAAAGTCAGCCCTCCAGAAGTCCATGGTAGTGGTTCTGCTGACCCCCCTTCTTACTTCACCAAGAATTGTGAACTCTATCATTTCATGGTCACTAAGGCCAAGACAGCCCCCAACCACCACGTCACCCACCAGTCCTTCTCTATTAGTAAAGAGCAGGTCTAGTGTGGCACCTCCCCTGGTGGGCTCACTTACCAGCTGAGTCAGGAAGTTATCTTCCATACACTCCAGGAACCTCCTGGACTGTTTCCTTTCTGCTGTGTTGTATTTCCAGCAGACATCTGGTAAGTTGAAATTCCCCACAAGAATGAGGGCTGGTACTTTTGATACTTTTTCCAGTCACCTATAGAATACTTCATCAAAGTCTTCATCCTGGTTGGGTGGTCTGTAACAGACGCCCAACAGGATATCTGTCTTATTGGGCTTCCCCCTTATCCTTACCCATAAGCACTCAAACTTGCCATCACCGTCATCAATCTCTATACAATCAAAACACTCCCTAATGTACAAGAGCCACCCCACTGCCTCTCCTTCCCTGCCTATGCCTTCTGAAGAGCTTGTAGCCATCCATTGCAGCTCCCCAGTCATGAGAGTCATCCCACCATGTTTCTGTGATGGTGACTATGTCATAGCTGTCCTGCTGCACAATGTCTTCCAGCTCTCCCTGTTTGTTGCCCATGCTGCGTGCATTGGTGTACATGCACTTGAGATGGGCTATTGATTTCACCCCTGACATTGCTATGCTACCTTTAGAGTCATCTCTAGTGAGCCTGGTTTCATCCCCTTCCCCCTTCAAAACTAAAGCCCTCTCAATGAGCCCTGCCAACTCATGAGCAAGAACCCTTTTCCCTCTTTGAGACAGCTGAACTCTGTTGCCAGCAGGCCCGGTGCCCTGTAAATCTCTCTGCATGATTAAAAAAGCCAAAATTCTGCTGATGGCACCAGCCTCTGAGCCATGGGTTAATCTGGTGTGTTTTCCTGAGCCTTTCAGTGTTCTTCCCTGCCACTGAAGGGATTGAGGAAAACACTACCTGTGCTCCTGATCCTTCAACCAAACTCCCCAATGCCCTAAAGTCCTTTTTAATCACTTTTGTACTTCTATCTGCAATCTCATCACTTCCAACCTGCATTAACAGCTACAGGTAATAATCTGATGTCTGTACCAGATCAGGGAGTGATATGCTAAGGCCTGGATAACAGACCCAGGCCAAAGGTTGACCTCTAGATGAACCCCGTAATGTTATATTTTATAATCAATAACCAAACCCCATTTTGCTTAACTAACCACCAAAAAAAATGTTTATGTTAGGACTTTGTTATAATGCTTACACTGCAACAATTAGTGCTTATCAAGAGATATAAAGTTAGAGCTCAAATAGATGGTGAAACCAGACATCCAGACTGTTGAAAGATCAGACCTCATGGTTAGAGCTAAAATAGATAATGAAACCAGACATTTAAAGATCAGACCTTGCTGAGAAAAGTGGCTCAAAAGAAGGTGCGGTGCTGTCAGCCTGGCAGGATTTCCTGTCCGTCACAGAGGTTGCTGTTTCGGAGGACGCCCTCTGTGGTCTTTTTCAATGGGCAGCTGACCACGGCTTTTCCATGGACTCTGACACTGCCTTCGATTTAGAGCTGTGGCGGATGCTAGGCGTCAGGGTCTGGCATGAGTTCATCTATGGGGACAAGACAGTGGTAGACTTGGTTCGCATTTGGATAGATTTCTTCGATGTGCTACAAGACTATAATGCAGATGACAGGGGAGGAGTGCCGGCTTCAGAGGCTTCTTTTGCCTGCTCTTGTTGAATTTGTGTGTTGCTGCATCTCTACGCTCCCGGTATTAACAGTGACAGAGATATATGTGGTTAAAGACAAAAAAAGATAGGAAAACTTCCTAAAAACTCCAAAAGCCCTGGACAGGCTTTGGGCGACACCCAACAGGGAGGATGGCACCAGATGCTTCCACAGAATTTAAAACACAAGTCGTTCTGACTTGCTTAATTTGGTAATTGAGTATTATAAAAGCTGGACCCTCTTGCAGCAACTTTGGAGACCTCACCTACAAGTGGACACACTGTGTAGGACCTCCCAATTGCCGGGACATGTTCTTCCGACCCTCGCTGAAACCAGGGCCCCCCAGCAACTGCGGGCCTGGATGATGGTAACATATTACTAGGGCAATTGGTGATGTACCTTTCTTAATCACTATAGCTTTCTTTGTGTAGTAAGGATTAGGTGCATTACCTTGCTTATTGTCCCCGCTGCTTATAATAGAGTATAATAAGCTTATCTTTTTGTAATTAAGTGCCTTGTTTCACTTATGCATTATTTTGAGAAAATACAGTAAAATAACCCTGTTCTTTTTGTTGGTGCCTGTGTCCCTTCTGTTGACCTCATCAACTGGCAAACCAGGGAGTTTCCTGGTAACGTCTCTGACCTGGGCCTCAGGGAGGCAGCAGACTTCCCTGTGGGATGGATCCGGTTGGCATATGGGGCTGTCTGTTCCCCTCAGAAGGGAATCGCCTATGACAATGACTCTCTTTTTTTTCTTAACACAAGCAGTCCTAATGCTTGTGTCCTAATGGTTGGCTGACTCACCCCAGGAAACTCCCTAGTCAGATTTTCATCTACATCATTTCCCTGGTCTTCAAGTTCCAGAGCCCCATACCTGTTGTGCAGGGGCAACTGGGAAGGTGAGGGAAGCCATGAGAGGATTCTCCTGCCACCTCGTGCAGGGACCTATTTCCATTCCCCCTGTTTCTCAGGTCTCCTTCTTCTGCCTGATGGCAAGAGGGGAAGGGATCACCCTCTGCTTTTTGTGGAGCCTCCATCTGTTGCTCTTGCCTCAGGGTGTGGCTCCACCAATCTATCTCCCTCTCACACTCCCTGATGCTCCTTAACTTTTCCAAATACTCTTTGAGCTCTGCCACTAGGCTGAGCAGATCATTCACCTGGTCGCACCGCACACAAGTATTGTCTCTGCTGCCCTCCTGTATGAGTGGCAGGCTCATTCTTGGCTAGGTCTGTCTGGGTGGACACATCAGACCTCAAAGGTACTGTCTTCATGACAGCAGAGTTTTTGGTTCTCAAATGAGTGCCAAGTGACTGGGAAGTCCTGGCCAGCTCTCTGTATCATCTGTACCAGCAACTGGAGCTAGGCTGTGGCCTTGGGGGGCTCATATATCCAGGTGCCAGAAGCTGGGGAGACTGCAGTCCAGGGGCCAGCTATGCACAGAATGAGGCTGTTGATGCTGTTTCTGTTCACGTGAGTGCTCTGAGTGTCTATCAGTGATCTGTGTGGCTGGCCACGTGTGTATGTATGTCGTGTATATGTGTGCTCTGTGCGCGTACCTGCCGGGAATGCATTTTCAGCCTTGCTACTGTTTGGACCTAGGGACATAGAGCATCAGCAGCAGATGTGGAGAGCAACAGCCCTCTCAGGATATTGTGTCCAGCATGATATATTTTCCTCTAACACTCTCTATTGCAGTCACTTGTCTTGAGCACTCCAGACAAAAAAGGGAATCTTTTAGTCTTAAGAATGAACACACTGTTTAACAGAGCTTCAGTTCTTCCAACTTTTGTTTGAAAAAACACAGTATCATAATTGTTTCTGAGTGTCTGTGTCTCCTGCTTGGGCTCTGTCCTGGTTTGAGTGAGAACAGAACTAATTCTGTTCAGTGATTTTACTTTTCAGCTCAGTTCTTCTAACTAACTGCGCTTTCTGAAGTTAGCAGCATGTTTTCGCAGTGTCTGCTTCTAGCAGTGATAACACCCCATGGTTAGAGTTACTACTGAGAAGATCCAGAGAGGGATGTCTTTACAAATGAAGATGCTATAATGTAACAAGGAGATAACCTTGCTGGCCTGAGTGGCACTATATCATGAAAGAACACCAATTAGGACTGGAAATGTCAGTGAGAGCTGGCTGAAACCAGTTGAGGCCCCAAAATTTAGAGGATTTGTAAACTTTTGAACTTTAAGAAAGAGTGTGCAGGCTTAATAGACTTATACGTATTAACTTCTCCTCCTAGGGGAGGCATAAAGTAGAGTTAATGAAACATACGATGCATGATGTAGGGGGTTGTACATGCTAAGGGGGGATATGTAATAGGCATATCGGGAAGTCTGTGCCTTCCTAGTACCTTAGCCAATGGGGAAAGGAAGAGGGTTGTATGCGGCCGGGAAACTGAGATAAAAGGGGGCTGCGCCCTCCGGCAATTTGAGAGACCCCAGAGGGATATGCCCGATGGACTCTCCCTTTATTTGAATAAAGTCTTTTTGCAGGACTCCTCTGTCTCCTCTTTGAACATGGACCTCTAGTGATGAGATTTTCTGAACACTACCAAGGATTGGTGTGCAGACCAAGGCCACCACTGCTGGATCTTGTGTACGACATTAGGGGGTGCGGAAAGTGAAAGGCTGCACCTGCAGGGAGAAGCGGACAGGACAGGTGACCCTAAACTGACCAACCAGGGATTCCAGCCCATATACATCATACTCAGTATAAGTTGAAGGATCATGAGGGTCAAGCTCTCTTCTTCAATGGCTGGCATCTGAGGAGGACTCTGTCCATTCTGCCTTCGATCCCCATCCATGTGTTCTTGAATCCAGTGCCAGAACCCAACTCCTGAATCCAGTTCCCATTGGCCGCTGGGCCGTCTGGGACTTCCCCAGTGCCTGCTCCACAGGTGTTATTGCCGCTACAATTTTTAATGTGAGTACCTGGAATGAGGTGGGCGTTAAATTGTGGGATAGAGCAACAAAGGCGGATAGAGCGGTGGCTGAACTGTTAAACCCTTGGAGAACTATTTTAGAGGTTATGAAAACACGAGAGAGGCAAGCTGCTGCGCAGGGAGATTGCCCTGCTTTTCCAAGTGCCGAGCTGTCCACCCCCCCGCCGTCTGCTCCCCTGCTGTCTGCTCTCCTGCCGTCAACCTCCCCGGCCCACCCCCCACCCCGGTCACTCGCAAGAAACAGGCTCGTCCGCTCCCCTGCTGCCCCAACCCCCACTGTCAGCTCCCCAGGCCGAGCCCCCCCCCAGTCACACACAAGAATAAGGCTTTCATGGCACGGATAAGGTTGAGGGGAGGAGGATTCGGATGATGACCCTTTTGACTCAGAGACAGTCAATCAGCAAAAGGAGCCCAATCTATACCCCCTGACCCCCGGGAAAATTGGGAACAAGTGCAGCAGGAAGCCATGGCAGAAGGGGATCTAGAGGTGGCACAAAAAATTGTTGCACCAGTGTACTATGACCCTGGGCAGCCCCCACATTGGGAAGGGCTTCAGTTTTCGGGCATTAAGGAACTGCGGTGGGCGGTGTTTGAATTTGGGTTGAGCTCACCATTTACAGTTAATATGTTAGGATCAATCATGAATAGCCACACCCTTGTCCCACACGATTATAAGACACTAATGCAGTTAATCTTGACCAGTACGCAGTACACTGTGTGGGAATCAAAGTAGAAACAGTTGTTGAAAGACAAACAGATAGAATATATGGGGCTCCTGGTAGGCAATCTGGCTCGAATTATGACCTTAGACCAACTCATGGGTGTAAATAGGTTGCATGCAGCACACCGACAAGCACGTGAAACCCCACAAACCGTGCTGGATGATATCAAAAACCTTGCATTCCAAGTGGTTAAGGAGGTCCCCGATGCAGGGAAACCTGTCAGAGCATTTACTGAAATACGGCAGGGACCGAATTGTAGATGCTGAAAAGCTGCTAGCAGAGGAATTTTCCTAGGTTCTCACAATATTCGGTGAGAATCCTGCCTTTCTCACACGTGTTATGAGAAACAGTAGGACGGTTTTGTAAACTAGACTAACACATGGTGTTTTGATAAGTTCTGTTTATGGTACATTGTAAAAATATTTTGAAATAGGTGCTGTAGGACTTTAGCCAATCACCCTAGGAGATGGGTGATCACTGACCAACCGCCCTATGGGGCTAGGGTATATAAAATGGGGTTGTAAATTAATAAAGTTGCTTCTTTTGCCTGCTCTTGCTGAATTTATATGTTGCTGCATCTCTCCGCTCCCGGCATAAACAGCGACACCGAATGAGCCGTTTATAACCTTTATAGATCACCTAAATGACAGCTTGGACAAACAAGTTCCACATGAGGAATCAAGGAAATTTATCTTGCTGAAATTAGCAGTCACCAATGCAAATGTGGATTGTCAGAGGGTACTCCTCCCACTAGAAATCCCGAGCCTGATAAAAATGATAGATACCTGTAACCGGATTGGCACAACTGAGCATAAATAGGAGGCTATGGCTGCTGCTTTTGCAGCCATGCAGGTTAAACAGCAGATGTTTCTTTGTGGGCAACCCGGACATGTTAAAATGCAGTGCCTGAATGTCACGAAAGGCAGGGCTCCCAGTGTTATGTTTGCCCAAAATGCACGAAGGGACAACATTTCTCCAATTCATGCCATTCCAAGTATGATCACGATGGCAGTCTGATTCAGGGAAACCTCAAGCGGAGCGCGAACCGGGGCCGTGCGATGAGACAAATGGTGATGGCAATGCCAGAGCAGTGAGCACTGCCCGTCTGTATGCCAGCACCAGTGGAAGCGCTGGAGTGGACTCGGCAGCCTCCCAATTAGTAACGCTTTGGGACTCATCGGTATGGCTCGTCTCTGCGGGAGTATACGGCCCTCCAGGGACAACAAGAGTGCGTTACTCCTGGGACGATCATCAACTACAATGCAGGGACTTTTTGTCTTGCTCGGGGTTATCGATGAAGACTACACTGGTGAAATTAAAATCATGGTGTGGACTCCAATGCTCCCTTGCCGTATCGTGCAAGGATCTAAACTTGCTCAATTGATATATTTTGATGCATGTCCCCCTAACAGTAGTTCATCTGTAAGGGGAAATAAGGGTTTTGGGTCTACTGGTATTCCACAAGTACTATGGACACAAGCACTCACAGCGGGGCGCCCGCTGTTGAAATGTCAATTAACCTTGGGGTCTTCAGCGACAACTATAGAGGGCATCTTAGATACGGGCGCAGATGTGACGGTCATTTCCTTTAGCAAATGGCCGCAGATGTGGCCGCTCGCTTGGATGAGTAGCACACTACTGGGGATAGGGGGAAATGCGCTACCCTATCAGAGCAAAAGCCTAATCCAAATTCAGGGCCCAGAGGGACGAATGGCAACCATCCAGCCTTTTGTGCTGGAAGCCCCTATCACCTTATGGGGATGGGACTATATGAGCCAGTGGGGTATAAAAATCGGGACAAATTTGTGTTAGGGGCCACTCAGATGCAAGCCACCTTGAAATTGACTTGGAAAACTGAAAACCCAGTATGGGTGGAGCAGTGGCCTCTTCCTATTGAAAAGTTGTGCCAGTTGAATTAATTAGTGACAGAGCAATTGCAGGTTGGTCATATAGTCCTTACTACTAGCCCCTGGAATTCCCCTGTGTTTGTTATACAAAAGAAAAGTGTAAGTGGAGGCTGCTTCGTGACCTGAGAAAGATTAATGCAGCAATGGAAGACATGTAGGCCCTACAACCTGGGATGCCGTCACCCACAATGATCCCAAGGGATTGGCAATTGACTATTATAGATTTAAAGGAACGGGTTTTTACTATCCCATTACACCCTGAGGCTGCTCCAAAATTTTCATTTTCAGTCCCATCTATCAATGTGAGTGAACCTGCCCAGTGATATCATCGGGAAGTCTTGCCGCAAGGCATGAAAAAGAGCCCGACCATATGCCAATGGTTTGTCACAAAAATTCTAACCCCCGTACGGAAACAGGTCCCCAATGCTGTTGTCTGTCACTATATGGATGACATTCTAATTGCTGCTGAAAATTCTCAAGTCACGCAAAAGGCGCTTGCACTAACAACCCAGGCTATTCACAATGCCGGGTTACAGATTGTACCAGAAAAGGTGCAAGAAAAATCACCATGGATATATCTGGGGTGGAGAATAACTGAACAAACTATAGTCCCTCAGCAGATAAATATTGGGATGCAAGTTAAAAACCTCAATGATTTTCAAAAATTACTGGGATCTATCAATCGGGTCAGTCCCTTACTGGGGGTCTCAAACCAAGACTTACATCCTTTATTCTCCCTTCTAAAGGGAGACCCAAACTTGTCATCACCTAGAGTAATAACCTCTGAGGCCAAAGAAGCATTAAATAAAGTATCCCGTGCTATCGTTATAAGGCAGGGAGCACGATATGCTCCAGAGCTGCTGGTTCTCCTTATTATTCTTAATAGGGCATATCAACCCCACGCCTAGCTTTTTCAATGGGACACTGTGCTAAGGGACCCACTTTTAATTATTGAGTGGATTTTGTCACCCCACAGCTACCAAAAAGAGTGGCCACAAGGCCCGAAATGTTTGCAACCCTAATTTTGAAGGGGCAACAACACCTGATATTGCTAGCTGGGAATGACCCAGATCATGTCATCCTTCCAGTATCAACCCAGATGTTGCAATGGATGATGCAGAGTTCGTTAGATTTTCAGGTTGCACTTGCAGATTATGCAGGACAGGTGGGTATTCACCCTGTGAGTCATAAGATAGTTCAGGATGAATTCTGCTTGTATGAAATCCCTAAATGTAGTCGTGTGCCTCTTAATGCTCTTACAGTCTTTACAGATGGGTCTGGACGAACAGGACACTCGGTGATTGTTTGGCGTGACCCGCATTCTGGACATTGGGAATCAGATACTGCACAAGTGTCTGGGTCTCCACAGGTTGTCGAGCTGTCTGCAGTCGCCCGCGTGTTTCACAAATGGTCAGACTCCATCAATGTCGTCACTGACTCAGCACATGTGGTAGGCCTTGTAGGCCGCTTGGAAGCTGCATATCTCTGAGAAGTACCTAACCCAAGGAAGAGATTTCAAGGAAGAAGAAGAAAGAGTTATTAGAAAAGAGGAAAACAAAGGGGGAGTGAGTAAGAGAGAGAAAGATAAAGAGAGAAGGTTATCACCACCCATGGATCCAGCAACAGCTCACTGGATCAGTCCAAGTCTTCAGTTCTTCAGTGGTGGGTGCACACCGATCAATATTTTTCTGTCCCTTTATACACTTGAGATATATGGGTGGCATTCCCAATTTCCACAGGAAGTGGTATTGATTTGCATGAGCCCCATGAGCTAGAAGTAGTGTGGTGCCTGCCATCCACCTCCCCCATAGTGCAGTCAGCAGGAGCACTTAACAAAAGAAAACACAAGAGTCCCACCTATGCAGAACCTATCTCTTCCTTTTGTTAAAGTGTGTCTGCAAGGAGCAGAAAGGGGGGCACAGAGACATTGAGAGTAATCAACACCTCTTCCTTCCAGACAGGTCTTTCCAGACCTTATTACCACACAAGGTTTAAGGCACACAATAGCTAGGCTCTTGCAAGGATCTTTCCCACTAATAACATGGGGTCAAGGCTATGCCTGTGTTTCCACAGGTACAGGACCACGATGGGTTTCAGTGCAAATGGCAAAACCTTATTTGAAAGCTTCATCATCTGCTGCAGCCTCCTCGGAATAGTGACACCAATATGGGTACCATCACAAGCGAAGTAAAACTCATGGGTGATACATTCCTCTAATGCCCACCTGACCCTGCCCCCAGGGGTCTTTCTCATCTATGGTGACGGGGCATGGCCAGGCATACCTGCCTAAATCTGGGGACAGCCATATTCACTGGGCTGATTAACAGCATTAATGCCTAACCAGACCATGATCATGGCCCATTGACCCCATTGGACATGAAGGAATGCACACCAATTTGATCATAAATGTAGTGATAATGTAGAATTTTGGAGTCCAGGACAAACCATATGTCCTGGTTTGAGTGAGAACAAAACTAATTTTACTTTTAAGCTCAGTTCTAGCTATCTGCACTTTCTGAAGTTAGCAGCCTGTTCTCACAGACAGTGTCTGCTTCTATCAGTGATAACACCCCACGTTTAGAGTTCCTACTAAGGACTGGTGTCGTGGTTTAGGGTCAGGGCAGCCCCTTAAACCTATAACAGACGCTCTCTGTTAACCCCCCCTCCCTCCCCAAAGGGGAAGAGAAAGGGAATAAGGGAGAGAGACTTAGTGATTAGAAAAGGAAACTAGAACAGCTTTAATGAAAAGGAAAATAATAATTATAAAAATGGAATATATACAAATATATACAAAACCAGTATGGAACCCAACCCCCCTGATGGTAATTACATCACCGTCACCACTGATGTTGTGCAGGCTCCGGGGGAGTCCCAGACTGGGCCCCGCAGCAGACGGGAGCTGTGTTCAGGAGCTGGATTCTGGTACCGGGTTCAGGAACACGCAGATCGGATCGAAGGCAGACGGACAGAGTCCTCCTTGGGTGCTCCGAGGAAGGAACCGAGAGAGGACCCGAGCCAAGCCAAGCAAAAGCTGGCAAAGCAGTCCAAGAGGGGAGAGAAGAGCCCAGAGACCCTTCGGGTCCCTCAGCTCTAGACCAAATATGGCGTATGTGGGATGGAATACCTCGCTGGTCAGTTTAGAGTCACCCGTCCTGTCCGCTCCTCCCTGAAGGTGCAGCCTCTCACTTCCTGCACCCCCCAGTGTGGTACACAGGACCCAGCAGTGGCCTTGGTCTGCATACCAATCCTTGGTAGTAACTCTAAACATAAGGTGTTATCACTGATAGGAGCAGACACTGTCTGTAAGAACAGGCTGCTAACTTCAGAAAGTGCAGTTCATTAGAAGAACCAAGCTGAAAAGTAAAATTACTGAACAGAATTAGTTCTGTTTTCACTCAAACCAGGACAACTGGTATGCAGACCAAGGCCACTGCTGGATCTTGTGTGTGGGAGCTGAATGGACTCAACATGGACCAATACGATCAAAGTTGACAGTCCTTTATTCACGTTTTCACCAGGGTTATATACAATTTCTCTTTCTGTACACATTCTACCACTAACAGCTATTGGCTAACTACTCTAAACACACACTGTTCACGCGTCCTAAACTAATACATCATTGGCTATCCTACACCACCTCCATCACCACTCCCCATCCTGGTTATCTTCTACTTTCTTCTTCTTTATCTTCTTGCTTCACTGCTTTGTGCTTCCTCCTTTGCTGTTCTCAAGCATACCTCAAGGTCGTTGCCCGTGGCCCAATTTATTCCTACACAGTCTTGCTGACAGCAGGCATGCCTGTTTTCCTCCAGGAATAATCCCACAATTCCCCCTTTTTTTTTCTGTGCAAGCCAGATCCCTTGAATAGCTCTTTCAGCCTTCCTTCCTACCATCCTCAGTAAACAAGGTACTACAGCTAACATCACTAACACTATTATTAAAATGGCCATCCCCTGTATTAACAGATCCTTATCCATCCCATAATTCCCCAGATAGCCAACCATCCAGGTAGTCCACCATCTGTGAACGGAAAACTTCTCATGCTTTCTTGCAATCGTTTGATCTGCTTATGGATAGATACAGAATGGTCAGACAAATTCATACAACACATCCCCCCAAATTACCGACACCCGTGTCCATGGGCCAACAACAAAAATCAATCGCAGCTCTATTTTGCAAATTAGCATGCCCAATGCTGTCTACATGTACTAAAAGCTTGGCTAATATTTTTGAAGTGACATTTAACTGCTTCAATACCCAACACCTCAACTTTTTCAAACCACCCAGTGCTTATCCTGCAGCTATATTATGAGTAAATAGAGAGTTCACTACTATAAGTGGAGTGTCCCAAAATTGGATCTCATCTTTACATGACTCATCAAAGTATGACAGTGATCTCTTCTGTCTGAGCCTGGTGACACTCCACAAGGTCTGATTCAGCATATCCCTATAGGAGGGTGTAAGCATTGAGATCTTTCCAATATAACAGGGACCTCCCAGTGGTCTGACTGGTAGCTCTACTCCATTGTGGAGATTTCCCTGTTACGATCTGCCAGTTTCTATTAGGATATGTCTGATTATGCCACGCATTCAAGCTTGTTTCATTTATGCTGATAAATTTTTCATTAGCAAATGTTACCCATACATTTTGTCTTGGCAATATCTGAGTCAATTTGGTCATAATTCTGGAAGTCCAGACAACAAGGATGCTACCCACATCTGAAAGCAACTCAGAAATTGTTAATGATGTTAGGTTGCAAGCCCTTTTATAATCCTAATAACAAGTGCCCACACCTGATGGGCCCAATCAAAGACCACCTGTTCACAATTAACTTTGATAAGCTTTCACTGTTTGTGAACTGGTGGTTCTTTTCTCAGGACTTTCTGGCCTCCTTAAGGGTGCACAGATGTTCACTCAAGGTTATTTATCTGACTCCCATTTTAATCCCTCAGACAAGCTGAGGCCTCCCACAACAATTTCCCCCTTTTTGTATTTCTACCAAAAGGGGCCATGTTCACTACCTGCTGCAGGGCCCTTTGCAGCAAGGACAGCATACATGGAACAATGCAAATGATGGTAATTACCAATACCAATATGCCTGCTTTCAGCAGGCCCTTCAACCATCACTTGATTCCCCTTTGAGCCAGACCAGAAAGTCTCACAGAAAGTCTCACATTAGCCATGATCAGTCTCACCCATATACCATAGCGCACTCACAATACCCAATACAAAAAATGAAAGTGACCCACAACCAATACAAAGGCACAAGCTTATAGGCAACGTCCACAAAATGTTCAGCTCTTTCACTGTTGATCTTGATCTTAAGGCATAGCACTTTCATCACAGCTGGTGAATTGGGGCCACACTGCGCTGTAGTCTTCTGTAAATCTTGTATCACCCTCCATGCAAAGATGACATGCTCATCCTGGCCCCCCTGATCACTGTCGCGAACACCGTAGGTCTCCCCTTTTCGAGTGCAGCAGTGCCGCCTCTCTCGGTTCCAGGAACAGTGACAGAGTTCCCAGTTACCCTCTTGCAATGCCCGTGCTTTACTCGCTGACAGAAGTCGGATGGATTGTGCAGGGCAGCAGTAACCTGAGTAGGGGGAAGGGTCCGTTGCCGCCTGCAGCACTCTGAGCCCCCCCGCAGGGGAGCTTCTGTCAGTGCCTCCCCAGCCGATGTCGGTTCCAGGATGGCCCTTGCCCCCAACCCTGCCCCTGCTCCAAGGTCCCACTGAGCACCGGGCTCTGCCAACTGCAGTGGGGGGTGATGAAGAACTGCATCATCTGACAGGGGGCCCCTGCCCCCATAAGCCACAGACGGTTCACTGTCCAAAGGCAGGGGGGGTGGGTAGAGGGAGAAAAAGGTTTTGGTTTTGGTTTGCGGGGAACTGTATACCAAAGGATATGCGTGCGGGCTTTTCTCGGTCAGCAGCTTCCAGCTTTTCCAATTTTTCTGTGACCAACTAAAGCTGCTGCTCCCGGCTCGAACCCTCTTCCTCTCGCCTCGATGTGCTGGGCTCCGACGGAGGCAGAGGCGGATAGGGGCAATGGGTGTCACGATCTGACTCTGAGTTTCCGTCATCCCTTGTCTCTATTGTAGTCACCAGCAACTGGTGTAGTTTCACTGGTAAGGTTCTTGCCTCCGATTTTGTGGGACTCTCCCTTAAGTGGCCGGAGTTCAAGGGAGGGGGCTCTGGCTGGGCGGGGGCATTTCCCCTTTTGTTAATATCTTGACTAATATTTGATCCTTGCTGTAAGCTATAGTTAACGGAGGTAATTGCGGGCGCGGGTGGTGGTGCACCCGGAAACATAAATACATTCTCAGTATCTGACTTTTTCCCTTTTGTCGCCAGCCCAGACGAAGTGGGAGATAAAGTGGCAAAAGCTGAGGCCACAGCGTTCTGCTTTCATCTCTTGCAAAGTATTGCAAATGAGTTTCCAGAGGGTTGCTAACGGTTTAGCCTCCTTAGACCCATCTGATATTTCGTCCCATAGGGAGGTTCCGATAGCTTCCCAAGTGCTCAGGTCAAAGGCCATACCCACACTTGTTAATAAATTTCTCTCCTTACTCTATTGCAGGAGGTGCTTGAGAGATAGTTCATCATATTTAATTCCTCTCTTGGAGAGAATATGTTGGAGGAGCTTTAACACCGCTTCTTACTCTTTGCTGAGCAGATTCCCCATCTCCTCCCCCGACCGCTCACCTCCTCTGGGTGAGATCCCTGTATCAAGTCAACAGCTGTCTTTCCATCTCTGTGGATGTACTGGCCGGGGCAGCCGGACTAACGGTCGGTCATCCAGCGGCTTTTTCTTCCTTCTCGTTCCAGCTACTCGTAATCCTTTGTAGAATGTCAGCAAGAAGGTCCCTGTTCGGGTGCCACTTGCGGGAGCTGAATGGACTCAACAGAGACCAATATGATCAAAGTTGAGGGTCCTTTATTCACGTTTTCGACAGGGTTATATACAATTTCTCTTCCTGTACACATGCTACCACTAACAGCTATTGGTTAACTACTCTAAACACACACTGTTCACACGTCCTAAACTAATACTTAATTGGCGTTCCTATGCCACCTCCATCACCACCCCCCATCCTGGTTATCTTCTACTTTCTTCTTCTTTATCTTCTTGCTTCACTGCTTTGTGCTTCCTCCTTTGCCATTCTCAAGCATACCTCAAGGTTGTTGTCCACAGCCCAATTTATTCCCACAAAGTCTTGTTGATAGCAGGCATGCCTGTTTTCCTCCAGGAATAATCCCACACTTGTGTACCACATTGGGGGGTGCAGAAAGTGAAAGGCTGAACCTGGAGGGAGGAGTGGACAGAACAGGTGACACTAAACTGACGAACGATGGATTCCATCCCATATATGTCATATTCGGAATAAGGCTGAGGGATCTGAAGGGTCTTTGGGCTCTTATCCCCTCTTGGACTGCTTTGACAGCTTTGCTTGGCTTGACTCGGGTCCTCTTTTAGTTCCTTCCTCGGAACACCCAAGAAGGACTCTGTCCGTTCTGCCTTCGATCCCAGTCGGGGTGTTCCTGACTCTGATACCAGAATCCAGCTCCTGAACACAACTCCTATCTACTGCAGGGCCCAGTCTGGGACTCTTCTAGTGCCTGCTCCACAGCATCAGTGGTGATGGTGATGGAATTACCATCAGGGGGGTTGGGTTTGATACGGGTTTTGTATATATTCCATTTTTATTATTATTATTATTTTCATTTTCATTAAAGCTGTTCTAGCTTCCTTTTCTAATTGCTAAGTCTCTCTCCCTCATTCCCTTTCTCTTCCCTTTTGTGGAGGGAGGGGGATTAACAGAGAGCATCTGTTATAGGTCTAAGGCCGCCCTGACCCTAAACCATGACACCATAGCAGCTTCGGTTTTTTGCCCCTGACAAAGCTTCTGCTGCAGCCTTAATGCAGCTTAATAAATTACGATGTTGGCTGTCAAAACAGTCAAATGCAATCTCCCGGGCCTGAACTGAGTTGCTTTTAGATGTTGACTCTGTGCATCATGCCATCCTTCAGAACTGGTCTGCAATTGTTTTTCTGCTATTAGCCCAAGGCCATAGATGTGAGGACTTGGACAGAATGTGTTGCATGAACCTATCAGGTCAGTCAGAGTCCATACACAAGAGCATCATGCAGTTTACGGAAGGAGCTAGTAATGAAGGGGGTGGATCAAGGGGATGATTAAGACGGGATGATAGTCGTATTGATTATTTTAGTAGCCATAATTTTAGTTCCATGCCTATTGCATTGTGTGCAAAGTATGGTCGATAAAATGCTGAAAGCTGCTTTTTGTTATAAATAAAAAAGGGGGAGATGTGGAGGCCTGGACCATCGGGTCCAGTACAGAAAATATTATTGTACCTGTTGGGCTGTCCTGGTTTGAGTGAAAACAGAACTAATTCTGTTCAGTAATTTTACTTTTCAGCTTGGTTCTTTTAATTAACTGCACTTTCTGAAGTTAGCAGCCTGTTCTTAGAGACAGTGTCTGCTCCTATCAGTGATAACACCTTATGTTTGGAGTTACTACCAAGGATTGGTATGCAGACCAAGGCCACTGCTGGGTCCTGTGTACCACATTGGGGGGTGCAGAAAGTGAAAGGCCGCACCTTCAGGGAGGAGCAGACAGGACGGGAGACTCTAAACTGACCAGTGAGGTATTCCATCCCATATACGCCATATTTGGTCTAGAGCTGAGGGACCTGAAGGGTCTCTGGGCTCTTCTCTCCCCTTTTGGACTGCTTTGCCAGCTTTTGATTGGCTTGGCTTGAGTCCTCTCTCGGTTCCTTCCTCGGAGCACCCAAGGAGGACTGCCTTTGATCCGATCTGCGTGTTCCTGAACCTGGTACCAGAATCCAGCTCCTGAACACAGCTCCCGTCTGCTGCGGGGCCCAGTCTGGGACTCCCCCGGAGCCTGCACAACATCAGTGGTGACGGTGATGTAATTACCATCAGGGGGGTTGGGTTCGATACTGGTTTTGTATATATTGTATATATATATTCCATTCTTATACTTATTTTCATTAAAGCTGTTCTAGTTTCCTTTTCTAATTGCTAAGTCTCTCTCCCTTATTCCCTTTCTCTTCCCCTTTGGGGAGGGAGGGGGGGTTAACAGAGAGCGTCTGTTATAGGTTTAAGGGGCTGCCCTGACCCTAAACCACGACAGATTTATTGGCGCCCAACGTGGGGCACGATCAGAGCTTTGATTGATTGGCCGAAATAGTTCAAATTCCGTTTCACTTGCTTCAGAGAGTATCACCTTTTTTTCCTGAGTGCCTTTAAGAACTGGAAACTAAAACAGACTGCCTAAATGATGTCATTCCTAAGAGCAGTGTCCGTTCGTCTCCTTTTAGCATTTCTTTCAGAGTTAAATGCTGTACTGTTCCCTTATGTGCCGTACGCGTTATGTTACTCCTTGCTTGTTCTCACCGTTTATCTGAAAGCTCTCGGGCTTGGGCGCTGGGCGAAAGCCTCTGCTTTCCTGTGGTGTTTATCTCTGATTTATGTTGCACTGAATTGGGCAGCGAGTGCGTCTCGGTACTACGGGCATTACATAGTGGATTTTATTACTAAGAATACTTTTGGTTTTACCTTGGGAATGTATACTGCTCCCCACTATGTTAATCTGACTACCCCAGTTTTTAGAACTCCAATTTGTGAGGACTGTGGATGTGGTTATTACCAAAAGATCATATTATTGTTATTAATTTCTAATATTTTCATCGTGTGGCGTCATATTAGTCATCAGTGCAGTAACACAGGTCAGGTAGTCACCAAAAAACGTAGATTGCGTGCTGCTTCCCTGCGACGGTCTGTGACACCCTCTGTACGCAGGAAACATGCTGCGACTGTTCAGTCTCCACAGGCCCCCCCCAACAAGCCCTGCTGCTGCACCAGCACCAAACCGAAACACCACGGCTACTCAGTCTCCACAGGCCCCCCCAACGAGCCCTGCTGCTGCACCAGCTCCAAACCCAAGCACCACAGCTACTCAGTCTCCGCAGGCCCCCCCAACGAGCTCTGCTGCTGTGCCAGCTCCAAACCCAAGCACCACGGCTCCTCAGTCTCCACAGGCCCCCCCAACGAGCCCTGCTGCTGCTGCTGCTCCTCCTGTTCTCAAAACAAGTGCTGCTGCTGCTCCAACTCCCACAACAAGCACTGGAGCTGTTCCAGCTCCAGCAGCAAAGCCGGCAGCTACACCGACAGCTACTGTGTCCACTCCCACTCAAACTGTACCTGTACAAGTTGCTCCTGTGAAGAAAAGAAAACAAACAAAACAGCCAAGTCCAGGAGCAGATCAGGGAGATGGTCCTTCTCAAGCTGAATCCGAGTATGAGTCAGAACCAGATGCAAAGCCTGATGCCACTGCAACTGGAAAGAAACACCTAACAAAAACAGATCGCCCAGTGTGGTCAGATGACAGTGGAGCAGGCCCTTCTAAAGCAAACTCATCAGATGTGGAGTCATCAGATGCAGAGGGTACCAACAAATCTTTACCTACAAAGGAGATGAGAAATCTGAGAAAGGACTATAGCCGTCATGAAGGTGAGCCACTGATCACTTGGCTACTCCGATGCTGGGATAATGGGGCCCACACCATCAAACTGAATGGCAGAGAAGCCAGGCAGCTGGGATTCCTGGCCAGAGATGGAGGCATTGATCAAGAGATTGCAAGAAAGAGCAACACTATCAGTCTCTGGAGAAGACTCTTGTCAGCTGTAAAATCCAGGTACCCCTATAAGGAGGACATCGATTGTCGTCCAAGCAAATGGAACACCATGGAAAAAGGTATTAAGTACTTGAGAGAGTTAGCTGTGCGACAGGTGATCTATGGTGATAGGCAAATAGTGAACCCTGATGCAATCCCATGCCAGCGACCCATCCTCCAGAAGTTTGTGCGAAGTGCCCCACCAGCGTATTCCCACACATTGTCAACATTGGTCTGGGGAACAGATGATGAAGAGGTACCAACTGTGACAGAAGTGGCCAAGAGAGCACGACGGTATGAAGACAATGTCTCTGGTCCTCTACATGTCCGTGTATCAGCCCTGGAGAGATCACTTAAAAGCCTGGTTGCAAAAATAGAGAGAAGGGAGAAAAGATCTTATTCATCCCCTGAGTGGACCCGTGTTGAAGCCACTAGGAGAATGCGCTCTTCTTCGAGACCAGCTAAACAGGAACAATACATGTCACGACGTACCCTGTGGTCTCTTCTCCGTGCCTTTGGAGAGAATATGAGCAGATGGGATGGGAAACCTACCACTGCTCTACAGGCACGAGTACTCTACTTACAAGGTAAACCAAAGAGAAGAGAGAATTCTTTCAGAAGGCAGGCTGCTCCAGTTGTCTATGAGCAGTCCTTTGGTCCAACTACATGGGCCTCAGGTCAATATGTGAGTAGGGGGAATGAAAACGTGACTCCTGTAATCAATAACAATCCTGTAAATAATGTAAATCCTGTAAATAATGCAAATCCTATGACCTCCATGTACCCTGTTAACCAGATGAACTATGTAAACCCAGTTACTAATTATGGACAATACCCTCGGAATTAGAGGGGCCCTGCCTCCAGCCAGGTGGAGGAGAGGGACAACAGAGTTTATTGGACTGTGTGGATTCGATGGCCTGGCACGTTAGAACCACAAAAATATAAAGCCCTTGTAGATACTGGTGCACAGTGCACCCTATTGCCATCGAATCATCAAGGGACTGAATCTATTACCATTACTGGAATAACAGGGGGATCTCAAGAACTGACTGTAGTAGATGCTGAAGTAAGCCTAACTGGGAATAAATGGGAAAAGCACCCTATAGCGACTGGTCCAGATGCTCCATGCATCCTTTGCATAGACTTCCTCAAGAAAGGGTATTATAAGGACCCAAAAGGGTATCGATGGGTCTTTGGTATAGCAGCTGTAGAGACTGAGGACAAGAAACAGCTGGCTGTCCTACCTAACCTTTCAGAGGAGTCTGCAATTGTGGGTAAGATGAAAGTTGAGGATCAAAAGGTGCCAATTGCTACTGGAACGGTGCATCGACGACAATATCGCACCAACCGAGACTCTTTAGCTCCTATCCAGAAGCTGATCCGTCAACTAGAGAGTCAAGGGGTGGTCAGCAAAACTCGCTCACCCTTTAACAGCCCTATATGGCCGGTGCGGAAATCTAATGGGGAATGGAGATTAACAGTGGACTATCGTGGCCTGAATGAGGTTACACCAGCAATGAGTGCTGCCATGCCAGACATGTTGGAACTCCAGTATGAACTGGAGTCCAAGGCCGCTAAGTGGTATGCTACCATTAACATTGCTAATGCATTTTTCTCTATTCCAATAGCACCAGAGTGTAGGCCTCAGTTTGCTTTCACCTGGAGAGGTGTCCAATACACCTGGAATCGACTGCCCCAGGGGTGGAAACATAGCCCTACCATTTGCCATGGACTGATCCACACTGCACTGGAGAAAGGTGGAGCTCCAGAACACCTGCAATACATTGATGACATCATTGTGTGGGGTAACACATCAGAAGAAGTTTTTGAGAAAGGTAAGAAAATAATTTAAATCCTTTTAGACGCTGGTTTTGCCATAAAAAGAAGCAAGGTCAAGGGACCTGCACGAGAGATCCAATTTTTAGGAATCAAATGGCAAGATGGGCGTCGCCAGATCCCAATGGACGTGGTTAACAGAATAACAGCAATGTCCCCACCAACTAACAAGAAGGAAACACAAACCTTCTTAGGTGCTGTAGGTTTCTGGAGAATGCACATTCCTGGTTACAGTCAGATTGTAAAACCTCTCTATGAAGTGACTCGAAAGAAAAACAATTTTAATTGGGGTCCTGAACAAAAACAGGCCTTTGAACAGATCAAACGAGAGATTGTACATGCAGTAGCCCTTGGTCCAGTCCGAACTGGACAGGACATTAAAAATGTGCTCTATACTGCAGCTGGGAATAATGGTCCTACCTGGAGCCTCTGGCAGAAAGCACCAGGGGAAACTCGAGGTCGACCCCTAGGAATTTGGAGTCGAGGATACAAAGGCTCCGAGGCCAACTATACTCCAACTGAAAAAGAAATATTGGCAGCATATGAAGGAGTTCGAGCTGCTTCGGAAGTGATCGGTACTGAAGCACAGCTCCTCCTAGCACCAAGGTTACCAGTCCTAAACTGGATGTTCAAGGGTAAATTCCCTTCCACTCATCATGCCACCGATGCCACATGGAGTAAGTGGGCTGCATTAATCACACAGAGAGCTCGAATAGGGAACCTCAGTCGTCCAGGAATCTTAGAGGTGATCATGGATTGGCCAGAAGGTAAAGACTTTGGCATGCCACCAGAACAGGTGGTGACACGTGCTGAAGACGCCCCACCATATAATCAGTTATCGGATAATGATAAGCAATATGCTCTGTTTACTGATGGATCTTGCCATCTTGTAGGGAATCATCGAAAGTGGAAAGCTGCTGTTTGGAGTCCCACACGACAAGTAACAGAAGCAGCTGAGGGAGTAGGTGAATCAAGTCAGTTTGCAGAGGTAAAAGCCATCCAACTGGCCTTAGATATTGCTGAGCGAGAAAAGTGGTCAGTTCTCTATCTCTAAACTGATTCATGGATGGCAGCAAATGCCCTGTGGGGATGGTTAAAACAGTGGAAGCAGAATAACTGGCAGCGCAGAGGTAAACCCATTTGGGCTGCCACACTGTGGCAGGACATTGCTGCTCGGATAGAGAAATTAGTTGTAAAAGTCCGTTACGTGGATGCCCACGTACCTAAACATCGAGCCACTGAGGAACATCAAAACAACCAGCAAGTTGATCAGGCTGCTAAAGTGTTCCAGACAGACTTAGACTGGGAACATAAAGGTGAACTGTTTTTAGCTCGGTGGGCTCATGATACTTCAGGACATCAGGGAAGAGATGCAACATACAAATGGGCACGTGACCGAGGGGTGGATTTAACCATGGACGCTATTGCACAGGTTATCCATGACTGTGAAACATGCGCCGCAATCAAACAAGCAAAACGGTTAAAACCTTTGTGGTATGGGGGACGATGGTCCAAGTATAAGTATGGGCAGGCCTGGCAGATTGATTACATCACACTGCCTCAAACCTGCCAGGGTAAGCACTATGTGCTTACAATGGTGGAAGCAACCACTGGCTGGCTGGAAACCCATCCTGTACCTCACGCCACTGCCCGGAACACCATCCTGGGCCTGGAAAAGCAGATCCTGTGGCGACATGTTACTCCAGAGAGAACTGAGTCTGACAATGGGACTCATTTCAAAAACAATCTCATAGACAATTGGGCCACAGAGCATGGTATCGAGTGGGTGTATCACATCCCCTATCATGCACCAGCCTCTGGGAAAATTGAACGATACAATGGATTGTTAAAAACTACTTTGAAAGCAATGGGGGGTGGAACCTTTAAAAACTGGGACAAGCATTTAGCCCAAGCCACCTGGTTAGTCAACACCAGAGGATCCATCAATCGAGCTGGTCCTGCTCAGTCAGACCCATTACACACAGTAGAAGGGGATAAAGTCCCTGTGGTGTATGAAAGGAATCTGTTGGGGAAAACTGTGTGGGTATTTCCTGCTTCGGGCAAAGGCAAACCCATTCGTGGGACTGCTTTCGCTCAAGGACCTGGAAGTACTTGGTGGGTGATGATGGAAGATGGTGAAGTACAGTGTGTACCTCAAGGAAATTTAACCCTGGGTGAGAATACTCGATTCAAAGCTGTATATTAATTGCATAATACTAACAGTATTCAATAAGTGTCTTTCAGGATAACATCATGCTGATGACAGGAGCTAGCCGCATCAAGTGGTGTCCAGTAACCTCCTGAGATGAATCTGCAACCTGTGAACACGAACTGTGATGAACTCCATCTTTGAGAGACTGTTACAATGGATGGAAAGCTACAATCATGAACTCAATGAACTTTTATATATAAAGAAATGATGCCTAGTGATGGATATGACGTAAATGGTATGGAATAAGGGGTGGAATGTCCTGGTTTGAGTGAAAACAGAACTAATTCTGTTCAGTAATTTTACTTTTCAGCTTGGTTCTTTTAATTAACTGCACTTTCTGAAGTTAGCAGCCTGTTCTTACAGTGTCTGCTTCTAGCAGTGATAACACCTCATGTTTAGAGTTACTACCAAGGATTGGTATGCAGACCAAGGCCACTGCTGGGTCCTGTGTACCACATTGGGGGGTGCAGAAAGTGAAAGGCCGCACCTTCAGGGAGGAGCAGACAGGACGGGAGACTCTAAACTGACCAGCGAGGTATTCCATCCCATATATGCCATATTTGGTCTAGAGCTGAGGGACCTGAAGGGTCTCTGGGCTCTTCTCTCCCCTTTTGGACTGCTTTGCCAGCTTTTGCTTGGCTTGGCTCGAGTCCTCTCTCGGTTCCTTCCTCGGAGCACCCAAGGAGGACTGCCTTCAATCCAATCTGCGTGTTCCTGAACCCGGTACCAGAATCCAGCTCCTGAACACAGCTCCCGTCTGCTGCGGGGCCCAGTCTGGGACTCCCCCGGAGCCTGCACAACATCAGTGGTGACGGTGATGTAATTACCATCAGGGGGGTTTGGTTCGATACTGGTTTTGTATATATTGTATATATATATTCCATTCTTATACTTATTTTCATTAAAGCTGTTCTAGTTTCCTTTTCTAATTGCTAAGTCTCTCTCCCTTATTCCCTTTCTCTTCCCCTTTGGGGAGGGAGGGGGGTTAACAGAGAGCGTCTGTTATAGGTTTAAGGGGCTGCCCTGACCCTAAACCACGACATGGGCATAAGCCCTGGGAACATTAACTGTAAGGCTTAAGCTATGAGAAAGGGAATCTGGGATGCACTGCTAGGCTATGATAAAAGGAAAGTGCATTGTTAGACAAAGTAAATATTCTGTTGGATCGTATCACGGACTCCCCGGTTAAGGTGCAAGAGAGACGCTTTATTAGGACCGTAAGCCACTTATATAGACAACTATGTTTACCATACAAACTTAACCAATGAGAGCACCCAGCCATACTCTCATTAACAACACAGGCAAATACAGAAGTTCTCAGCTGCTTTACAGTTATCTTCATAACTACAGTTCAAAGGCAGATGTTCACAGGACCTTCCCAGGCTGTTTAGACTAACACTCCCACTCCATTATACACAGAACAATACGCAGGGCGTATAAACCATAATAAATACAAAAATTACCAAAAATACAAATAAAGGAGTATATACTACAGGTACACTGAAAATAATGGACGAAATAACAAAAAAAGGATCACTCGAGAGTCCAATTACATCTGTCCTTGATGTCAGCTGAGAAGACAAAATCTCATTACACCATAACATACTGTCCATATAAGAATGCAGTCAGGAAGATGTTCACAACGGTGTGATTAGTATAACAACCAGGGTGATCCAAGTGTTCCCATCAGGTACAGTCGGAACCAGAATTTCCAGGACTATGATGATGAAACATCATAAGGTCGAACACACCTCGAAGGAAACCATTGTGTCCAACTACCTGCAGAAACACAAGCATAACCGCTTCCCCACATTATTAGATCCATAGGTCCTTCCCACTGTTCGGATAATAAATCTTTTACCATAACTGCCGGTCGATGTCGCCAGGTGTCATGTCATTGAAAGTGTGGCTAACAGCTGCTGAAACCTGTGTCATTAGTATTCAAAATATTAAGAACAAAACCAGCTTTCCATAACCAATCTTGTGGGCTAACAAGGAATTGTCCATCGCCCCCTTTTTGTTTTTGTAACAAAGCCGTTAGAGTCCAATGTACACGCTCCACAATGGCTTGTCCCGTGGGGGAATGCGGAATTCCTGTAATATGAACAATACCCCAGCGAGAACAAAAATCACCAACCTTACTTGAGGTATGCGCTGGGCCATTATACGTCTTGATAGTACGAGGGATCCCCATCATAGCAATATACATAAGCCAGTGATGGAGAACGTCACGAGCCTGTTCACCCGTATGGGCCATGTCAACAAGAAAGCTAGAATAAGTATCAATTGTAACATGAACATAATTTAAATGACCAAATTTGGATATGTGTGTAACATCTGATTCCCAAAGCTCATCAGCTACCAACCCTCGAGGGTTAACCCCCTCTATAGAAGGCGAAGGAGCAAATTGACGACAATCAGGGCAAGCAGCAATAATTTCTCAAGCATGTGCCAATTTCAGGTGAAAATGTTTACTAAGAGCCTGAGCATTCTGATGAAAGAAATCATGGGACAACTTAGCTTGCAGCATAGTGTGTGGGACTGACGTGTGGAATGCAGCCACATCCGCTCTGTCATTACCTGCTGTAATAGGTCCAGGGAGGTTTAAATGAGATCGAATATGCATAATGTAAAAGTCATGTTTTCTATAATTAAGCAAAGTCCAAATAGTACGTAACTCAACAAACAATAAAGGGTTTGTAACATCCCGGAGACAGGCCGACTCAAGACGTGTGACGACCCCAACAGCATAAGCAGAATCAGAAACTATATTAACAGGACTCAACTGAAAAGTCTCAAAAGCTAAACAGATGGCTGCCAATTCTAAAATCTGCACCAAAGCCATAGGCAAACATAAAAACTTTTCGTACCATTTTTCAGAAGAATCTTGCCACACAATCGCTGCTCATTTAGATCTCCCTGAAGCATCAGTAAAAACAGTAGGACTATCAACAGGATGAGATTGACAACACCATATAAGGGCAAATGACCAATTTCAGCCCATAACACATGTTTTGGGTAATGAATCGACAATGATCCATGATAATCTGCCAAAGCAAACTGAAAAACAGGATCCTCCCACATCAACCAATTTAAATTGTCCATAGTGGAAGGAATATAAATAACTGATGGATCAGTACCATTTAACATTTGTAACCGTTCTCGCCCTTTCATGATCAATTTGGCATACATCTCATTGATGGTCCATACCGTTCTTGGTGGGGTGTGTGACAAAAAAATCCATTCCAGAACTCGCAGAGGATCTGAAAATGTGTCAATCTATTGAAACAACAGTAAAAAAGACTGATATTTACTAGCTATAAGGGCTAACAGCACAGGAGATTCAGGATCCCACTGACAAGATTGCTTATTTTATTAAGAGCCTCAATACATAATTGCAAAGCATGTTTTGCTTCATCAGTTAACATACGTTGAGATTTAAGATTAGCATCACCTTTCAGTAGGTTAAAGAGAAGATATAACATATCAGTAGTAAGACTTAACACTGATCGCAGACAATTAATAGCACCCAGTAATTTTTGTAAATCATTAAGTGTAAGATTATCAACAATTTTCAAAACAACATGCTGAGGCTGTATAGTCTGCTAAGTAATTTTCCAACCCAGATATTGCCAAGGTTCATCCCTTTGTATCTTCTCAGGAGCGATGCACAATCCTGCATATTTCATAGCCACAGTTATTGCACCAACAGCTGGATCAAGTTGGAAAACTGTTTGACAAGAAATAAGAATATCATCCATATAATGATAAATTAAAACATTTGGAAACCATTGCTGTACTGGTTGTAACACTGTCCCAACCACACGCTGACAAATTGTAGGCAACACCACCCAGTGATATTGCTGCATAGGTTCTACATGATTTAACGATGGAACAGAAAAAGCAAATCTAGGAGCATCATCAGGGTGCAAAAAGATGGTAAAAAACCAAAATTTCAAATAATAGAATCATAGAATCATTATGGTTGGAAAGGATCTCCAGGGTCATCAAGTCCAACCTTTGTCCTAGCATTTCTCTAACCACTACACCATATCCTCAAGCTCCACATCTATTCGTTCTTTAAACACCTCCAGGGATGGTGACTCTACCACCTCCATGGGCAGCCTGTTCCAGTGCCTACCTACCCTCTCAGTGAAGAATTTCCTCCTGATATCTAATCTAAACCTCCCCTGACGCAACTTGAGTCCATTTCCTCTCATCCTATCATTACTAATTTGAGAGAAGAAACCAACACCAGCCTCTCTACAGCCTCCTTTTAGGTAGTTGTAGAGGGCAATAAGGTCTCCTCTCAGCCTCCTCTTCTCCAGACTAAACAAACCCAGTTCCCTCAGCCGCTCCTCATAGGGCATGCTTTCCAGCCCTTTCACCAGCTTAGTTGCCCTCCTCTGCACTCGCTCCAGCACCTCGATGTCCCTCCTGTACTGTGGTGACCAAAACTGGACACAGTACTCAAGGTGCGGTCTCACAAGTGCCGAGTATAGGGGTACGATCACCTCCCTACTCCTACTGGTCACACCGTTTCTGATACAGGCCAGGATGCCATTGGCCTTCTTGGCCACCTGGGCACACTGCTGGATCATGTTCAGCTGGTTATTGACCAACACCCACAGGTCATTTTCTGTCAGGCAGCTCTCCAGCCACTCCTCCCCAAGCCTGTAGCATTGCTGGGGGTTGTTGTGACCAAAGTCATGACCCGGCACTTGGCTTTGTTAAACGCCATACAATTTACCCCAGCCCATCTCTCCAGCCTGTCCAGATCCCGCTGCAGAGCCTTCCTACCCTCAAGCAGATCGACACTTGCGCTTAATTTTGTGTCATCTGCAAACTTGCTGAGGGTACATTTGATTCCCTCGTCCAGGTCATTGATGAATATATTAAACAAGACGGGTCCCAAAAATGAGCCCTGAGGGACACCGCTTGTGACTGGTTGCCAACTGGAGTTTACTCCGTTCACCACCACCCTCTGGGCTCGGCCATCCAGCCAGTTTCTAACCCAGTGAAGAGTCCTCCTGTCTATGCCATTACATGCCAGCTTCTCCAGCAGAATGCTGTGGGAAACGGTGTCAAATGCCTTCCTGAAGTCCAGGCAGACAACATCCACCGCCTTGCCTTCATCCACTAGGTGGGTCACTTGATCATAGAAGGAGATCAGGTTGGTTAAACAGGACTTGCCCTTCATGAACCCATGTTGGCTGGGCCTGATCCCCCCATTGTCCTGCACTTGCTGTGTGATCACCCTCAAGATGAACTGTTCCATAATCTTTCCTGGGACCGAAGTCAGGCTGACAGGCCTGTAGTTCCCTGGATCATCCTTCCTGCCCTTCTTATAGATGGGTGTCACATTGGCAAGTCTCCAGTCATCTGGGACCTCCCCAGTTGACCAGGATTGCTGATAAATGACGGAGAGAGGCGTGGCAAGTTCCTCTGCCATTTCCCTCAGCACTCTGGGGTGGATCCCATCTGGCCCCATAGACTTGTGGGTTTCCAGTTGGCTTAGAAGATCATTAACTACCACTTCCTGGATTATGAGGGGACTGTTCTGGTCTGCATCCCTATCTTCCACTTCAGGGGATTGAATGCCATGAGGATAACCAGACTGACTATTAAAGACTGAGGCAAAGAAGGCATTAAGTACCTCAGCCTTTTCCTCATCCTTGATAACAATGTTCCCCCTTGCATCCAGTAAGGGATGGAGATTCTCCCTAGTTCTTTTTTTGTTATTAATATATTTGTAAAAACTCTTTTTGTTGTCTCTTGCAGTGGTGGCCAGGCTGAGTTCTAGTTGAGTTTTTGCCCGCCTAATGTTCTTTCTACATAACCTAACTAAATCCCTTCTTGAGTAGTCTGCCCCTTCTTCCAAAGGTGGTAGACTCTCCTCTTCCTCCTAAGTTCCACCAGAAGCTCCCCATTTAGCCAGGCCCGTCATTTTCCCCGCCGGTTCGTCTTACGACACATGGGGACAGCCTGCTCCTGGGCCTTTAAGAGTTCCTTTTTAAAAACAGTCCAGCCTTCCTGGACCCCCTTGCCCTCTAGGACTGTACTCCAAGGGACTTTCTCAACCAGTGTCCTAAACAGGTTGAAGTCTGCCCTTCGGAAGTCCATAGTAATAGTCTTGCTGCTCCCCCTCCTTACTTGGGCAAAAATTGAAAACTCTATCATTTCATGGTCACTAAGCCCAAGAAGGCCTCCGACCAGCACATTACCCACCAGTCCTTCTCTGTTTGTGATCAACAAATCCAGCAAGGCACCTCCCCTGGTGGGCTCACTTACCAGCTGAGTCAGGAAGATATCTTCCACACAGTCCAGGAACCTCCTGGACTGTTTCCTGTCTGCTGTGTTATATTTCCAGCAGATGTCTGCCAAGTTGAGATCTCCCACAAGAACAAGGTCTTGCGATTTGGCGGCTTCTGCCAGTTGTCCACAGAATAATTCATCAACCTCTTCAGACTGGTTGGGTTGTCTATAACAGACCCCCAGCAGGACATCTACCTTGTTGGCCTTCCTCAAATTTACCCATAAATATTCAACTGGTCCATCACACTTATTAACTTCTATGCATTCAAAACACTCTTTAACATAGAGAGCCACACCACCGCCCTTTCTATCTTGCCTATTCCGCTTATAGAGCTTATAGCCATCCATTGCAGAACTCCACTCATGAGAGTCATCCCACCATGTTTCTGCAATGGCGACTACATTATAGCAGACGCGCTTCACAATGGCTTCCAGCTCCTCCTGTTTGTTGCCCATGCTTCGTGCATTTGTGTAGATGCACTTGATCTGGGCTAGTTACTTCTTGCCCATAATGACCTGCCACCCTTTTGCTCAACTTTGGCAGGTCCAGACAAATTGTAGGGCTATTCCTCATTCCCTGGGGCAACACCACCCAGTGATATTGCTGCATAGGTTCTACATGATTTAGCGATGGAACAGAAAAAGCAAATCTAGGAGCATCATCAGGGTGCAAAAAGATGGTAAAAAAACAATCTTTCAAATCAATCACAGTTAACAGCCAATCTGAAGGAATCATATTTGGAGAGGTCATCCCAGGTTGTAAGGCTCCCATAGGCTCAATAACAGCATTAATAGCCCTCAAATCATGTAACAAACTCCATTTACCATTCTTTTTAAGAATGCAATATACAGGGGTATTCCAGGGACTAGCAGTAGATTTAATGTGCCCTGCCTGTAATTGTTCTTGTACCAGTTCTCGTAAATGTTGAAGCCGCTCCGCTTTTAAGGGCCGTTGATCCACCCACACAGAGGTGTCTGTGATCCATGTAAGTTTACAAATATCCTGAAACTGCTTTTGGAAGGGCTGATCAATGGCCCCTAAAGAAAAACCTTCTGTGGAGTTTGCAAAATTTAAAAAACAGTGCCAAATTGTCCTAGCACATCACATCTGCATGAGGTACAGGGAATAGCAGCAATGAAGGGAGCTATATGAGGTATCTGTCCCTCTGGGCCTTTTATGGTACGTAACATAGCACTCTGTCTTGGGCACTGTAATCCTCCCACCCCCATGATAGTAGATGCAGGGGTAACAGTAGGCCACTCTAAAGGCCACTCAGTGTATTTTATCACAGAAACATCAGCGCCCCTGTCCACTAAACCAGTAAACTTCTGACCATCTATAATACAAGTCATATAAGGTTGCTGTGCTGTGATGATCTTGGACCAGAAAACTGCTGGTTCTCCTGTGTTTCCAAAGCCTTCACTTCCCCGATGACCTAAGCCACGGGGTGTAGCATTAGGCACCAGCTGTTATAAACGTTGGCTCTGTGGAATAAAACAAGGGGGAGCAGGGGTCCAAATCATAATTTGAATCTCCCCTTGTAGCATGCAGGAATGGACTCCAACAGCACAGCCAATATGGTTGTTATCATAAGTCACTTTATTAAGTGCAACAGGCTATATTTATACACGATACAATACTGATCACGCACCCAGGGCACTTCTCATAGGCCCCACGCTCAAACCCAGAGTCTGTCCACGCGCACTTCAAACACTTTTACTTGGCTGGCAATTCGCTTGGTTTTCTTCCTTCAGCACCCTGTTTTTCTCCTCTTATCCTCCTGTTTTGCCAGGTGCTTCTGCTTTTCTCATCATTGGTCTTATCTCCTCAAGGTCGGGGCAGCATTGGCTGTTTTTCGGCCTTGCAGGCCTTAGCATAATGTGGTGGGTTGACCCCGGCACGGCACCAGGTGCCCACCAAGCCCTTCTATCACTCCTCCCGACCCCCTTCAGCACGGCACGCAGGGAGAGAATGAGACGCAAAGCACAGGGGTGTGGGTTATGATAGACAAGATGTTATTTTCTACTTCCCGTTCACAGGCGATGTCGGGCCGAGTCCAGGAAGCAGGGCTCCAGGAACACGTAGCAGCCACTTGGAGGACAAAGCAGAATGCCCCCCCATCCTCCTCCTGCCCTCTCCCTTTATAGTTGAGCTGACGTCATATGGTATGGAATAGCCCACTGGTCAGCTCAGGTTGGCTGTATCTTCTCCCCCATCCTGCCCCCCATCCTCTGGTGCCATGTGAGCACTGGCAGTCATAACACGGGTGTGTTATCAACACCCTCCAGCTCCCAGTGCTGCAGCGTAACGGCAGGATGGGGAAAAGCAGCTCAGCCAGACCCATTACAATCTCCACCCCTTATTCCATACCATTTGCGTCATGCTCAGGCCCCACTTAATACATACTTAAGCCATCTCTAAACCCAACCCATACATTATCATCAACTACTATCCCCAGTCCTTTAACAGATAGTTCCTCATTCCATGAGATTCCTTCAGTTGATGACTTGGGTCTCATCTGTCAAGGTGGATGTTCTGGACAGAAGCAGTACGTCGGATTGTTGGGCACCAACACCGGCTAGATCTTAGTACTTCACCAAATTCACTTTCTGTTATTCCATCTCCTTCTACAGCATCACTTCCTGCAACATACAACTCACATTCCAGATTATCTTTCTGCAAAGGTCAAATCTCCTTGAGGTACACACTGGGTCTCACCATCCTCCCGCATTACCCACCAGGTATATCCAGGTCCTTGAGCAAAGACAATCCCACGAATGGGTTTGCCTTTTCCCAAGGGTCGAGCTATCCACACTGCCTTCCCCAACCACCTCCCGGTGTGCACTACAGGGACCTTATCTCCTCCCACAACAGGCAGGGGTTTTATTTGTGCAGGGCCAGGATGGCTAACAGATCCTCTGGTGTTAACTAACCAGGTGGCCTTTGCTAGATGTTTGTCCCATTGTTTAAAGGTCCCACCCCCTAATGCTTTTAATGTGGTTTTTAACAGCCCATTGTACCTTTCAATCTTCCCAGAGTCTTGTGCATGATAAGGGATGTGATACACCCACTCGATGCCCTGCTCCTTGGCCCAGGCATTCACGAGACTATTTCGGAAATGAGTTCCATTATCTGATTCAATTCTTTCTGGAGTACCATGCCGCCACAAAATCTGCTTCTCAAGGCCCAGGATGGTGTTCCGGGCAGTGGCATGGGGCACTGGGTACGTTTCCAGCCACCCAGTGGTTGCTTCCACCATTGTAAGTACGTGGCGCTTACCTTGGCGGGTTTGTGGGAGAGTGATGTAGTCAACCTGCCAGGCCTCTCCATATTTATATTTTAGCCAACGTTCTCCATACCACTGGGGCTTTAACCTCTTGGCTTGTTTGATTGCAGCACATGTTTCACATTTGTGGATGACCTCTGTGATAGCCTCCATGGTCAGATCCACCCCTCGATCTCGAGCCCATCTATAGGTTGCATCTCCTCCTTGATGACCCGAGGTGTCATGGGCCCATCGCGCTATAAATAATTCACCCTTCCGCTGCCAATCCAGATCCACCTGAGCCACTGCCACCTTGGCAGCCTGGTCTGCCCGCTGGTTGTTCTGATGTTCTTCAGTGGCCCGGCTTCTCGGCACATGGGCATCCATGTGGTGCACCTTCATCATCAAGTTCTCTACCCGAGCAGCAATGTCTTGCTACAGCCCAGCAGCCCAGATGGGTTTGCCTCTGCGCTGCCAGTTGCTCTGTTTCCATTGCTGCAACCACCCCCACAGGGCGTTTGCCACCATCCAGGAGTCAGTGTAGAGATAGAGCACTGGCCACTTTTCTCGTTCGGCAATATCTTGGGCTAGTTGGATGGCTTTCACTTCTGCAAACTGACTGGATTCACCGTGTCCTTCGGCAACTCCAATGACTTGTCGTAGGGGACTCCACACAGCAGCCTTCCACTGTCGATGTTTTCCCACAATGCGACAAGACCCATCAGTGAACAGGGCGTATTGCTTTTCATCATCTGATAATGTGTTGTATGGTGGGGCCTCCTCAGCACGTTTCACCTCTACCTCTGGCGACATCCCAAAATCTTTGCCTTCTGGACAGTTCGTGATCACTTCCAGGATCCCTGGGTGACTGGGGTTTCCTATTCGAGCCCGTTGTGTTATCAATGCAATCCACTTGCTCCATGTGGCATCAGTTGCATGGTGTGTAGCTGGGACTCTCCCTTTGAACATCCATCCCAGCACTGGCAGTCGGGGAGCCAGGAGGAGCTGTGCTTCTGTTCCGATCACTTCTGAGGCAGCTCGAACTCCTTCATATGCTGCCAGTATCTCCTTTTCCGTTGGAGTATAGTTGGCTTCAGATCCCCTGTATCCTCGACTCCAAAAACCCAGAGGTCGGCCTCGTGTCTCCCCAAGTGCCCTCTGCCAGAGGCTCCAGGTAGGACCATTCTTCCCAGCTGCGCTGTAGAGTATGTTTTTGATATTTGGTCCTGTCCGGACTGGCCCAAGGGCTACAGCATGCACAATCTCCTGTTTAATTTGTTCAAAGGCCTGTTGCTGTTCAGGGCCCCAGTTAAAGTCATTCTTCTTCCGGGTCACATGGTAGAGCGGGCTCACAATGAGACTGTAATCTGGAATATGCATTCTCCAGAAACCCACAGCACCCAGGAAAGCCTGTGTCTCCTTTTTGTTGGTTGGTGGAGACATTGTTGTTATCTTATTGATCACATCCATCGGGATGTGTCGACGCCCATCCTGCCATTTTATTCCAAGGAACTGGATTTCCTGCGCAGGCCCCTTCACCTTGCTTTCGCTTAATAGCGAAACCGGCCTTCAGGAGGATTTCAATTATTTTCTTCCCTTTCTCGAAAACTTCTCCTGCTGTGTTGCCCCATACGATGATGTCATCAATGTACTGGAGATGCTCCGGAGCCCCACCTTCCTCCAGTGCAGTGTGAATCAGTCTGTGACAGATGGTGGGGCTGTGTTTCCATCCCTGGGGCAATCGATTCCAGGTGTACTGGACTCCCCTCCAGGTGAAGGCAAACTGTGGCCTGCACTCTGATGCTATGGGAATGGAGAAAAATGCGTTAGCGATGTCAATCGTGGCGTACCACTTGGCTGCCTTGGACTCCAGCTCATACTGAAGTTCTAGCATGTCTGGCACAGCAGCACTCAGCATCGGTGTAACTTCATTCAGACCACAATAGTCCACTGTCAATCTCCATTCTCCATTTGACTTTTGCACAGGCCATATGGGGCTGTTGAAGGGTGAATGAGTTTTGTTGATCACTCCCTGGCTCTCCAGCTGATGAATCAATTCCTGGATAGGGACCAGGGAATCTCTGTTGGTGCGATATTGTCGGCGATGCACCGTTGTCGTGGCCATTGGCACCAGCTGCTCTGCAACCTTCATCAGTCCCACTATAGAAGGGTTCTCTGAGAGGCCTGGCAAGGTGGACAACTGTTCACTTCCCTCTGCCTCCAAGGTGGCAGCAACACCAAAAGCCCACCGGTATACTTTTGGATCCTTGAAATAGCCTCTCCTAAGATAGTCCATGCCAAGGATGCACGGGGCCTCTGGGCCAGTCACAATAGGGTGTTTATACCACTCTTTACCAGTCAGGCTCACTTCAGCCTCCAGTACTGTCAACTGCTGAGATCCCCCTGTCACCCCAGAAATACTTATGGGCTCAGCTCCTCTGTATTCTGATGGCATCACTGTACACTGCGCTCCTGTATCGACTAAGGCCTTGTATCTCTGTGGGTCTGACGTGCCAGGCCATCGGATCCACACAGTCCAGTAAATACGATTGTCCCTTTCCTCCACCTGGCTAGAGGCAGGGCCTCTCTATTCCTGCTCCTGGTCTGAATATTCACTCTCTGACCCTTGCTGTGTCAAACCAGAAGTCCCCTCATCAGGCTCGGTGGAATTGATTTTATTCTTCCCATATCTGCGAGATCGTCGATTGCCTTCTTGTGCTTCAACACTGACTGCATTAATGGTCTTCTTGGATGGCCCTTTTTTAACGGCTGTCTTCCCTCTCAATTCCTGTACACGCGCTTCCAGCTTAAAAGTTGGTTCACCATCCCACTTCCTCATATCCTCCCCCTGGTCACGCAGGAAGAACCAGAGTGTACCACGTGGCATACGCCTCGGGCTCCCTTTCCCTCTGACTGGCTGATTCCTTGGGGGACTCCTGATATCCAAGGCACTAGCCCTTAGGGACGTGGAGGTACCAAGACTCTCTTCAAAGTTCTGAAGCCAGGAAGCAACAGTTTCCACGGTTGGATTATCCATTTGTGGATAATATATTGCTGCCAAGCTGGCAGAATATGATGCCGGCGCATTCTTAATCGCTTTCCTCCACATGGCCCTTGTACACTGAACATCCTCTGGATCTTTAGGATGCTCATCATCATCTAAATCCCCATAGATTACTTCCAGTACTGCTAGTTCCCTCAGGTACTGGATACCTTCATCAGCAGTGGACCATTTTCCTGAGGAGGTGGCATTCATTAAGTCCTCCTTGAATGGTTATCTTGCTTTGACACTGGAAAGGAGCCGTCTCCAGAGACTGCAAATTGCTGCCTCTTTTCCAATTCCTCTTTCAATGCCACGATTCCTAGCAAGGGAGCCCAGCTGTTGGGCTTCCTTACCTTCCAGCTGTTGGGTATCAGCCCCAGTATCCCAGCATCGAAGCAGCCAGGTAACAATGCGTTCCCCTATCTGGCGGCTGTAATCCTTCCTCAGGTCTCTAAGTTCTGACGACGTCAGGGACTGGGTGGTCTCTGCCTCTTGCTTCAATTCTGTCACCCTCTCCTCCTGTATTCCTGTTGAGGGCCCAGCTTGTTGGTCGTGCTCTTCCTTCTCTTCCACATCCCTCACTAACCGAGGGTAGGGGCCTGTTGTTCTCCTCGTCCACTGCTTCTTTTTCACTACTGGGGCTACTTTGGCGGTTGTGGTTGCCGTCCCTATCTCAACTCCGGTGTCTTCAGATGCAGTCTGGGTCCCTGCCTCAACCACAGTCTTCTGAGAGTACTCAACTGTGGCTCGATAGTCACAGGCCAGGCCCCAGTACAGTGCTAAGAGCTGCTGGTTCTCATCGGGGTAGACAAGGCACCCTTCTATTAGATGCTGTGTTAGCTTGCCAGGGTTGCTTGCCTGTTCAGGAGTAAAGTCCCAGGCTACTGGAGGTGACAACCGTCCTAGGAACCTGCCCAAATCCTGCCAGACCCCTTGCCACCCAGGGACAGGCCGTCTCAGGGCACATTTCGGTGCCACCCCACCTGAAACTTGTCTCCTCTCAGGCCAAACTGGGACCAGACTACACACAACCCGGATTAGGCCAACGATATTGATTAGTAGTATCCAGAAGCTCACATAAGGGTGGACGAGGACCTTGGGAGCATGCACGAATAAATCACCTACATCAATTTCCGGTAGAAAGACAAATAGACATTGTTTCAGTAAACATTTAGAAAAACACCAGATAAGCGGGTACACGCAAACTCCGTGGCCTGCACAGGAGTTTGCTACTAGTACCTAAAGCAAAGCAAGCAAGCACGCAATGCAAGCAAGCAAGCAAGCAGCTGCTCGTGCCACACGTTGGGCGCCAAAAAGGAACTGTGGTGGGTTGACCCCGGCACGGCACCAGGTGCCCACCAAGCCCTTCTATCACTCCCCCCGACCCCCTTCAGCACGGCACGCAGGGAGAGAATGAGACGCAAAGCACAGGGGTGTGGGTTATGATAGACAAGATGTTATTTTCTACTTCCCGTTCACAGGCGATGTCGGGCCGAGTCCAGGAAGCAGGGCTCCAGGAACACGTAGCAGCCGCTTGGAGGACAAAGCAGAATGCCCCCCCATCCTCCTCCTGCCCTCTCCCTTTATAGTTGAGCTGACGTCATATGGTATGGAATAGCCCACTGGTCAGCTCAGGTTGGCTGTATCTTCTCCCCCCTCCTGCCCCCCATCCTCTGGTGCCATGTGAGCACTGGCAGTTATAACACGGGTGTGTTATCAACACCCTCCAGCTCCCAGTGCTGCATCGTAAGGGCAGGATGGGGAAAAGCAGCTCAGCCAGACCCATTACACATAACTACCTCTAGCTGACAACTATTTCTGTCCTGCTCTTATCAATCCCTGCACTGGGTCCTCCTTCTTGCCCTTTTTGAAGACTGTAGTGACATTGGCTTTCCTCCAGTCCTCAGGCACCTCTTCCATTCTCCACAATCTTTCAAAAATGATGGAGAGTGGTAGCACAAAAACATCAGCCAACTTCCTCAGCACTCATGGGTAGATCCTGTAGGGGCCTATGGATTTTTGGGTGTCCAGTTTGCCTAAATGATCTCTAACCCAATCCTCATTGACCAAGAAAGACTCTTCCTCCCTCCAGACTTTCTCTCTTAACTCCAAGGTCAGGGATTCCTGAGGGCTGGTCTTAGCAGTAAAGACTGAAGTATAGAAGGCACTCAGTAACTCCACCTTCTCTATATCCACAATCACTAGGGCTCCCGCCTCATTTAGCTGTGAGCTCACATTTTCCCTATTCTTCCTTTTGCTACTGATGTGTCTAAAGAAGCCCTTCTTGTTGTCTTTGACATCGTTTGCCAGATTTAATTCCAAGAGGGACTTAGCTTCCTCATTGAATCTCTGCATACTCTGGCAACATTCCTATATTCCTCCCAAGTGGACAGTCCCTTCTTCCACATACTGTAAACTTACTTCTTCCATTTGAGATTTTCCAGAATATCCTTGTTAATCTATGCAGTTCTCTTGCCTCCTCTACTTGTTTTCTTACTCATAGGGATGCACTTATCATGAGCTTGAGGAAGTGGTGCTTGAATATTATCCTGCTCTCTTAGGCTCCCCTTTTCCACCAATCTGTGTGGTAGTGTTCATCTTCTTGAGGGTAGGGAGGTTTTGCATAGGGATCTAGACAGACTAGATCAATGGGCCAAGGCCAATAGTATGAGTTTCAATAAGGCCAAATGATGGGCTCTGCACTTTGTCCACAACAACCCCAGCAGCACTACAGGTTTGGGGAGGAGTCACTGGAAAGCTGATCAGCAGAGAGGTACCTGGGGGTGTTGACTGATAGCCAGCTGAACATGAGCCAGCAGTGTGCCCAGGTGGCCAAGAAAGCCAATGGTATCCTGGCCTCTATCAGGAATAGTGTATCCAGCAGGACCAGGGAAGTGATTTTACCCCTGTACTTGTCACTGGTGAGGCTGCATCTCAAGTACTGTGTTCACTTTTGGGACCCTCACTACAAGAAGGACACTGAGGTACTAGAGCATGTCCAAAGAAGGGCAACAAAACTGGTGAAGGGTCTAGAACACGTCTTAAGAGAAGCGGCTGAGAGAATTGGGGTTGTTTATCTAGGAAAAAAGGAGGCTCAGGGGAGATCTTATTTCTCTCTACAGCTACCAGAAAGGACATTGTAGAGATGTGGGGGTCAGTCTATTTAACCAAGTAACAAGTGATAGAACAAGAGGAAATGGCCTTAAGTTGCACCAAAGGAAGTTTAGATCACCACTCTGTAGTGTGTTTTCTCCCACAATTTACCCAAATCTTCCTTGATTCTGCTCTCCTGGTTTACATACACACAACAACTCTGATTGATAATTGTACAAACCCCTCCTTCCTTCAGAGTTAATAAGTCCAGTGCCATTCTATTCTGTAAAACGTACTTTTGAGAATGAACTTACCTCTTGTCTGAAGACCACGGATGGCAGCCGTAGTGATGTTAAATACGTCATCCAGAGTGGCTGAAATATTCACTATAGCTTTCTCGAGTTCACTGACCCCTAACCAATGGAAAAAACACCTCACAAAACTATGGAATCCCATTCCCCTTCTTGCTAAGGGATTCTCTTCCCATTTAGATCTTATACAGGGGGATGAAATGCCCAATTGTACACATTCCCTTCCATCCTGCAGGGATCTGCTTCCTACTAATGCCGTCTCCGCGCAACCACCAGTACCTATTGGGTGCCCACACTGTGCCATCCACACTGATGGGACCGATTCCCCAGTATGTCCCCACCTCGGCTTGCTTAAGTTTGCAATTGTGTGTGATTACAAAAATCTATGTAGGTAACATTCAATCCTGTCAGATTCCATGTGCCTACTTTCACTGCAGTCTGATTTATCCCATAATCATTGCACATTGCAAGTACAGCTATTACAATTGAAACAGATCAATGGGGAGCAAAGGAAATTTTTTTATATATTCCTCAAATTAAAGTTATTATTGCTAACCAAAAACTGAGTTTCAATATCCTCTAATATTTGTAAATTGAATTTTGGGCAAAACCCATAGCTCAAATTATCAGGAGAATAATAACCTCCCTCAGGCCTTCTCCAAAATCCAGGCCAGGTATTTTTATCATATTTCCAATGAGTTGAGGCCACCCCATGTAGAGGCAGCTCATGTCTCCCTTAGGTAAGGCAGTACAAATGCAGAAGTCTTTAGTAGCATTCAGTTACAAAATGTATGTTCCTGTCCGAAGCAACAACAATATTTACAATGATTAACACAATCATAAAATATCTGATTCCCATTTCACTCCCTCTGCAATTTTAACTGAAGTGGTCCTGCAGGTTCAGATGTCCACTGCTTATTTGGAGCCCTCTTCACTTGAGAGTAGTGGATCCAGGCAAGTCTCTCCTTGGTCTTAACTGCAGTGAAGGTGGTCAGCAGCACCTGCTAAGGTCCATTCCACATGGGAAATTACTTCAGTGCCTTCGGGCAGGGCCAAGTGTCCACAGGAACCCCTACGAAACATGTGGAAAAGGGATTCTCAGGATTGGCCACCGCCAGACACAAAGTATCCTGCCCGGTTACATTTGCAAGTGTTACCCAGACATTTTGTTTTGGCTGGGGGACCGGCCATCCCATGACACTCAAGTCGTTGAGTAGGCTAAGCACTAGTCCCATCTGGAGTGCCATCTTGGGCATCCATGGAGCCAGCCTCCGTGGTCTTGTCTTCCTCAGGAGCGTCGGTCAGGGCTGGTCGAGTCCAACGACTGGGCACCCACAGCGGACCTGTAGGGGTGAGAACACACATATAGCCTCTCCCCATGTATTTTACCTCGGCTGGACCTGCCCACATGCCTGTTCACGGGTCCCAATACTGCACGTACAGCGGAGGTGCATTTTCCTGCGACTCAGGCCCCCGCGCATGTACGATTGCGGCGGGAACCTCACGGTCCCCTGACACACAAAGGAAATTTAATACAAACAATGCTTTGGCCAGCCTTTCATACACATCTTTAACATCATCATGTTTATATAGGAACTGCTTCAAAGTCTGCACGCTCAACAATAGCCTGCCCTGTGGGGGAGTGAGGAATACCCATCTTGTGCTGAGCTGGAACCCCCATAACAGCAAAACAACTCGTAAGATGCCTAAGTACATGCACGGTCCTTTCTCCCGTTTGAACAGTGGCTGATATGAACCTGCTAAATGTGTCAATGGTTACATGGATATACCTCAGACAGACAAAAGAGGGTTCATGGGTTATGTCCGTTTGCCAAAGTTCATTTGGCCCCATCCCTCTAGGATTTACACCAATACCTAAACCCAGACCATGATTTCCGCACGTTTTGCAAGCACGCACAATTCCTCTAGCTTCTTCCATAGTGATACGGAATTGTTTATGTAGGCCTCTGGCATTTTGGTGAAAGGTGTCATGGGCTTCGTGGGCAAGGTTGAATTAATTTAAAGGGACAGCAATAGAAACAAGACTGTCTGCTAATGCATTGCCCTTTCCTAACCCTTCACCCCATTTATGGCTGTGGATGTGCAGTACTGCATAAGCTTCTCTGCGATGCTTCACGCCTTGCTTTAACTGGCACAGTAACTGAAATAGTCTCTGATTCTGCACTTCCTTAATACATGCAGTTTCAATTCACTGTGCAACCGCTGCCACATACAGGGAGTCGGTGACTATGTTAATAGGGTTCTGATTCCAAGTGCAAAGCGCCCAGACCACGGCCAATAACTCAAGCATTTGCAGAGAGTCCATGGGGCCTGCATCCAGCAGCTTGTGGCACCATTGTTTGCCATCATGCCAGACAGCTGCAGCCCTCATCAATCTTTTTCCAGCATCCGTAAAGACTGTGATTGCATTAGTTAACGGCTGGAGAGATGCTTTCGGTTGTGGTATCCATCCATGCATCCGCATCCATTGTAAAATGGGTGTCTTTACAGGATGCATGCTTATCATGTTCCCCTCTGTCAGTAAGCTAGCACGTAGGGCACTTGAATGTTGTAGATACCAATCTAACACATCCCTTTTTATTGGCACATATATAGTACTGGGCTCTGTCCCTGTCACTTGTACTGCCCGCATCCGGCCTTTGCAGATCAGCTCAGCCAGGTTATCCACTTGCTCTTGCAGCGTCGTTTTCGGTTGCAGGGTTGTAAATATCCATTCTAGAACCACCGGCTCCCCCTTTTTCTTTTTCTGCGTCAAAGCAGCAAGGAGCTGGGAGGGGCCTGTTAAAATAGTAAGATCCACAG